>NNCF01126379.1:345700-363863 GCA_002313205.1 Laupala kohalensis | reverse complement strand
GTTTATGACGCGTAGTTTTAAGTTTGCCAGTGGTGTGAATCGAAGGACTATATGTTTGTAGATGTGTCTTTAATATGTTACTTTTAAATGAGAACAGAGGAATATCTGCATCTTCTGTTTTTTTGGTACCGTTAACCTTCCACCCACACCCGACCTCTACCCCGATGATGCTGCACCTTTTGGGTGGGCAAGCTTACGTATCAGATGTGTCCACTGCTCCTTTTGCCGAAATTTCTTGTGAACTTGTTCATGCTGTGCGTCATATTTAATGTGCGTGCATATTATTTGGTGTGTGAGGCTGTTATTTTTTATTATTACCTATCGTTTGAAGAATTAACTTGGTTACGTGTTTTTTTTTCTTGAATGTAATGTGTGATGAATCTTTTTAAATTTTTAATTATTTAAAAAAAATTAATGCTTTATAGCAACTTCAGTCGTTAAAAATAGTATCTCTGTAAACAATATATTTTAACACTTTCAGATTCTTTGACGAGATAGATAAGGAGCGTTCCGATATAACAGTAAGTAAATAAAACAAACAGTATCACCTGATTAACCGAAATTAAACATATTGACATTCTATTAGTATTATAACTCGTCGCTAATTTTTCATCTTATCTAGGAATTTTTGCTGAAATTTTTAAATCGCCTCTGCCTTAGGGCCCTTGATCGGAATTGATGGGATGGCCCCTTGCTTGCTTCCGGAGAGTAAATTAGTTTATTGTCCTCCACGTGGTCATACGCAGTTTGTACTGTTTTTTTTAAATAAAATTTATTGTTATTAAAATTTATTAATCATAGATACGATCAATGTTTATTAATATAATTTTGCAGTTTCATATTGCAAAAAGTAACTCTTTAGTTTTTAATTAAATTATATAAGAATACTGATGGTCTGCTGGCTTTGTTCTAGCGTAAATAATATTCTAATTATCTTTATATTTATTAATTAATGAATCTTTTGAAATAGAATATAAATCTTACTTATCTTATCTCTCCCAAACCGATAGAACAGAATTTGTATATTAGAGATTCTTTATATAAATGCTAGTAAAAGTATTTCTTTAATAAACTTTTTAAATTGGGCTAAATGACAAAACATAGAGTAACATGTTAAAATCAACCCTCTCCTAATAGAATGCTTAAATTAACAAAAAGATATCTTCCAGGACTGCTCATCAATTTAAAAAATGATTCTTTCTTTTACAACGCCAACGTTACGGCAATTTATTTTGACTTCTTTAGGGCTGTATGCTATTAAACTACACCATCATCAATAACCTCCAGCCATAACCTCTGAACACACTCTATCTCTACAACCTTCCCAGTGTAGAATGCATTAATGTCGCTCTCTAGTGCAGACTGAGAAACGTATATGAAAAAGTATGTGCAATGGTTTTGCACCACTAGTTTTTATATATTTTTATTCCTTGGGCACGACAGTTAAACGATTTGTGTCAAAGATGCCACTTTGCTTCTGGACCACTGGAAGAACTTCCCTACCCATTGAAGTGTGTTGGGACCACAGACTATAAACCAGACGCCCCTCTCCCATACTAACGGTGCGTTAACAGCTTTCAGCGCTCCTAACTTTGTTCTATGCGCACTACTAGTTCAAAAACCGGCCACAGGGCGCGTGGCAGTTCCCGATTACCCTCCCCCTTCCCAACCAGGTACTGTACCCACTACTCCCTCGACCACATGCTTCATAATTTCACAATAATTTAGCTGAAAATACTTTCCCTACAAAAATTAACATTCGTGAATAGTTAACAGGATGTAAAACTGAAATATTTCACTACTCATATGAAATAGAAAATGAAAACAGGTCAATTGACAGGAAATGTACACAAAGAAAATACATACTGGCTCTTAATTGTATTTATTCATAATAAATATTCAGGACATTCTCATATGAATGGAAATATACAATCCAGTATACAAAAATGGGGTATACTTGCAATAAGGTACTCATTTATTTATATCCACCAACTATTCATATCATTAATAAATAAATGAGACTGTTAAAACAAGTCACATGAGAAAAGCTGTCATAGAAAGGCTATATAGAAAGCAGTCAATGGAATGTTGGTTTTGCTTTAAGCCACAGTGGTGTATAAATACCTCTGCTCATTGCATGAGAGAATTACATGCCACAAATCTAATGAAGGTCAAGTAGAAATAATTGATAAAGAAATGAAGACAATCCACCAGTACCATGTCACCAAAAGCGATAGATATATCATAGTATGAACTAGTTACAATAATCTATGAAGAAACCATACAGTTTTGATTTATACAAGTTGAATATCATTCTGTTTAACAAATGAGAAAGGTGTTAATCAATTCAATAGCACACTACATTTCACATTTACAAATACAATATAAAAAAAGTCTGAAATTTTCCATTCTACAAACTGAATATCAATCCATCAAGGAAATGGGAGAGGTCTGTCAACCTGAGAATATCTGTGAGAAGACTGACTTCACAATAAGAAATTCACAAAATTTGTACCAATGCCAATGTTAATTTTAAAGAAAAGTTTACTGTAAAACCTTTTATATATCTATAGGATAACGTGACTAGATTTATCAGTCTCATGGTAAAAAAAACATTACCTAGTTACAAACACCACAATATACTATAACTTTCATAAACTATCAAAGTGAAAGTAACATTAAATAACAAAGTTTCAGAAAACCAAAAGAAGTCACAATAAACAAAGTGGAAATAAAATTTTTTAAAATGCAAGTTCACATTAAAACATAAAAAAAGATGGCTAAATGAAAAATGTAACTCTTCTACACACTACATCTTGTACTTGAACATGTTCGAACACTTCACTACCAAGACACCAACACAAGAGTACAAACCATGTTAACAATAAAATACATATCGAGTGATGTAGGTTACTCTCTCCTCTTACAATTTTCTACATACCACAGGAGACAATGCATCTGATTTAACAGAGAAATCTCAAAGGTGCAAGATGCCCTTCCTGACATACCTCCCTGAGGCAAACGATACATTATTATTATTATCATCATCATCATTATAGACCTTTATGGCTTGCCAACATCTAGGTCGTTAGTGCCCTTAAGTGATACATGAATGACACGAGAGCAAATGATGAAAATTATTGTGGAATAAGAGGGATCCTTCCTTCATAATCTTGGATCAGACAGGATTTGAACCAGTTTCACCAGAGGTAGGCGACTAGTATGCCATACCACCTTTAACCACAATACTAATTATTCATAGTAAATGCCATCCATGATGTGATAGGCCCACTGATTTGTACTCTTATTTTCCTTTAAACACAAACTACATATGTCTGCATGTATATACAAAACATGACACATTAGAACTTCGATTAACCATGGTGCTCACTCTCCCGTTGAAAAAAATAATTTCAACGACAACTTCTACTATAGAGTAAATTATTTAATTAACCTTCACTGTACTGACTGGCAGAAATTGATGAGATCATTCTTTGGGTCATCATCACAACATCAGGAAAATATCACAAGATTTTCAGTCAGTATTCATATAATAATACTTATGTGGTTATGTGGTGCAACAATATTTATGATCATCATTTCATACACAGACTTCATTCCTCAATATATTAATTATATATTATAGATAATAAATTTTTATACAATACTTCATGTAAAATTAGATTTCATTTAACGTACCATGGAAGTCGTCCGAGGTAAAATGTACGGAGCACACTCTGGTACTTCGTGCGACCCGCACACCCGTCAGGCCAAGACAATTTATCCATTGTCGTCTACAAGAGAATGTAACAAATATATTTATAAATAAATAAGCAACAATAATCGCAGCAAAGCGACTGAGCTAAATACTTCTGTCCATGTGGGTAGTGGTGCTAAGACAACAAGAATTACTTACCTTTCTGGTGGGGTAGGGAAGCCTAGGAAAGTTACTGCATTGAAGCACCCCGGAACGCAACACACTTAAATACGAGACATTTAGTGGATTTTATCACTAAATGCGCGAATGTTGCCTACGGCACAGTACAGTCTGAGCACCACACGCAGAATGTAATGTAACGAACAAAGAACACTAGCAGCCAATAGGAGATGGGTGAACACGATCTTGCAGCCATCTATTGAGCGCTGGACTAACTATATGGTGGCTGGGTGACTGGTGGTGCAGTCTGGTATATGTTCCATGCGCACTACTTGAAGCGTCAAACCTCAGACCTTTTCCCCCTATCTTCTTTCCTCACCCTGGTAGGGACTAGCAATAGAGCACAGTGACACGAAGGAACGATTGGACTGTGTCGGATTCATGAACGGCGTAGGAAGTAGGAACGACCGCCGGACTCGTGAATGGCGTAGGGAGTAGGAACGACCGCTGGACTCGTGAACGGCGTAGGGAGTAGGAACGACGGTCGGACTCGTGAACGGCGTTCGAAGTAGGAATGATGGTCGGGGAGGATTTTTACGTTATGAAAGATCAGTTCTCGACGAATTATGTCAACTATTAATGCTTATATTATAATATTGTGTGGATAATGATTGCGTAAAGAACCATATTGTTGGATTCTCTATTCGAGGATATAAAATAATTTACACTGATCATTTTCTAAAAAATAATGAAAAAATCACAGAATTCAAAAAGTGTTGATGACAAATTTTGATTGATTTATTGAATCCAGTATTGTTGAATATATCATATGACCTTTAGATGGACTGAACATAATATTTGTTGTGACAGTTTTTCAGTTGCCAGCCTAAAAGTGTTTAGGGTTTTTATATTCCAATATGTTAACGTTATTTCATATTTTGCTTTTACGTTGCTGTGTATACTATTTGTTTATTCTGATGTAATCTATACAAAAGGTTTGGCTATTATCAAAAAGATATATTTTCTACGATATCACTCAATTTTCTGGAATAACTAAATGTAGCGAAAAATTTTAATATTTAGATGAACGAAGAACGACCGTTCACCGAAATGAACGATTGGGGTGAACGATTCACTGAGAGAACTTGTTCCTTTTGAATAGTTCATTCACGAACGTCACATCTCTACCACACACACTAGCTGTTGGTCAGGCGCAGGAAACAGGATAGGGCGAAAAGGTCTGACGTTTGAAGCTTGCAGTAGTGTGCATAGAACATCGCCCAGACAGCGCCACCAGCTACATATTTACTGTTGTGCTCAATAGATGGCTGCATGATCGTGTTCACCCATCTCCTACTGGCTGCTAGTGTTCGCCTTTGTTCGTTACTTTCTGTGTGCGCTGCTGAGCGTTGAACTTAGTTTGCCGGAGTTCACGTATACGTAATAGTGCAAAGTAAACGTCATGTCGCGTATTTTTATATGTTGTGTCCTGGGGTGTTTCAATAAAGTAGGCGGTAATCCGGACTTTACTTTCCTAGGCTTCCCTACCTCACCAGGAAGGTAAGTAATTCTTGTTGTCTTAACGCCACTACCGACGTGGGTAGACGTACTTAGCTCATTCGCTTTGCTGCGATTATTGTTGCTTATTTATTTATAAATATATTTGTTATATTCTCTTGTAGACGACAACAATGGCTAAATAGTCTTGGCCTCACGGGTGTGCTCCGCACATTTTACTCCGGACGATTTCCATGGTATGTTAAATGAAAACGAATGTTACATGAAGTATTGTATAAAAATTTATTATCTATAATATTTAAGTAATATATTGATGAATGAAATCTGTCTATGAAATGAACATAAATATTGTTGCAACACATAACCACATACATATTATTACATGAATACCGACTGATATAGCAGTTTTCTTGTGATATTTTCCAGATGTCGTGATGATGACCCAAAGAATGATCTCATGACACCAATTCCAACAACGAACGTGATGCTGAGTCTGAGTCTAATCAATTGTCAACTGTGGGGATTTTTCTTTGTCAACAGTTCCATGGATTTTTCTTTGGCTAATGCAAGTGTCATGTGTTCTGGTGGTGCAAGGTAGCTAACCGGGAAATGAAAGCTTGTTTATATGTATATATTTCTAATCACAGGAAGGTGCTTTATATGTATATTTAGTGTATTTTGTATTTGTGTATATAGTCTTTGTGTTGTGCTAACTGGAGTGAATGGCCATTCCTTTCAATGGGTAATTAGTAATACTTTGCTTTGGAGTCCCTACACATCTTCATATACAGTAGAACCTCGATTATCCGCTATATGGAGGGATGGGGTCCCACGGATAATCTAAACACTTTATTTAATGAGTTTTGTACATGTGTGTAGAATGTCACGTTGGACCAATTTAACGTTAAGGTCCTATCCTAACCTTTTTCTTCGTATATCCTTCCGCGAGTGCGGCTACCTCCACCATCGCCAGGACTAACAAACCTAACTTCGCTGACTGTGACCGAACAATTGTTTATAATTGTTCCATATTATAATTATCATACCCTAACATACTAATATAAACGGTGGCGGAGAGAAGAAAATAGTGCGGAAGAATATTTCTTTATAACTACCGTAAATATCAAGAGCGAAGAGTACGACTTATATCTTTGGAACCGCAATATTATATGTAGTATTATGACATTATTTCTTCGAACCCTTATGAGAGACCATATTCTTAAGTTTGGCCGTATTTTATTGTTAACATTGTTTGTATTGTGTTGGTGACTTGGTAGTGAAGTGTTCGAACATGTTCAAGTACAAGATGTAGTGTGTAGAAGAGTTACATTTTTCATTTAGCCATCTTTTTTTTGTTTTAATGTGAACTTGCATTTTTAAAATTTTTATTTCCACTTTGTTTATTTACTACTTGGTGTATTGAGACTTCTTTTGGTTTTCTGAAACTTAATGTTATTTAATTTTACTTTCACTTTCTTAGTTTACTACTTAAGTTATCGGGAATCGAACCCGGGATGACTTAATGATGAGCGACAACACTACCACCTGCGCCTCCGGTGGGGTTGTTTGTTGGTAGAGTATTGTTAGATGGTACTGGCTGATTGTCTTCATTTATTTTTAATTTTATTGTTACCTTTTCAAGACACCTACTGAATGTCTTCTAGAGTTATTCTGCTCTCATTTGGTAAACAGAATGATATTCAACTTGTATAAGTGAAAATCGTATGGTTTCTTCATAGATTATTGTAACTAGTTCATTCTCTGATATATCTATCGCTTTTGGAGCCACGGTGCTGGTGGATTGTCTTCATTCCTTTATCAATTATTTCTACTCCACCTTCATAATATTTGTGACATGTAATTCTCTCATGCAATGAGCAGAGGTATTTATACACCACTGTGGTTTAAGGCAAAACCAACATTCCATTGACTGCTTTCTATACTCAGTTGAGGTAGGAATTTATTCACATTTCCCCACGAGTTTGATAAAATTGTATCTCTTTTATGGATTTACCTGCATTTTTTTCTCGTGTGACTTGTTTTATCAGTCTCATTTATTTATTATTGATCCGAATAGTTGGTGGATATACATAAATGAGTATCTTATTGCAAGTATACCCCATTTTTGTATACAGGATTGTATATTTCCATTCATGAGAATGTCCTGTAATCTTATTATGAATAAATAGAATTAAGAGCAAGTATGTATTTTCATTGTATAAATTTCCTGTCAATTGTGTCCTGTTTTCATTTTCTGTTTCATATGTGTAGTAAAATATTTCAGTTATACATATCCAGTGTTATTGTATGTTTTTCTCCATGTTATTATGTTTTTCAATGTTATAGACTATATTCCAGTGTTATTGCATATTGTCTGTTTTCCAATGATACAGAATGTTACTATCCCTTCGCTAATAAATTACTCAGTCACTCAGGATCACGTAATATGTATCACATGGTTTTTAGGATACATTTTGTATGTTTTTATTGCCAATTTACCTCGCCTTCCCCGAAAACCGCAATTTGGGTGTCCTATTATAATTAGTAACGTAAATAAACAAACAAATTGAAGCAGTAGATTAAGTTGACAAAACATCCCATATTGTTACATGACGTCACAGTATGTGGTCAAGGTCCGCTCCATTCGTATCTATGGCTACATCCTTATTTGTAGTCGTCTATTAGTGGGTTGAAGGAAGTATTTGCATCCGTGTTGGGAGGTGGTGAAGGAAGCGGTTCTTGAAGCACCACGCAGGTACGTCGTCGCGAGCGCTATCTTATAAATCACTAGCAACATGATTTGCTTGTATGACTTCCAAGTCGATTTATTTTGTCAATAGTGTTAAGCCAACGTACCCAAGACTAAGTTGTCGAAATACTTCTATTTCTTAATAGGCTCTACAATATCTTTCTTGATATTTTATTGTTCCACGAGAGCTCTCCAGCTCTTTCGGTCATGCACCAATACGGGCCAATTCTTGATTCCATGTTCTTTGATGTTTTTAAATTCGTCTTCCCTTCACCTGGTCTACGGTTTTCCTCTCTTTGTTGATGTAGGGTACAAGTTATAGATTTCTTTCACTGTTCTCTCATCCTGCATTCTATGCTGGTGACCGAACCAATCAAGTCTGCGTGCTATTATACTTATCACAGGAAGGGGTTTGCTTTATAGGTATATTTTGTATTTGCATATATGTCTTTGTGTTGTGCTAACTGGAGTGAATGGCCANCTGTAAGGGCGGGGGAGGGGAATCGGGAACTGCCACGCGCCCTGGTGGCCGCTTTTAGAACTAGGCTCGGAGAGTAGTTTGAATACAACAATGTTAGGAGTGCTGAAAGCAGTAACGCACCGTTAGTACGAGAGTGGGCGGTCTGGTTTAGTGTGCTGTTGGTCAGGGCCAGGAAACTAGATAGCCGCTAATTGTCTGAGGTTTGAAGCTTCAAGTAGTTAGAGGGTAAGACTTACCAGGCTGCGCTACAGTCACCCGGCACGTGATAGTTTGTCCAGCGCTCAATAGATGGCAGCAAGATCGTGTTCACCCATCTCCTAATGGCTGCTAGTGTTCTTTGTTCGTTACCAGTTCGTTACATTACATTCTGCGTGCGGTACTCAGGAGTGGATTTTATCTAGTGGAATGCCTCGTATTTTTGTGTGTTGCGTACCGGGGTGCTTTAATACAAGCGGCAACCCGGAAATAACTTTCCTAGGCTTCCCTACCCCACCAGAAAGGTAAGTAATTCTTGTTGTCTTAGCGCCACTACCCACATGGGCAGACGTACTTAGCTCAGTCGCTTTGCTGCGATTATTGTTGCTTATTTATTTATAAATATATTTGTTACATTCTCTTGTAGACGACAACTAAGGTTAAATAGGCTTGGCATGACTGATGTGCGGGTCGCACGATGTACCAGTGTGTGCTCCGCACATTTTACCCCGGACGACTTCCATGGTATGTTAAATGAAATCTAATTTTACATGAAGTATTGTATAAAAATTTATTATCTATAATATCTAAGCAATATATTGAGGAATGAAGTCTGTGTATGAAATGATGAACAGAAATATATTATAATATTTTATTGAACCACATAGATCATAACAATGACGTATGGCGTGTCATAGTAGTGACAACAATGACAATAATATTTCCATATAATAATAACAATGTAGTAATTTTGATACATTTCATAATATTCATTTAACTTAGACAACGTAGAAATTATAATAAAATTATATTACGGAATATTAATATTTATTTAGGCTACGGTTATTAGATATCTATTGTAGGAATTCTATTATTTTACTTTTATTTTATTAATTTATGTCGAGGTCTATATTTATGCTAAAACTGTATTTTTTGTGATCAATGAATTATAACAAACATTGCTGAATTAAGTTACAGTATTTGAACTGATTTTTACAATAAGTATGTTGACTGATAATATTGTATTCTTGTTGTGTTTTCCAGATGTTGTAATGATGACCTGAAGAGTGATCTCATTTATTTTCGCCAGTCTCTACTTGGGTAAATAAATATAACAAACTTAATAATAATACATCTGGATAGTATCGAAGTTTGAGGAAGTGTAAGGTTACGTAGGAGGCAGTTCATTAACTAGACACAAATGCTATTAAATTTTAATCTTAAAACAAAAATTTAAAGAAATAGTACCTAGTTAAAATGTAAGATTCTGTTTTTGTGTAAAACATTTATTTGTAATTATACCTGACGTGGTAGTTAGGTACGAATAACTAATGAGAAATTGATGTTTGCATCTTATATGATTTGTATGTATTGTATTTGTATATATATATTTCTCTTTGTGTTGTGCTAACTGGAGTGAATGGCCATTCCTTTCAATGGGTAATTAGTGATACTTTGCTTCGGAGTGTGTCCCTACACGTCTTCATATACAGTAGAACCTCGATTATCTGCAGTAATGGAGGAGAGGGGTCCCATGGATACATGAAAACCACAGTTAATCGAAACTCTTTATTTAATGAATTTTGTACACAAGTGTGTAGAATGTCACATTATCAGGGGTTGAAATATGAAGTTATGTCTTCGTTTCTTGTAGTTTGAAATTATTTTTCTTGCTTCATTTCTAATATTTCTCAAATTCATTAATTTTATTTCTCAAAGTCAAAATATTATTGGTACCTGAGGGTCTCTTCCTCCAGGTTTCGAGGAACCTATGTTCAACTGTGGAAATAGTAGGAAGTGGTTGGATTTATATATGATACATTTATTGTTTAAAAAGCAGTTCAAACTTGTATGACTATGTGAAGCATAATTAAATAATTTACTCTATAGTAGAAATTGAAGTTGAAATTATTTTTTTCGATGGGAGAGTGAGCATCATGGTTTATCAAAGTTCTATTGTATCATGTTTAGTATATACATGCAGACATATGTAGTTTGTGTTTAAAGGAAAATAAGAGTACAAATCAGTGGACCTATCACATCATAGATGGCATTTACTATTAATAATTAGTATTGTGNTACTATGAATAATTAGTATTGTGGTTAAAGGTGGTATGGCATACTAGTCGCCTACCTCTGGTGAAACTGGTTCAAATCCTGTCTGATCCAAGATTATGAAGGCAAGATACCTCTCATTCCACAATAATTTTCATGATTTGCTCTAGTGTCATTCATGTATCACTCAAGGGTGCTAATGACCTAGATGTTGGCAAGCCATAAAGGTCTGTAATAATGATGATGATAATAATAATAATGTATCGTTTGCCTCAGGGAGGTATGTCAGGAAGGGCATCTTGCACCTTTGAGATTTCCCTGTTAAATCAGATGCATTGTTGTCTCCTGTGGTATGTAGAAAATTGTAAGTGGAGAGAGTAACCTACATCACTCGATATGTATTTATTTAACATGGTTTGTACTCTTGTGTTGGTGTCTTGGTAGTGAAGTGTTCGAACATGTTCAAGTACAAGATGTAGTGTGTAGAAGAGTTACATTTTTCATTTAGCCATCTTTTTTTATGTTTTAATGTGAATTTGCATTTTAAAAAATTTTATTTCCACTTTGTTTATTTACTACTTGGTGTATTGTGACTTCTTTTGGTTTTCTGAAACTTAATGTTATTTAATGTTACTTTCACTTTGATAGTTTATGAAAGTTATAGTATATTGTGGTGTTTGTAACTAGGTAATGTTTTTTTTACCATGAGACTGATAAATCTAGTCACGTTATCCTATAGATATATAAAAGGTTTTACAGTAAACTTTTCTTTAAAATTAACATTGGCATTGGTACAAATTTTGTGAATTTCTTATTGTGAAGTCAGTCTTCTCACAGATATTCTCAGGTTGACAGACCTCTCCCATTTCCTTGATGGATTGATATTCAGTTTGTAGAATGGAAAATTTCAGACTTTTTTTATATTGTATTTGTAAATGGAAAATGTAGCGTGCTATTGAATTGATTAACACCTTTCTCATTTGTTAAACAGAATGATATTCAACTTGTATAAATCAAAACTTGTATGGTTTCTTCATAGATTATTGTAACTAGTTCATACTATGATATATCTATTGCTTTTGGTGACATGGTATTGGTGGATTGTCTTCATTTCTTTATCAATTATTTCTATTTCACCTTTATAAGATTTGTGGCATGTAATTCTCTCATGCAATGAGCAGAGGAATTTATACACCACTGTGGCTTAAAGCAAAACCAGCATTCCATTGACTGCTTTCTATGACAGCTTTTCTCATGTGACTTCTTTTATCCGTCTGATTTAATTATTTATTATTGATACGAATAGTTGGTGGATACAGATAAATGAGTACCTTATTGCAAGTATACCCCATTTTTGTATATTGGATTGTATATTTCCATTCATATGAGAATGTCCTGAATATTTATTATGAATAAATACAATTAAGGGCAAGTATATATTTTCTTTGTGTACATTTCCTGTCAATTGTCCTGTTTTCATTTTCTAATTCATATGTGTAGTAAAATATTTCAGTTATACATCTTGTTAACTATTCACAAATGTTAATTTTTGTAGGGAAAGTATTTTCAGCTAAATTATTGTGAAATTATGAAGCATGTGGTCGAGGGAGTTGCGGGTACAGTACTTGGTGGGGGAAGGGGGAGGGGAATCGGGATCTGCCACGCGCCCTGTGGCCGGTTTTTGAACTTGTAGTTAGAGGGTAACAATGTTAGGAGCGCTGAAAGCTGTTAACACACCGTTAGTATGGGAGAGGGGCGTCTGGTTTATAGTCTGTGCTGTTGGTGTAGGAAAAATTTCGATCGCGTGAGAATGCGCCAGTTCAACGGTACTTACGTTTCCTCTCAAGACGATCATATCTCCAATCCTTTTCGCTTCCAGTGAAGATACTTTCTTACTGGCGACAAATTCTTCAGTTCGTAAAGCTAAAAAATGCCTGAACGTATCATAGCTAACCGTATTCATGAGGTACTCTTTGAGCCTGGGTGCATATTACGGCAGGCATTTCCATTTTTCTCGAAAGTTGTAATTTTATACGAACCCAGTTCTCCCTCACACGATATATAGCCCTGGTAACGATCTTGGACAACTCCTTCGATTCTACGCAAGTACATAGACTTTTACTTCTGCGATAAGCATTATGCAACCAAGACGGTTGACAATAGTTTCAAGTCAAGCGCTCAATTTCTCAAGTTTGTATTGAAGTGTGGAGATGACGTCATTGAGTGCCCTATTGCTCGGCTTCCTTTGATGTGCCCAAAAGATCGACACGCTGCGAGCACCGGTATTCGAGATGCGGCAACCCATCCACATTATCGCTATTTGGCGACCGGGCGGTCGCTCGGAATTCGACGAATGACGAAAGTCTGGAGCCACCTTTAGAAGAAAAAGTCTAGTTCACGAACATCTTCATTCATTGTCCTGCCGTGCCAACCACTCTTTGCCAAAAAGGCCGATATCATTCTGTGGGGATCAATAGGGGTGGCAGAATGGATTTTTGTAAAAATCTCAAAAACTGCAAAAGATGTAAAAAAAAAAGAAAGTTAAAATTAAAAGTTGTAGCTGGCCAAATTTTCAAAAACTAAGTCTTAATTTTAAAAAAAATTGAATTTTTTCCTTTGTATTCAACATTTGTGTGCATTTACAGAAGTATAAATATTTTTATTTAAGACAGTAATTGCACAGAAATATTAAATTGAAAGAAAATATTCGATTAAAAAAAAAAAAAAACCTACTTCAATTTTTGCACATCTACATATATATATAATACATATGTACATTTTTGGATTTAGACAAGTATAATATATATGTATGAATATATTCCAACACATACTTGTACATATACATGTATACTTCAGTCCAAATTTGTTTAAAATTTTATCAGCTACAACAACTTTTGCTTTAACTTTTCTTGATATCTTATGTAGTTTTTGAAATATTTATAAAAATCTGTTTTGTAGCCCCTTTTGCCCCCCACCCCCACCTGGAGGGTCCACCAGTCCATTGGAATGCCCAATTTTTTTTCCCCATTAAAGTGACACTGAAACTTAACTTTCTAATGGCTCTAATGACCATAGAGCCATTAGATTATTGTCCACATTTTCTCAAAATCAGCCTTTATTCAATAGTAAAACAGCTGAATTTTTTGGCTTCTGGTGATGACCAGGTAAGTGTACTTTGTTTTCTCAAGTTACTGCCGTTTAAAGTTTCCAAAATGGTTTTCTGTCACAACTTTTGCATTTAACTTTAATATAATTTGCTATTGTTTTACTTCATAGCTGAGATGAAAAACTTTTTACAAAATAAATTTTTTAAATTCATATTTTTTTAAATAACCAGATGTTTTTTCTTAATTTTTTTACCTTTAGGTTTTGAACCTATTTATCTAAAATTTGCAACTTTGTACTCATTTGTAAGTAAGCAACTTTTATTTTTACAAGTAATAAATATTATAAGTAATATATTTTTATTGTTTAATGACATTTTCATTGATAAATCAAGTAAAATATATTAAAGAAATATTATAATGGTTATGTTAACAGTGAAAAGTTTGAAACTATAATGAATCTAATAAAAGTCAATTTTCTGAGTTTCATTTGACACACTCGATAGATTTGAAAATATCAATTTGTAATGGAGGAAAATTCATTATTTTACAAGTATAGGAATGTGTCCAAGTAATTGTGATGAGCATATTCATAAGCAAATGACCTTTTGTTTTAAGTTACTCCAATTGATAACAATCAAACAGAAAATCAAAGAATAGAGTCAAATAAGTTAACTCACAACAAAGCTGGAACATTACTTATTTTTTACTGATCTACAAATACAAACTTATCACTTACATACAGGTATTAATGCTTATATACAAATTTCAGAGGGGAGAGATAAACATTAAACTTCATTAACAAATCAACTGAACATTTTATTTTCCTTCCTCATTGAATCTATTTTTTATATATTGTAAGATCTGATGCATTGCTTCTCTCCCACCAGTTCCTCCTCTCCACATCAATTCAAGGTAAATATCAGATTCTAAACTCCTAACAAAAAGTGTTACTTCCAACAATGGAATACCTGAGTTCCATTGCACTGAACTTTGTTGTATTGATAATGTGGTACTAGTTTCTCCTTCATTCAAAGATTTTTTGACTTCTAAGTTATTTTCTTCATATTTTTCACTTTTGTGAAGGACTAATGAATCACTTTCATCACTATCAGGAAGTGATTGTTCAGTACGAGAGTTGTTTAGAGAAACTGAAGGAATTTCTGGGTTAGAATCACTATTTGTAGCAGGAGTTGCACTTGGGATAGGTACACTAGTATCTGAAGAGGAGAAGGTTAAAAAATTTGGTACGTGTTTTAACTTTACATTGGAGGACAATGCATCTGATATCTCTTCAAATTTCCTTTTGATACACGACAGATTTGTCTGCTTGTTTACAAAGCCTTTAATGTTACTTTCAACAGTTTCAACACTAATAGACTTTGTTGGATCATCTTGCTGCTTGATAAGTCTTTTTTTCCTGCGCTGTTTGGACCAAGAATTTTTAAATGCATTAATTTCTAAAATTGCCATGTATTTGTTTTGTTTTTTAACTGAATATTGAACCTGGAAAATAAAACTTTTAGTCAATAGCTAGATAATTAATTAAATTTTATAATAAATGTATAATACTATCTCACAAAATCACAAGAAAAGTTGAGAACAAGTTGAGGACTAATTACAATAATGAAGGCAAACATTAAAAAAACTTGACTCATTTCATTTTTGTCAGCTTCAAATTGGAGAATAAATACTGTTCTCACAACATGGAGCAAGAAGTTCTCACACAAATGGAGGTTAGTACCAGCAAGAAGTTATTGCACTCATTTCTCAGAGTTAAAATTTTAGAACCATTTCTGATGTTGGACATAAAATTATATGCACTCCAGTTTGAAGCTCATTAACAATATAACTGAACATGCTAAGTAAAAAACAATTACATCAGATTTCTATTTAGCTCATTCTCCATTTCAAGATATTAAAGACTATTTTATTAAAAATATAATAACATTTTCATTGTTACAAATACTACCACAAGATCCTGAACATTTTGAAAAAAATTTCAGATTTGAGACTTAGTTTTGGCCATTCCATGTGAAATCAACAAAAAAATTAATTATTTCACCCACCACCTAAGATTTTTATGAAATTTGGAACTTTTGTTCTCCTTACAGACATAGGATACATCTAATTATACTTTTTTATCTCTTTCCCTTTTTGTTCTACAGGTTTTCAAAGTTTTGAAAATTTGAAAAAAAAGCGGAGATCACAAAATGTAACTTGCTAATCTTTCAAGAAAAAATCATAACTCATATTTTTCATCAAATATATTGTGAAACCTGGTAGTTATATACTCTTAAGTATAAGGATGGTAGAAAAAAATACATAATACATCTAATTATAACTATAAAAACTTAAGAATCCTTTTATAGTTATTTTAGGGATGTTTTATTGTTACAGGGCCTTTAAATAATTTTTTAACACTATAATTCAAGGTTCTGATTGATATGATGCAAATTGTTATACTTGAAGCCATATAAATTAAATTAATATACTTATACAACTAAATAGATTTGTTTGATAATTTTTTCATTAAGGCTGACAAAAGAGATCAAATATTTTTGACATTATGTACATATAATAAATAAATCATGTTATAGCCTTCACACATTCATTCACAATAGCCATTGTTAGAGGTCACTGAACTAGTACAAACCGGCTTGGTGGAAATGTAACTCTACAGGGTAGCCTCCAAACCTCCCACTTTAAAAACAACAACAAAAATTTAATTTTAATTGTCTAAAACTGGGAATTATAAAAAGAAAAACATTTACACTATCCCTGATGCGATAATCACCTAATTGTCTTTATTTTGATTTCTCTCATTATTTAAATAATCCTAAGTGGAAATATGCAGAAAATGTCATGCAATAGGTACAGCACTGCAGTCAGTGGCGGGGATTTGCATGGCAGCATGTAGAAGTGCCTTGAGGAAAGTATATGGCAGGGTTTCCATCGCAGGCAAATCTGTTGAAACTGAATCTTATCACCGTCACCCAACGATTCTTTCTTTTGAGACCTGTTAATCATTTTGAGCATCCAGTTTTTGTCTCAACAATGGAAGATAGTTGCAAATCGTTTTACAGAAGATATTATTTTAGAGTATGTTCAGTACTACACCTTCATTTATGAATTAATGAAAGTGTGACATTAACTGTTGCCATATCTGGGATAAGCATTGAAATATCTACCCATTCCGATTTTCTCTTATAGATAGTGTGTTTCACTAGGAAGTTTAGGTTCTTTTTGTGAATATTTTGTGCAATATAAGCCAACCTATCAACAGGGCCATTCCTAGCAATTTTGCTGATCTCCCAGTGGACGTGTAATTCCCACAGACCTCATGACTGAAGGGTCATGGGAGTCAGGAGGGCCCAAAGTGCCTGAAAGCTTGGTAGGTACCATTCTTGGTTGTTCTGGCAAAGTCTAAAATGTCAAGAACAGTTTTTCATTACTTTAAATCATGAATGTATGAAATAAAATGAAAAACTGTGGTTGATCTCATAAATGCACGGGGAGTAATCAAACAGTTTCAATACAAAAGAAGGAACTTGAAATGTATGAATTGAAAAATATGTTGTAATGAGAAAATTACTTAGATACACTGACAAAAATATCATCTTACATCCCTTATTTTATTTTATATAGACAAATTTGAATTGTGAGTAAAGGTGTCTCTTTTGACAAAAAAGATTACTTTCTTTGTCCAAACAATGAAAGTCCATGATTGTATTTAATTTTTATTGCAAAAAATGAACAAACATTGCTTTTCTATTTCATCGCAAAAGATGACTTCCATGAATGTTTCAAAATTATCTTCAAATTTTTCAAAAACTTGTCAAACATTGTCATACTTTATGTCAAAAGTCTGGGGCCCAGTAAAATTATTGCTTGAAGGGAAGGCGGCCAAAAATGTTATGCCATTACCCCTTCTACTGAATTTTACTTGAAAATTCATGTCATCAAACAGATTTTTCTACATTAGTTATTAAGCAAAACAAGTGAACTGTTTGTATAATAGTAAAAATCAAACAATTACTTCAATACAACGACATACATTTAAAAAAATAAAAATTAATCTTGATTTTAAAATGCAATCATGTTTTCAAATTTTTTTAATAATGAAACCTTTTGAGCATTTAAGTGTATACAGTAAATATTAGCAACAACAACAATAATAATAA
>NNCF01126379.1:311699-345681 GCA_002313205.1 Laupala kohalensis | reverse complement strand
CCCCCCCCGATTCACAATCACAACCATAGGCCACAACTAATCTGAACATAGCAACTACAATGTATATAATTCACTTCTAGAACACAATGGTAGGCATTAATAATAACTATGTGGCACATATTTATAGCAGGGTATGTTTAGAGCATAATTATGCATTTTTTAAGCATAATTGATACCTTCAATAAGCACACATTTCCCATCTGTGTGTCATCATCCTTATGTTTTTCTAGCCAAAAGTACAATTTATTTAAAAAAGCTTCGACACACAAGAAATGGTTCGGACATATATGTGTGTATGCTCAACTGTTAATCTTATTATGAGAAAAGTGAGAAAATACCTACCTCCAAGCCTATTAATATATCTATGACTGTCTTTGTAATAACTTTGATTGTATACAAATTTTCAGAATAAAATATTTGATGAGGAACCATCCAAGACATAGGGGTTTTAGATTTTTTCAAACAAGGAGTTTGATATACATTTTGTAAAATAATATTCTTATCAAATGTCCATGATATTCCCCATCTCGTGGTATTTCCTTGACAAAATCGAGTTTCAGCTACGCTAGCTACTTGCATAGTCCTTAATTCCCGTTTCAAAATACCCATACTGGACTTATGCCCCAGCATTGTGGTATAAATTCTGAAACAAGTAGGAAATTGAAAAAATTTCTCTATTTATATATCAGTACTGACTCTTACCTCACTAATATGCTTCTAAGTTCCCTTACTTTATTCTAGTGCCTAGTACTTTGCTTTCTCTCATCATTTTTAGAATGAAAGCAACTTCACCTCCAGGTGCAATCAATTCCTTGACATTACCAGTATTAATATTATTAGGAGGTGGTCGACTGGGTGATCGTGACTTGACAGTGTAGTCTAAATCCATTTCAGAATTAAAAAATGGAGGATTGCACATACTAAAAGCATAAGACACTTCATCATCCAGGAGGTCTATCATCAGTTGATCTTCATTGACCAGTTTTACTTAAACAAAAAATATTAATGATTGGATGCTTCAAAGAATTGCAAAATGAAGCATTGTATTCTAACAAAATGGTACCAGTAAACCAATATCTGGTCCTGTAATGTCTGCATGAAAATAAACACGTTACCAACACACAAAGACTTCACAAAAAAAAAAAAAAAAAAGGGATGTAAAATCTTTAATCTAACAATATTATTAAATGATTACAGGAACCAGATGATTTTAAAACATTCAGAAATTGAATGATTAAAAGAAAATAAGTATAATAGCATTAATAAACAAATAACTGAATACATAAGGTTACACTTCAATAAATACCCATCCTTGAAACTAAATCTTTTCAAGACAATATCAATCATTGATTAGAAATCATATATACTGCATTCAGTATTCATATAAATAATTTTTATTTATTGGCAACAGTTTCATTTGCATTTGTGATAAAATAATACTAGAAATATCTAAAAACATGTTTCTATATTATGAGATAAGACTAGTAACTTTCATGAGAGACTAATATTAAGCAGACAATTAGACAATTAAACAGATCACTGAAGAATATGAAATTTAATAAAAACTGAAAACTACTCAAGAGTTAAAACGCACAAGTTATCAAGTGATGTAAATTGTTGATTTTGACATTTTGCTGTGCCATTTTGAAGCTCTCACTATCCACCTCAGATGCTTTCATGAGCCATTTATTTTTCTTTGCTGCTAGTAGGGGATATATGCAGGATGCTCCCGTGCCTGTTAAGTATACATTTTCCATAAACTGTAATACATACAAATTTTAAACACACTAAGGAAATTAAGGGAAATCTAGAAATATACACTGAGACCTCACCAATATCTAACCCGTGTACAGTAGAACAATCACTCTGATGAATTCCAGAAACATTTAATAAATCTTCAATCCATAAAATATAATTCAAACGAAGGGGGACAGTTGGAATAAGACGATTCGAAGGAATGTCAACTTTTAAGCCAAAATCCAT
The DNA here is from genome assembly GCA_002313205.1 of Laupala kohalensis. Lineage (NCBI taxonomy): Eukaryota > Metazoa > Arthropoda > Insecta > Orthoptera > Trigonidiidae > Laupala > Laupala kohalensis. The sequence continues at coordinate 343,698 of NNCF01126379.1, read as the reverse complement.
CTGAAGAAGAGTGCATGTCAATGCTTTCAAGGCTTCAGGATCTTTAAAATCAATAGTAATCTTTCCTGAAATATCCTGGGAAAAGAAATTAAAGTTAATTTTCCTTAAAAGAGAATAATTTCATTCAATCAAAGTTTTAAGAAATATGTGTTTGCACACATCATACATTTGAATACATATATACCAGTTGGGATGCTTCCAAGATAACTCAAATACAATTAAATAATAATTGAGAGGAACATCAGAAACAATTGTCCAAAATAATGAAAAAATGAGATAAAAGTAAATTTCAACATTCTCCTTCAATACAAAAAAGGAATTTGTTTATTTTAAAAACGTATTTTGTGCACAATACAAATCAACTGTTTCATTACTTCCACAAAAAACAACACTTATCCAAGAGCAAAAACAACACTTCTCAACTGGTGCTCAAGAATGGTACAATCTTCTTTCTTTGCTTCCAATGATCAACAGCCATGTCCTCCCAATAGAATCTAACATCAATAGTGGTGGAGAGGATGATTAAGATGAAAAACCTTTTTTCATTCCATTTTTTGCATTTTACAATTCTATTTATTGTTATGCAATATTTTTAATATTTTCAACTGTAAGTAAAGCACTTCGTACAGTCTGAGAAAATTACTTGTTATTTTGTATGCTAAGGCAAGTTATGTTGTATTTCATTATTGGTCTTTACAAAAACAGCACTTGTTCACAGGTCCTTAGCTAAATAGAACCAAAGACACACTTTTTCACCAATCAAATTAGACTGCCAATGTGATTGCAGAGATGGCATTTTTCTCTGCTCTTCAAAAATTTATAAGCAAGGATACGTGTTATTTTTGTTACAGTAAAATATATATAAAAATAGTCAAAAAATTAAATATAATCATAATAATATGGTTCCAAAGGATAATCTTTCTCTTCAAGGTAGTAATGAATAATCGTATCATGGTCGTGTTTGTTAAGACCGAACTACAGAAGTGCCACCCTTGCTTCATACATAACTGTTTTGTTAACGAACACAATACTCACAGTCAGAATAATATTCATCGTCCTAGTGTGTCAACCCCTCTTTGCCAAAAATGGTCATATCATTCGGGAATCGTTCTATACAATTCCCTCCCCCCAAAATAAATACATACTATTAAATTGTATTTCTTGAAATCTGCAGTTAAAAGCACCAGTGCTTCTATAAGTAAAAGAATTTACTGATTTTAATAAAAGTTAAATCTGTCTTGTACTTTATCAAGCTATTGCTGTAGTACTTTCAAAATAACTTATAACCATTTCAAAACTATTTTCTTGCATGCATGTGTCATGTCTTATGATTCATATCAATTTAGTTTTATGTGTACTCAACCTTGGCACGGTTGTGGAATAATTTTTTTTGTGTTAACTTACAAATTTGTTGATATTCGATTATTAATAAATATTTTTTATCTTATCTAAAAATTTGTTGAAATTTTTCAATCAGCCTCTGCCTTGGGACCCTTGATCAGAATTGATGGGATGGTCCCTAGCTTGCTACCAGAGAGTAAATTAGTTCACTGTCCTCCACACGGTCATACACAGTTTGATTGATTTTTTGACAGTAAAAATGTATTTATCTATCAATTCAGTTCACAAAAGTTTGGGTATCTGGACGAGTCTGGATGAGTCTCCAGTAATTAAATCAACAATATACACAGAATAACCAACAATTTGGTCAAAAAATGATTTATTCTTATTGTTATTATATGAAAATTAATTATAAAAATGAGTGAAATTTGCAAAATTTTATTACGACCAATAGTAATAATAGTTGCCAAGGTGCAACAGTTTACAAAACAGATGCAAAATACAGATTGGTGGAACAAAACTTGGAAGAAAAAATTGATTTAGGATAATATGGAACACAATAATTACCCTTCCTGGTAAAGATGACTCCAAGCTAGTTTGCAATTTTAGGCGGATAAATATTTACACTATGCTAACTTTGTATTAGAGATGGCACTGTAATTTATATTTCTAAGTGCAATGTAACTTATGTAATGTTATGTAACATTTTAACTTATTTACAACTAAGAAAGTATTCTGCTACTCCATTTTCAAATTGCTACTAGTCTTTACTAGAAGATCATAACCAATAATACGTACCGGTTTTGTATGTTTACGAAATTCTGGATATTTGATAGCCATTATCTTAAAATTAGGAGGATTCTTGTAAATATTTCTAGGATGCATGTATTTGTTTTGAGACATTATTGATGTTCTTCTAAATTAACTTCAATAAAATGATTTAAAAGCATTATGTACAATGGTAATCTCTTGGCACATACGAGTTATCATAATTTAGGTACAAGAACAATTTAGGTAAAATATTTAAATCAAAAGTCAAAATTATTCGGCACTGGTGTTTGAGAAACGATAACACACAAGAAAGATTCACTATCCGAAACACCTTCTTGCTTCTCCAACATAAAAATTTTCTTCTTCACACATCAACCAGATTCAAACCTACTAGGAAAATAGTTTTACGGACGAGAACCAATTCAAGCGATTGATTCCTGGAAATTAAATACAACGTAGAACATGTATGTCGCATAACAAATCTTAATTAATGATCCGATTCTCGATCCGAATTGACGATTGAAGACACTACTTCGCGTTGGCGAACTACGAAAGACCTACTTTACAGGATCTTGCTCCATCAGTACAGGATCACAACCATGTAGTCTAGTATATAGTCTGTGATCACAACTAGCCACCGCCGACTGAGACTGGAGTTAATCAAGGACGTAATTAGTCCAATAGAGTAGGTCTTGGTCTTGCTACTAACACACACAATTCAAATAATAATTCGGTGGAGTTCAGAGGAATTGTGTTATCAGCGATGCCATCTGCAAATTTTCAGTGGCCGTATCCAGAGGCAGATTTAAAAGTTTGGTGGCCCTAGGTATCATAATTTTATACAAATCATGTAATTTTTCTGTTTCTTTCTTTTAGCACCCCCAAAATCTTGCACCCCTAGGCAATCGCCACTATTGCCTATGCCTAATTCCACCTCTGGCCGTAATCCAAAACGACCTAAAATGACGTTCCAGTTTGGTTGTCTCAGGGAAAAATATGCATTGAAAACAGTGTGCTAGTGCATTTTCATTAGATCCAAAGAATAAATATTATTATAATATAGTCCTGTGCTTTCTTGTGTGAATTACAAACATTAATTGCATATATTTTTTTAATGTTTATATCATGTTGCAAGTTGTTAAGTATACTGTTAAATTCTTTATGATATTACACCCAAGAAAAAAATTATTCCTCATTTAGCTGCCATCCATTCCAATAAATTTAACAAGTAGCACCCACACAGTTAATCCAGATCTCCAATTATGTGGCACCTTAATATGTAAGAAGGGAAAGTGAAGATAAAAAATAAACAGTAAGTCTCAAAAGCAAAGAAAAAAATAACTATGGAATTGCAGTGAAATTTGGAAATGGAAGGGGCATCAAACTTCGACTTTTCATTTCAACTTTGTCTGATCCTTCGATGGAAATTGGAAACTAAAATCCCAATCATTTTTCCTGTGAAATAACAAAAAAATTTCATTCATAAGCTGCTTTGTTTGAAAATTTAATAATAGTAATTTAATTTTATATAAATTTAGTTGACTGTAATTAAGAGTACTTTACGTTTATATTAGTTAACATTAAAGCAATTAAAATGGTGGTGTCTCCATAGATTTGTGTTTTTGGGATATAGGAGGAGTTGAATTTTTTTTTTTTTTTATTTGTGGGGTATTAGGGCTCGTCAACATAGAGGTCATTAGAGCCCATGGAGGAGTTGAAGCTAAACTATTCGGTTTACTCTTCAAACTATAAAGTATTTACCTGCTCTTTTCAATGTTCAGAATTAAAAATAAACAATTGAAGCAAAATGGTCGGAATTCTGATACTGATGAAAGTTTTTAAATATTTTGAAAGTATTTCATATTGAACACCAACAATACCGTTAGCCACTGAGGCCTATATAATGGGAGTGCAAAACATAAAAACAAATTTTATACTCCATGCCGCTACAAAGAGGAAATTTTGACCCCTAAGTAGAATGATATAATCAATCAATTTAGCAGCGTTACCGCTGACATGGCACCACTGGTGATTATGAAACATGAAGATTCTATTTGATTCTACGAGTAGTCTGGTTGGTCTAGGTCGTCTACGTTTCAAGAATCTGTTTCAATGTTGGTAATACTCATGTCGCGCAGGCGCAGTGATGGTGACGTTTCCCTATCCGGTTTATACTGAAATCTCGTGGATCTCGAGAAACATCCGCAGTTTTCGCAAACGTACTACGAAGTGACTGGGATATTATTGATATTTGTGACGTATCTTAATTTAAACATTCCAACTTCTCGACATTCAATTGGTGAGTTTTAATACCTGATCTATCCCAAGTTATTATTAACGATATTTCGTTGAAGGAGAAATGTAGTATACTAGTTGCCTCAAGATGGTACACCAGCCGTCAAATTTCATCAAAATGGCCGATATTACTGTGTGTGAAAGTTACTTGAAGTGTTTTCTTTTGTGTGTTGTCATGTCCTTTCTTTCCGTTAACGACGAGGAATATCATTCTGTTTTTTACCTCAGGTTTTGGGGTTGGCAAGATGCTTGACAAAACATGAACAGTTTCAGTTTGTGACTATCACTGTGAAGGTTATCGAAATGTTGGACAATACGTTATTCACGGTCAAAGATCATTCTCGTAGTTCAATAGGTTCTCTATGAAATGGCTTTTTGCTATGGACTCGTACATAAGTTAAATATCAAGTGTAATGTGCTTAAATCGGAATGTCCCCAGAATTAGATTTCTCGGTATCATACCATTGGATTACTGAACTAATTTGGGGGTGAGAATGAAATTAACTTTCATTTGTACATATCGATCAGTTTTATTGGTCCTGAAATAAATGTTTCAAATGTATTGAAAATGCTTTGACTAACTTGCATTATTGACATATATCCCCGTTGAGTAGTGTATTGGTAGCTTGCTATTGTATGGAAGCGAAACCTACAAAATGTCTCGTTATCGACTACCTTAAAGAGTTTGTCAGTAGTTATTTCCATTGCTATTGTTTATTTCTTCTTGATCTATTATCTGGGTTTTTGCGCTTTTGAGTTGTGTGTGGTACGTTTTAGCTTTCTGAATGCATCCACTGCTCTTGTTGACAAATGTTTGGGCTTGTGCGAGATGAGATCATGGTGTGAAGTTTCTTCCAGTGAGTCACCTAGTGTCCACGTGACATGAATTAGTTTTATATTTGTCCCGGAATTGTTCTTTTCTTGTTTGCCTCATTTTAAATGACATTAAGTTGGAATAGTATACAGATTCGTTAAACCATCCATTATTTACTGAAATAGAATATTCATATTTTAATCGCAAGACTTACTGACATATTTAAATATAAGATAGTCATAGCTGACTTATCGTGTTTTTCTTAGGAGTACTAGCGCAGCTGACAATATCTATTTGCGATTTGTCTTCTGTAAAAAGTCACTTTTGTTTGGATTTTCATCTTCCATGACATTTGATTGCTTTATTGAAACGAAGTTGAAGAGGGAAGAAATAACGTTGGGAAGGTGGCTGTCTTGAGGTCTAAGATAATCTGCTTTTGAGCAGATTCGTGGTTTTGAGTTCGTAAGGGAATTCAATGCCGGCAACCTTCAATGACGTAGGTTACGAAAGGAGTGGGGAATTCATGTGGCCCGAGGACACCAGCCAGCTGCAGCTAGTATTGATCGAGGGAAGGGCTGTTGCTCCGCTGAGTATTATCGTGGATTTACGGTTTTGGTGACTAGCCTGCTTATTTCGTTGTTGAGTAAGATTCTTTTTAATCCTGCCGTGTGATCTGCTTATTCGTAATACGAAATAAGATTTAAATAAGTGAAATGAATTACATTGTATCACGCATCCGCATGGTTCCTTACATCTGCTGGGACGGACTCTTGGAAAGGGCGAGGTCCCGCAGTTGCAATCTGATGATGGATGTTTTTAAATTCGCAACAAAATAGTTTAATGTACATGGAAAAGTTAAAAAACTTATTAAAAGTTAATTTTTTGGAAGCGAAGTGATGGCAAAAAGTTATTTTTTAAAAACTAGGTGGTTTTTTGACCAATAGTGAACACTTAAAATACATTTAGTAGTTAAATAGATATCTGGTAACTAGCCTACTTGTGACTTCCTATGGAGTTAAAAAAACTTTTGCTTAATAACTTTTGCTTTTAATCGTTAGTTTATCTGGAAATGTGATTGTGATAACTCTCGCGAATATTGTGGATTAAATTAAAATTTTATTCTACATTCAGTTTGGTCGTGGTCGCCACTTATTGTCGAGCACAACAATTCCTTGCCGTTTTTAGCGTGTATCGACCGGCATCATGAGAAAAATAAATTCGCTTGCTGCTTTGTAGATTTTAAAAAAACTAAGGAAATAAAATTGAAGTTTTAATAAATAAAACAAAGTTTTCCGTGGGAAGAAGAACTGGTGAAGTATTATTAATTCAATACTCTTTAATATCCAACGGTGAAATTCTTGTTCGATTTTGAGATTTTGAAACGACTTTCCATAAATAGTCAGCTAATTTCCGCTCTCTAAGTTTCAGCAACTTATTTTGGGTGTTTTGCTGAAATGGCAATGTTGTACCTGTTGAAACATTAGAATTGAAAGATATATTAACCAAACGGTTTATTTTACGTGTCACAGCTTTCATCGGCATTCCTTTCATCTCGGTGCTTAAGCTTTTCATTATTGGATTAATGTGAGAAACTGTCAATTTCTTTTGACGAACTTCGAAATCATTGTCAATCACTGAATAGAACTATCAGTGATAGGTAGTTCTTTTATACATATTAAAGCTCTCTAGATGACCTTTGCCATGTGAAGTAATGCGTAAATAAGCTGAAATAAAATGTATAATGATAATTGAAAATTTAATGATAAGATGACTTCTAACATTGTGTTAAATGAAACCCAAATATGACATATTGCCTTAAAAAAATAGTTTTTTGGTTACATTTTTCTAGAACCATTATTCTTTATTTTAATAAATGTTTCACTGTTGGTGAAATTTGTGTAGTTTCATGATAGAAAGCGTAGAGTAATAGGGAAGCATGTTATGTTTATCCTGTTTGAAACATGGTCCATATTTAAAAAGTCCTAACAATTTATGTATATCTTTTGCTGTTCTGAGGAAGATATTAATCACTATTTTTGGGTATCCTTATCATTGATTATTATTATTAGTCATGTAAATATATAAAAAGAAGTATAACATTATAAAATGCTAAAGTAATAATTATTCAAGCATGGTTGCAATGAACTGGAAAGTACACTTAGAATGCTTACACTTTTGTTTTTCGTTTGAACTATACTTTCATTTTCAAGAATGTAGTGGCTAGTATTATCAGAATGAGGAACTGTGTTGTATTGGATGTGAACATAGGGATGACTCCACTGTCTTTCACAGCAAAAGAAGTGTTATACTGACAACATTCTTCTTTTGAAAACAATTCCATTTCTTTGATATAAATAAATAAAACTTTATTGTCAAAAAAGCAGTTACAAACTGCATATGACCACGTGGAGGACAATAAACTAATTTACTCTCCGGAAGCCAGCAAGGGACCATCCCATCAATTCCGATCAAGGGCCCTAAGGCAGAGGCGGATTTAACATTGGTCCTAACGATCAAAATAGTTCGGTACGTGTTATAATATTATCATGATATCAGGTTTGTACTTCATAAAACAAAAATAATTATATCAGAAGTACGTATTATTGTCAAACCATACGTTATTAGGAAGGTATTGTTGATAATTCGTAACTATTAAATAACTAAATTCGCGAATAATTATTTCAATAGATGCCTCCCCTAAGCAAGAGCCTAGCGAGTCTTTATAAAAAAAATATGCCTCTACCCGAAGAAAAACCGGTGAAAAACCTGGGCCAGGATGGGTTACAGAATTAATGTACACAACCGTGTCAGGGTTGAGTACATATGCAACTAAATTTATGAATAAAAATACACAATAAAATCATGCAGGAAAATAGTTATGTAATTATTGTCAGGTATATTGAAAGTACAACAATGACGTGATAAAGTACGAGACTGCTTTAATTTTTATTAAAATCAATAAATTCTTTTAGTGTAGAAGCACTGGTGCAGTAGGTAGCATTTAACCGCGGATTTTAAGAGTTTAAATTTAATAGTATCTTTTATATTTTTGGGCAGTGAATTGTATAGGACGACTCCTGATTGATATGGCTCTTTGGCAAAGTATGGTTGACACTCGGACGATGAATATTATTTCTATTGCGAGTATTGTGTTCGTGAACAAAACTGTTTCCTATGAAACAATGGTGGCGCTTCAGTAATTCGGTCTTAACAAACACGAAAGTTTCAAAAATATAAATGCAGGGAAGTGTTAAAATATTTAATTCCTTAAATAAAGGTTTACAAGAGATTCTGAGGTGAGATTTACAAATTATCCGAACAATCCTCTTTTGAATACTGAAAGTTGAATACTGAAAGTTTGGACGCTCCGCCTAGAATTGCCCCAGAAGATAACGCCGTATCGTAAATTTGAGTAAACATTTGCAAAATATACGCAACGGGAAGTATGTGGACTAACAATATTATCTAAGATTCGTATTGCGTAACACAATTTACTTAATTTGGAATTAAGATTGTCGACGTGACAATTCCATTTGAGATTGTGTTGAATATGGAGACCTAAAAACTTTGTATGTGTAAGAGTTTTTAATTGTGTTCCGTTTAACGAAAGAGAAACCTGGGGTAAATATTTTGTGATACTATTGTGAAATGACAAGGACACTTTTACGTCAGTGTTTATAATGAGGCGATTTGCATGGAACCAAGCCGCTCTCGGAACGAAACTTTTTGAGCGTTTGCGTGTTTACATAGCAAATTAGTGTTATCAGTAAAAATAACCATTTTGCTATCTGATGTGGAAGACATGTCGTTCATATATAACAAAAAGAGTATAGGGCCGAGAATTGAACCTTAGGTAACTCCGCGAGTAAGTGGATATATCAATCTTTTTAAATAGGAAGTTAGCCATTGATGTTGAAGTCCTCGAATGTCAAAAGATTGCAATTTTGAAGAGAATTTCGTGATCGACGACATCAATTGCTTTAGATAAATCAAGAAAAACACCCTGAGGATTTTCTCCTTGGTCAAGAGAAGTGGTTACATCGTTTAATATAGAAAATATGGCGCTGGTGGTGGAAAAGGATTTCCGAAATTAGTGTTGATCGTCAGGGAAAATGTTTTTTGATAGAAAATCTAGAAGGTGCATATTGATCAATTTTTCAAGGATTTTTGAGAAAGTGGGTAGTAGAGAAATTGGTCGATAATTACCAACATTGTTTGTTTCATTTCTTGCATAAAGGTTTCACTTTAGCTCTCTTAAATGTTAGGAAACACCGCTTCCGATAAAGAACTATTAAATATATTTGAGTGGTTTTAATACAGTGTGGGACGAAAATTTAACAATAAATTCGAGTATATCATCTATGCCCGTTGAAAATTTGTTTTTTAATGAACTGATGATTTTCATGATTTCGCTGGAGTTAGTTTCGGAAGTGAACATAGAAAGGGGCACGTGGGTGAATATATTTGGAGGACATTAGTTTTGAGATATTGAATTAGTTATTTTACCTACTTCTGAGAAATAAGAATTAAATTTGCGATGTCATGTGAATTTGATACGATTTTGCCATTTAGTAGGGAAATATTTTCGCGATTTTCAGGTGTTGTGTAATTTTTAACAATATTCCGCATGAATTTGGTCCGGTTGTTAGATTTTAGTATCTGCCTGTCATTTTCCGTAACTTTAGCTGCATAGACTACGACATAGAGCAATCGACTTGAAATTAGGAGTGCAAATGTATTTAGGGAATCCTCTCCATGGGCATGCAATTTTTCCCATGAAACTCCTGAGAGCGATCTAAAGCAATAGTCACTAAATGAGGCTTAAATTTTATAATAAAATGTGTTGTTTACACCTTGACCATTAGATAGGTTTTTTTAGTATGATGTAGAGTGCGACTTGAAGGTGAACTGTGCGAAATTTCATCATGTTGAGAATAATGCTAAATTTGTATTAAATAGGAACGTTATCCGTTAGTGGTGAATAAATTATTGCTTTATATATTTTAAATGGGATGTTGCAGATCATCCCGAATGTATATAACTACTTTTTAGCTTGATATATTTTAGTATTGTGACTACAAGTGGCCGATTATTCAAAACATGGTTTCGGTCAGCGGTGCATTTTCGTCACGTGCGTTGTTGCTGTATTCAGTCACCAGGCTGAACTCGCAGCTGACAAAACTACACCAGTCAGTGGAGTGACACGCGCGGCAACAACGCACGTGACTGAAATACATCGCAGGTCGCTAATTGAAAACAAGGTTTTATTTATCACTTGCTGGAGGTTACACAAATAATTTTAAACGTTTACATTTAATTGTTACGTGATCATGGCATTCATGAGAAAAAAATTTATAACATATTTTGCATGCAGAAGCTTGAAATTAATTAATGTTGTCACAAATACAACAGTGATCATTCGCTGAATAAGAATCATTTTTGTCACTCTTAGCTTGTTTTACTAAAAATAACAAAGTATAAGAACAACAAAGGTTCGTCAACATGGGGGGGGGGGGGTATGATAAAAANGGGGTGAGGGGTCTATGATAAAAAATCCGATAGTAGTGCGCATTATGGGGGCAACGCAGTATTAATAATATTTTTTAAATCGCTTTAACTAGCAAATGATGCTTCGGAGGTACATCTTTCTTTGTAGGCAATTTTATAATAATAATAATCTTTATTTGGAGGCGAAGCCTTCTCTTAGCGTCTTTGTGAATACATTTACATGGTAAAATAAATATGTATGACAAAGAAATATATATGTATCACATACAAACAAATAAATATGTTTGTATGCGATAAAAAGAAAAAACTACAAAATAATAAGGAAGAGATATAAGAAAGGAAAGAATAACTTATTCATCCATTTATCCATCAACGTTCATACGGTGGTCCTTGTGTTAATGCAACTCCGAGAGCAAAGAGGATCGCAGAGTATTGGAGAACGAGTATTTTATTGAAATATTCCTAGTATTGTTATCAAAAGTTGTTCCACAGTTTGGCCGCCTCGATAGAGAAAGAACGAGAGAATTTCTGAGTTTTGTTTCTGGGAATTAAAAGAACTAATTTGGAAGAAGACGGAGTATTTAGATTATGTCCATCGGAAAGTATTTGGAAAAAGGAGTAGATAGGTTGGGGTTTTAGTCTGAAGTATTTATGAAGGAAAAGGAGAGAATGGTATTTCCGTCGGTCTTTGTTTCATCCAACCTGAACCAGTTTCATGTAGTAGTCGGTCAAGTGAGCGTATCGTTTCAGTCCAAAAGTAAAGCGAATGCGGGTATTCTGAATCTTCTGAAGTCTCTGCGAGAGTGGAAGGGATATCTTGGTAAATAATGTCACAATAGTCAAGATGAGGATTGACTAATGACTGAGTGAGGATATGTTTTATGTGTTTGGTGAGTATGTCTAACATGATTGAGAGAGCGCAGAGAATTATAAGGTTTTTGGAAATGTACGTGATATGATCTGTCCATGATATCATGTGTTTCGTCCATTATAATACCGAGATTTTGTACATTTGGAGAAAAGGGAATTTTCACTACACCAATACAAAGGTCGGAATGAAGCGTGGATCTACACCGACCAAGTGAATTTTTATTCCCGAATATTATTACCTGGCATTTTCTAGGGTTAATTAACGGATTATTGCTTTATGACCACAGTGGGATTCTTTCAAGTTCATCATTAAGGAAATGTATGTCGTTGCTTAGTTGATATGGAGCGCAGGAAGAGTACAATTGGACGTCGTTGGCGTAGATGTGGTAGCGTGATGAGAGTACGAAATTTGGAAGGTCGTTGATGAATAAGGAGAAGAGTAAAGGTGAAAGAATACCGCCTTGGGGCACTCCGCTGGTCAAAGGCAACCAGGTAGAAAACTTTTCATCGTGAGTGACACATTGAGTGCTTCCTCGTAAGTAGGAGCTCAGCCATTTGAAGCACGGTTTTTTATAATTATAAAATTCATAACTATTTTTTACGTTAAACCGTATCGCAGAAGAGATATTTTCGAAAATCCGTTTCTTGTGACCTTTGACCTTGAATGAAATTTTTAGCACAAGTGGGATCGATGGAGACTTTTGATATTTCATTTGAAATGACGACCTTACAATGTTTACCAAATTTCCTCTCTATGCGAATTTAGGTCGAACTAAGCCTTTTTTCTATTTTTCCTCTAATATTCATCGGCACCATGTCACCGTTTTTCGAAATCTATTGATTAAACTGTTTTTTCGATTCAATATTTTTACATGACAGAGAGAAACGACGAGTTTTTAACAGACAATTTTAATTTTGGCTCAAATTTATAAAATAAATTACCTGTCACAATTTCGTAAAAGCAATTTGAATTCTAAACACACAAAATATAACTGCATTGTTTCTTATGTGAGACTGATAGTTTTCTTTATTATATTTAGATGAGCAGACGTGAAACAGTATCAATAATATTTTTACGTGATTCTTCCCATGATTTTACATGATTCCCACTTCAACTAGGACATAACAACTCTGACATAACATCGGAAGTGTCTTTTTATCTCAGCATCTCGGGTGGAATGTACCCATTCGCCGGGAGCCGTGCCCGTCGAATTTTCTCTTCTGAGACAAGACAACGGCGGCAGCGCGGCTGCACCAATTCATTAAAACGCTTATCTAAACTGTTCGTTCAAATTTTACTATTTAAAGGCGTTTTTAATCTTTGTTAAACGCACAAAACAAAACAAAACAAAAAACCATTAAATTGATGATTAATTTTTGCCTCCTTAAATTACTTTATTAAATTGAAGTATTTTAACACTTCTATTTTGATTAATGTTTTTTCCGGTAATGTAAGTTCAACCTTTGTTAATAGACATATGCTGTCGCCGACATTTTGTAGAACTCCTTCAGGCAAACAATATTGCCATTCATAGTTGTGACCTGTCTCTAACCGTTTTGGCAGCGTATACTTAATATGTATAATTATTATACGGAATATAATTAATTATACGTTGTGATTAATTTTCCAGCTACACAGTTGTCAAATTCAATATATGTTACCTTGAAAACTGATTTGCAAAAAAAGTTGGCGAATAATTGAAGCTATTCTCTGGAAGAGTCAGGGAATCATAAAATAATTCTGGTTTTCCTGTTATACATTAAATATACATGAGCGTATATTCAAGGTCTAGAATTAGGAGAAAAACTATAGTGGGATGCATTATCGCTACATTGGCTGGACTGGAGAAATGGCTTCATTGCATTGTTAAGCCCTTTTTTCTACGAGGTGGAGTAGTCATTTGTGCTAAATTTGATGAGAGCCATTCTTCAATAGTCGGACGAGAATTTCTTTAGGAGATAATTATACATAATAATCCTCTGTACCAGTTTATAAGTATTATGATCACATACGTAAGTACATTCATGATTTCATACACTACTAAATCATGAACACAAATAAATTGCAGTATTATTCAATTGTATTTGAAGGTATAGTGAGACTTTTTTAATCTGCTGTTTGCTGAATTGGTTTTCAACACATTTCGCATCCATTTTATCGAAATATCCACTTCCTTTACTAAATGACACATTATCGATGCTGATGTTATTAAGATGAACGCCAGATCTTCCGTGTTGGGTACATCAATACAAGACCAATAAAATGATTTTGATGGTCCAGCAGGATGCATAAAGTTTGTGGTTACATCATTTTCCATTCAATTTAACTTCTGTACCATACTGAAAAACCAATGTTCATCATATGTTCAGGCTACACAACTTTGTCATTTGTATTGTCAATTGTGACATGGAAACAAGTAATTGTACATATTTCTCACAGAAACAGAATACGGAGGGAAATTGATCTAGACTTATTCATTTTACTCTGTTACTGTTTTGTGAGAGAGGACCAAAGTCCCCCAAGGGGACTTACATCTAGTAAGTACGTGTTTGGCAAACACGGGACCCCGAGCTGAGTCTGGCATTACTTCCACTTGTGACTGGCTCCTTCCTTTCTCTTTTATGACCTTTCTTTGGACACCTCTTGTTCTTTTCGATCCCGACGCTAGGGTATCTTTCATTTTCTTTTTTTATAATATATGTAATGGATTGAGATGTTGATATTTGAGGTTTGGGTTATAGTTCAGGAGGATTTTTAGTGGTCATTCGGCGAGTCCCACACGCGGGGAGAGTCATGTTGACTCTCCCTGAATTTTCCCTACCTGGACAAGTTTTTAGGACTAATGACCTCTATTGACCAAAGTGATGATATCCCTGTGAACTATGGATTGTCTTTGCTTAAATGACAACTCTTTCCCCTGATCTTCAACATTTTGCTTTAGAAAAAGCTGGAAAGTAATATTTTTATGAGATTTTCATAATTTGTATGTTTCTTCCACATAATTTATTTGATCTGTAAAACACCTTTGAAGACTCTCTTTGGTCGCTTTTTAGTCGCTTTACAGTCCCTTTAATGCTACTGCATGGTGATATACCTTGGTTAGTGGCAAAGAAAGACTAGATGCTTTAAATGAGAAATCCTCTTCATGATGTAAGAATTATTTGAATCTGTATCAATTCTTATATTGCCTGGCACATCAATCACTAAAGTAAAATATTGTTTTTAGTGTTGAAAACTTCTCTTATGGAATATGTGACTATAAGACGAGTCATGTATATTAAAGGAATATCATGCTGCATATTATCTGATAATATACAGATATTGGACACAGTCAAATTAGTTGTTGGAGATTGAGAGTTAATAACCGCTAAATACAGTTCAAGCTTCTTTATTCCAATTGAGCCTCATCTTGAATGACATAACTGGAACTTTCCCAGAAATCCAAAACGATTGCTTCATTGGTTTTAAAATTTCCTTTTGTTTCTTTTAGGGAGTAAGACTGCGATTTTGCAATTAAGAAACGGGCTATCAATTTTTCTAAGCTTGTTATTGAAGTATATAGTCTTCGATATTTACAGTTCACATTAGCATTTCAGTTCGATCAGTGCTCAACCACTGACTACTTTATTTCGTGTGTCAAATCACACTCATGAAACTCTTCTTCCGAGACAACTCAAATTTTCAATGGATGGACTATAATAGTTCAGAAAAATAGACATTCCACGAAGCAAAAATTCGCATAGAGATGAAATTTGGTATACACCTTAAGGTCATCATTTCAAATAAAATATCGAAAGTCTCCACTTGTGTAAAAAAATTATTGAAATTCAAAGAACTGTTTTTCAAAAATATTTCTTCAGCTATACGTTTTATCATAAAAATAGTTATTGTAAATAAACCCACAAAAAAATTTCTTTGTTTTTACCTCCGAAGCATCATTTGCGAGATTGCGCGGTTTAAAAAAACTATTAATACTGCGTTGTGCGCACAAGTGCAAGAACACGCGTATGGACTCGGCTAACTTAATATGCTCTTTTCTTTTCTAATTTAGGTACATACTTGTAGTATTTATATTGTGAAAATCAAGAACTTTGTTATGAAATTGAAAATTTGTAATATTTAGAATTCGCAGGTGTATCTCTATAGAAAAATATATTTTAATGAAAAAGTGTAGTGTAGTGTAGTTGATGATTGTGTTTATAATACATTTGTAAACAGTTCCAAAAGAAAATAAGCTTAAAAAGGATCAAGAAAGTATCAAGATCAATAAAGAAAGTTTTATAAAATATCTGCGAATCAGAACTTTTTAATTTACGCAAGCAACCCGAGTTTTACAAGGAACCGTATTATGGCATTGTTTCGTGGTATCACGTAATTTGCATCTTATGAGTCTGGTATTGGTTCTGGTGTGAAATTTACATAGAAATTATTCAATAATCGTACTCGTTTCCAATCATGTAGCGTTCTATCGAAGCTTACTTCATGGGGCGTTAGTGCTAAGTCAAACCTGCTACTTTGTAGCGGAGCGTTTCTTCCGCTTATCTGTTTTATCTTATGGACAAAGTCAAATCTGCGGGCGCGGAGCGATTTTTCACCCGCTGCTTACAGCGTAGATCTCCGCTACTTTCGGCGTGCCGCCGGGGGAACAAACAACACGTGTTATTAAATGGGCAAATTCAAACCTCCGGGCGCGGAGTGGAAATCTCCGCTGCTTCCTGCGCGACCTTGTCGCCTGCTGAGGTCTTAAGTGTTAATGGGTATATTGAGAGAAACGCGGGAGATTGTGGGTGATTTGTTTCACGGCGCTTTCCTTGAATTTCTACTACTGATTCTTAATTATATCAATTTTCATATCAATTATTGCAACACTAATAAATCACTGAGTATGTTCTACTGCTTCCTCACTTTTAACGTCCTTTTTAGTGGATTTCGTTTTTCTTAAGCTTTCTTATTTTTGTGTTTTAGTAAAAAGAGAGAAATGCGCATTTTCACATCTATATTTTAAAGCTTAACATTTTAATTATTTGTAATATTTGTTCCTCAATTTGAGCTCTGTTGTACTATTTTTGTGTAGTCACGGTGAATCTTTTGTGTCGTATTGTGAGTTTGCGTCGTGTTGTGCTTTTGATTGTCCGTATATTTGTTAGAAACTAAAAACGACTTCCTAGAAATCGCAGTTTTGACATAGCACTTAAGAGGTAGGTGATGGGACTTTTGTAAGAAGCTGCTCGGTTAACTGGGTTTACTAACAACTTGACCTACGTGGAGGAGTTTGCTATTGTAAGAGTTAGTGATTCGAGGAGGAGGGGGTTCGCTTTTCAATTGTCACGGCTGTAAGAAGTAGGACATTGAAGAGAAAAGCAACAAATTCCCCCGCCGGAAATTGAACGCGGAATGACTCAGTGGCGAGCAAGTATGCTAGCTCTGAGCAACCAGATGGTAAAATATTTAGTCATTATTTTATCTTACGAACTATTGATTTTTTTCTCCATATTTCATATTTATTTATTTGTCATAAGATTGTTATAAAAACGTCGACAATGGTCAACAGACACAATTTTTGATATAATACAAGGTGTTTACTGATTGTATTTCTGTAACTGCGTGATGTAAGATGCAATGCACACCAATGTAACGCATTTCATGAAACCCAACATGTGTTACAGTTTATCATTTTTAAAATTAACTAGAAATTAATGCTAAGACTTTTCAGCAATCTTCAAAATATTTTTCGTGGACCATCAGTGGTCCACAAACCACTGGTTTGAATCGCAGTCAGTCAAAGCAAAATTTGCCTCTAATGTCTAGTTTTATGTAAAGTTTTCCTGAACTTCTAGCTTTCTTAGATTCTAGCTCCCGACAAAAATCTAATAGAATCCCCGCGTTTCATGAAACATGGGTTGCATGAAGCTCGATGTGCAAGTTCTTACTCATGTAAAATGTGTTTGGTTTTATTTTACGTATTGCATGAAACAGATCGCGCCTAATAAAAAAGCTATATTTGTATATACTTGGAAATATTTCTTTTATTTAATCCATGTATTTTTTAAGAATTGGGTTTTTCCCCGTAGCTTTTTTGGTTTTTGCCTTATTTTGTTTGCTTTTTTACAGGTAATGACGTTGTAAGCTTTTTCCATCCCAGGAGCTTCTTACCCGCAGTGGATCATGAAAATGGTGTTGTCCCAACGTCAGCGGGAGGAGTTGTAAGTAGAGTGAAAGATGCTAACAAAAATCATTTTTGTTTACAATAACATGTTTGCAAATTTGAAGGAATTTTATATCGAATTTGTAGGAATCCTTATGCATAATAGAGATGTTCTTGTTTTATTATGAAAAGTTAGTGTTCACAACATGTGTTAAAATAACTGAAGCGATGTAATGATGATTAATTCGTACTACGGCGACATCTAAAAGCTGCGTCACGGGTACTATAGTTTTAGTTTAGTTACCATCCAAATCTCCGTTTTACATCGTTAATACCTTTCTCCTGTCTTAAGGAGTTGAGACAAAAGTTCGATGGGCTCCTCGGATTTTCTCCATACATCTTTCTACGAATTGTACCTGTGTAGCACATTTTTCCATGTTATTTCCCCACTGTTGTGTTTATACATTTGAAAATTCTGTTGGGAAGAAGCTCGCTACCCGTGCCCGTCTACCATTCTCATTCAAGCTCAAGGTCCCGGGTTCGATCCCCGGTCTCGTCTCCCATTTTCATTCGACGTAACATGTTTAATCTGTTACCTAGCGGTGAGGTTCACCGCAATCTAAGAGATTTCTATGTTTGTGAACCAGAAATGGAAAATACTACCCAAATAAAGTACTTCCTAAGGGAGTCGCCTCAGATGAGGAGTTTAGTCTCTACGAGGCCACCTCAGAGGTCTTTGGGTTTCACAAGTTGAATGAGAATGGTAGACGGGCACGGGTAGCGAGCGGGATGGCGCAGTCGGTAGGCGCATGAGCGCGCAAAGCTCAAGGTCCCGGGTTCGATCCCCGGTCTCGTCTCCCATTTTCATTCGACGTAACATGTTTAGCCTTTTGATATATCATGAAAAAATCTTATTCAGGAGAAGGATCATGTAAGAAGCTGAAGGTAAAAAAAAGATTATAAAGTTCTTCATTGAGCATCCACATTATTGTACGTTCTATTCATTAAGTTCGATTTTCTCTTAACTTTTAAAGTAACTTTAATACATAATCCTTACAAAAAAAAAGTGTTTATAATAATGTAACTGAGTGAAAATGAGTGTATATTGCTGCTAAAATGCATCTAACTCGGGTGTTCACGGGGTGGGGGATAGTGACGCAAATTGCATTGTTGATTTTTTGGGGGGTGGGGTCTAAAATGGAGGTCTTTTGAGAGTTGAAAGTATTTAATGGTTAAATAATAAAAATACTTCTAAATATAGAATATATTAAAATAAAAAGCATAACAATATCTTAATTTTAAAATTTTAAGGACGTTTTAACATGATGAATAATTTCAATTAAATTTCGAAACTGATAAATAAATCGAAAAAAGTTATGCCGCGCAGAGATCTATCGAGACCGCTGAATAAGTAGGCGCAAGCGTGGGATGTGAACTGGGAGGTCACCTCATGTTTATCAAGACTCATTGCATTCGCGTGAATCAAGAAGTGATAACATACCTACCCCTCTATCTTGCAATGATAAGGTTGCACAACAGATGGCTGATATACAAAACAGTTTCATAGTTCTTTACACTGAAGATCCATTGCTTTGCCTCCAGTTTACTGTGCGTGATCAAGGTCGGAGCTCTATTTTGAATCTCGTCTTGTTCCCCATATTTTGCCGTTTGGGAGTCTCAATTTGTGTTATAATACTTTACTTGATTTACGTTGAATTAATAAATTTTTACCGTGTAGACAATGGTTATTACGTAAGAAACAACTTTGTACAAGAAGGCCTGTATTGGAACGATTGTTCATTTGAACTGTTAAAGGTATGACGAGTGGACAGAACTTTGCCAAAAAAAACTAAATTAAAAAAAATGTAATAATGAAACTAATCAAAGCGAGGTGCAGCACTCGTGGATCTTGTGAACCGTAGTATGAAAAAAGCAACAAGAGTTAAGTTCGGTTTAAGGTACGAACAGAAGTGAAATACAATCTGTCGTTTCTCGAATGTCTTTGTTATAATGTCTTCAAGATAAATTTGGTCCACGAAAATTTGCAGTCACGCACACCAATACTCGTTACAAAGTATGCAAAATTTTTCATGAGGACTTAACTGAGCTACACTACTTTAAATCGTGTAACAAATCTGCAGATTGCCTCAGACTCTTTCCTGTTATATCTTACACCTGAAATAGAGGACATGGTATCTGAGGTGCTGATCCAGTGAAATAATCCGATGAAACGTGACAAACTTCGAAACCTGAGTTTAACGCGCATGAATCTGATTATATACGGAATCTTAGTGTTGACAAGAAGCTGTTTATAGGATTTTCGATTTACAACTGTTTGTAATGTGTACTTTTGGCTGTTTAGTTGCTGTATATTATGTAGGTGGCAGGACTGCTAAGCGGTGAGTGTACATTAAATTAGAGGTTAGATACCCTGAGTGTGTCAGTCGCGTCACTCAAGCCGGACAGTGGGGCCAGAGAAATTTGTAGCTTTTCAATGAATGTCCCAGTTCATATAGCTGTGAATATTGAAAAGCGAACCCTCCTTCCTCTGTCCACCTCCCTCGCAGGGGACTCAGTTTCGACCGAGTATGGGCTTCGCGAAGCCACGACCCCGAGCTGGGGACTGGTTCTGCGCCACCAGTCCTCGGACACCGTAAGCTTTGGGCATGCTTCAGCGACCACCATTGGCGCGATGGTGGAAAGTTGCGTGTTGCAAATGGCGGAGGTCTTGCCTTCATTTGCCGGGGGAGGAAGAATTAAACCTATATAACAAAACCTCAACCTCAAGGTGTGTTACGCGCCGATGAGGTGAATGGGTGTTGAGGATAAACACTCGCTAGCGGACAACCTCTGGGGCCGCACCTCAGTTGAATAAGGCTTAGTGGCGTGATGCGGGGACTCCACGTCACCAGACATTTATTTCCTCCGAACTCGTGGGACAAGATGACAGATGTTTCGCTTTTCCCGCCTTGCGGAGTGGGTGTGCCGCAAGGTGAGTATTCCACCCAAACATCTTCGAAGCGACCGAGGGTTCACAGCCTTCCCGCTTCAGAAGAAACAAAGAAAAAGAAACAGAACATTACGCATGGGAATGTTTTTATTATAATGAAAAGAAAGGAAGGAACCTTGGAAAAAGTTTCGCCCTTTTATATTTATAAAGCACTGGAAGGTATTAGTGGTAAACTGAAGGGTATAAAACGACTAAGAAATGGTTCAATGTTGTTGGAAACCAACACCAACGAACAGGCATTGAACCTGTTAAAGTATGAATAGCTGGGAGAGAGTCCAGTCAAGTGCGAGCTCCATGCTGCACTTAATCGTAGCAAAGGAGTCGTATCTTGCAGGGACAGTATGGATATGTCAACAGAAGAGCTTGTTGCTGAATGGGAGGCTGACCACGTAGTTGATGTCCGTCAAATCATGAGGAAAGTCAATGGTGTTCTGCAGAAGACCAGTTCCTTCATCGTGACCTTTGACTGTTCGCGACTACCGAAAGATATTAAAGCTGGATGGCTGAACCTGCCAGTGCGACCCTTCGTTCCAAATCCTCTGCGGTGTTTCAAACTCCAGAGGTTTGGTTATACCACGACATCTTGTAAGGGCTGTGATACATGCGGGAAATGCGGGACAGAAACACACGAACCCGACGTTTCATGCCCGGGGCCTGCTAAGTGCATTAATTGCACAGGCAGCCACCAGGGAGTGTGTCGCCTTTCTGGAAGAAAAGAAAGTACAGGAGATCAAGACTACGGAAAAGGTCCCGTACGGTGAAGCGCGGTAGAAATACAGGGTTTTACACCCTGTATTTTCTACCAGTTACTCCGCCGCAGCAAGGACTCCTGTAATAAAGAAGAGCGTATCGGTCCAGGCCGACTTCACTAACGACAACGTCGTGCACATGCCAGTGCAAATGCGCCAAGAAAAATGTACAAGCTAATCCCGAAGCTAAGCCAAAAACTCCCTCCACACCCCGTCCATCTACTTCACAGAAATAGACCAGCAGTGTGCCACGTACCTCAGCAAATACCAAACAGACGAAGACAAAGCAGGGTTCCAAGGCCAAACCCCTGAACCTTGTTGACTATATAAAAACAAGCTCAACAACATCGAAGAAGTCTGAGACGAAAAAAGAACGTCTCTGTTCTTCTTTCCTCCGAGTCGGATAGTGCATTGTCCGAAGGTGACGCCCGTCCGATAGTGCATTGTCCGAAGTCGGATAGTGCATTCAGGAGCTCGATCCGGGAGGATCAAAATAGAAATGGCTTCCATACTTCAGTGGAACCTTAATGGCTATAGAACTCAACGTGAAGAGTTACAGTTTCAGCGCGTCGCAATGCGATCTGTATTTGTCTGCAAGAGACACCTTTCACCAGAACACTCACCCTCTCTGTGGGGATACAGCAGGTTCAGATATGACGACACCACGGGAGAACGAGCAAGAGGCGGAGTTGCCGTGTTTGTTAGAAACATAATCCTCTGCTGACCTGTTCTCCTACAAACTCGAATCCAGTCTACAGCAGTCACAATACACAGAATACCAACTATGACCGTGTGTTAAATCTATTTTCCTTCGACACGAGATTTCTCGGAGACTTCCCTCAGGGTTCTAATTCACCAGCTCCCTCGACCATCCCTCCTCCGGAGATTTTAACACCCACAGTGTACTGTGGGGCTGGTCGAGCGATTGCCCCAGGGGGCGACTGTTTAATTGTCTCTTTGAGCGAGATGACTTACGTCTAATGAAGGCCGGGGAGATGACCCACTTTGTATTTGCAACAGAGTCATTGACTGCTATATTCATTGCCTGTCAATTTGCTCTCCTGAAGTTGCTGATATCTTCCAATGGACGGTAGAAGATGATCTGCATGGTAGCGACCATCTGGTTGTCCTTCCAGGAACGTGCGACTGTTCCCGAATGTAAGCCACAGAAATGGATTCTCAGAAAGGCTAACTGGGCACTGTACCGTTCTCTGGCTGTCTTCAGAGAAACGGGTAGTGTCCAAGAGAGGGTCGACTATCTCACCCAGGTGATTCATCACGCCACTGAAGAATCCATTCCAAAAACATTGTTTCCGCGAAGACCTCATGTCCCCTGGTGGAACGACGCATGTCAGTTCGCCATTCGGCCGGGGCGAGGAGCGTTGCGGAAATTTAACGATAGTCCATCTCCGGAAAACCTCGCCGGATTGCTAGAGAAAAAGCGAGCAGAACCATCAAAGAATCCAGATCCACCTCCTCGAAAGAGTTTCTAAATACAATTAAGAGAACAACATCGTCCACTAAAGTATGGGAGTCAATCCGAAAGATATCTGGAAGGTATTCTCGAGTCCCAATATCTGGGCTCAATTATCAGGGTCAGGTTTTCACAAACAGTAGAGAAATGGCAACAGTGATGGCTGAATACTTTGCTGACATAACATCTACAGCAAACTGCGATCCTGATTTCAAAAGAAAAAGAGAAATAGCAGAGAGCACATCTTTTGACTTTCGTTCCACCAACTGGGAACCCTACAACTCTTCCTTCTCTATGTGGGAACTTGAGTCAGCTCTAGCAACAGTCCACGACACTACTACTGGCCCTGATTCCATTCATTATGAAATGCTCAGACAACTTAGTCCAGAATCCAAAGAATTCCTTCTGGATATCTTTAATCTTAAATGGTATAATTCCTGGATGGAAGCACGCTTATCCCTTTATTAAAACCAGGAAAGGACAAAATGGCAATCAGTAGTTATCGAAGTATTGCCCTGACGAGTTGCGTTGGTAAAACTGGAAAGAATTATCAACCGACGTCTCGTCTGGTATCTTGAAAGGCATAACCTGCTGAGTGGGTGGTTTCAGGAAGTTCCATTCCACCCTGGACAACTTACTTCGAACGAAAGCATCTTGAATTGCTGTTTCCGGGAGAAGACAAGATGTCGGAATATTCTTTGACATCGATAGTACTTGGCGGTCATGGCATTTTACAACAACTCTCTGCCTGGGGATTTAGAGGACATCTTCCTCCGATGTTACAGTCCGTTTTGGATCAGCATTTCTTCCGCTACAGAATTAGAAGAGGCACCTCGGATCTGTTTCTTCAAGAGAACGGTGTTCCTCAGGACTCAGTCCTGAGTGTGACCTTATTTGCAATGGCCATAAACAGCATAACATCTGCTGTAAAGAATTCTGTCCAATACTCTTTTGTCGACGACTTTGCCATTTTTTGTTCATCACTGTGTCACAGGTTCGGAGCGACAAATCCAACTCGTCCTCAATAGATTATACCACTTGTCGAAGACGACTGGCTTTCGTTTCTCTGCTGAGAAAACACGCAGTGTTCTTTTCAGTAGGAGACCAAGTCTTCTGGCGGAACCTCACCTCGCCCTGGGGAACAACGTCCTAAAATTTTATCCTTCTGTAAAATTCTTAGGTCTAATATTTAATCAGAGACTGAATTGCATTGACCCCCCAGGGGACTTACATCTAGTAAGTACGTGTTTGGCGAACACGGGGCCCCGAGCCGAGTCTGGCATTGCTTCCACTTACTTGTGCCATACTCCTTCCTTTATCTATACTGACCTCCCTTGGTCACCTCTTGTTCTTTTCGATCCCGACGCTATTAGGGCTAGGGTATCTTTCATTTTCCTCCTTCCTCTTCTTTTTTTTTAATGTTTCTAGTAAAAGTCATGTGATATGTTGGAATTTGTGTTTAGAGTTGTAATGCAGGAGGGTTTTTAGTGGGTATGGCTGAGTCTTTCGGCGAGTCCCACACGCGGGGAGAGTCATGTTGGCTCTCCCTAGTGCGTAACTGCATTTTCCCTACCTGTACAAGTTCTAAGGGCTCTAATGACCTCGCTGTTGACGAGCCCTAAAGCCCCACAAAAAAAAATTGCATTGAACATCTGAGAGACCTAAGAGCGAGAACATTAAAGTCTCTGAATGTATTGAAGTGCCTGAGTGGCAGCGAATGGGGTGCTTATCGCTCCTCCTCGCTCCAATTTTATCGAGCATTTGTAAGAACTCGGCTCGATTATGGCTATGATGTATATAGCTCTGATTGTGGTAGCTGGATAGTGTCCACCATGCAGGATTCAGACTAGTTACGGGAGCCTACCGTAGTAGTCCCATTCCGAGTTTGTATGCCGAGAGGCGAACCATCTCTCTACCGGCGGCAACTCCTCATGTTAAGACACTTTTGCCACGTGCTAACTTTACCCGACAATCTGGTACACAACGCAGTATTTCATATTTGCTCTTCTTCTACCCGTTTCTACAACATACTGAGAGCAACGAAACCTTTTGGATATCGCTCCAACGAAATTTTTGAAACCTTGATTATACGCACACCTAATGTGTTAAATCAAGGTTTCAGTAAGAAACCTTGGACTTTGCACAAGCCGAAGATTAATTTTGATCTTCTGCGTCATGGCAAGGAGAACATTCCAGCTGCTATGTTAAGGGCATAATTTCACCAAATCCCCGACAAACACCGGGTCCATATTGTTGTATTTACAGACGGGTCGAAGCAGGCTGATGGTGTCGGCTGCTCCGTGGTGTTTCCCCGTGAGACCTGTGGCTACCGTCTTGGCGACCTGTGCAGCGTTAACACAGCTGAGATCTACGTCATATAGCACCCACGGTAGCACTGCGATCACTAAAGTGCTACCGTGGGTCAAATTTCCTGATTTGTTCTGATTCGCTAATTGCCCTTCACGCAATCCAGACTATGTATCCAGCTGATAAGCTGATCCAGAACATTCAGGATGTGCTTTTCACACTCCGAAGTGATGGAAAGAACAATGTTTTGCTGTATTCCCGGACACGTGGGAATCAGAGGAAATGAGGAAGCAGTCGTTTCCACAATGACGGCATGCCTCAAGAATTGCGTGGATTTCTTCACGATTGCAAAACGAGATCTCCTAAATTCCGTCAAGATAAGGATTCTGAGTGAATGGAGCAATGAGTGGTTGGCTGTTGAAGGGAATAAGCTCCGACATATCAAATCCTATGTTAAGTCATGGAGCAGTTCCTGTAGGCCAGCCCGGCGCGAAGAGGTCCTGCTCACCCGCCTGCTCATAGGACATTGTCCTACCACTCATAGATATCTCTTGCTACTTGATGATGAACTCGTTTGTGAGGAGTGTAGCTGTTCTCTGACCGTGCGTCACCTACTAACTGATTGCAGAAGATACTCGAGTATACGGAGACAAATTGGTCTGGCTGCAGATTTACCAACAATTCTCGGAAATGAAACTGTTAATGTTAATAAACTATTGAATTTTATTAGTAGGTCGGGGCTCCTCCCACAAATTGTCGGGAGGGTTGATATTTGCATTCTTTTTTTCTCTTTCCTGGCTTTTCTTTCGTCCTTCGTTTCTGTAATTAGAAAATATAATTTTTAGAATTTTTTTTTCCTTTTTTATGATATAATGTATTGGGCAACTGTTTTCTTTCCTTTCATCTTTGTATTTGGATATTAGTTGAATTCAGGAGGGTTTTTTAGTGGATATGGTCGAAATATTCGGCGAGTCCCACACACGGGGAAGAGTCACTTCGGCTCTTCTCTATGGTGCGAAACTGCATTTTTCCCCACCTGCATGGGCTCTAATGACCTTGCTGTTGACGAGCCCTTAAAGCCCGACAAAAAATTCTATCCACCTCCTATAACAATAACTCTATCTGTTACTAACAACTCCTTCTGACTCCTCCACGTGAGCGAAGTTGTTGGTAAACCTTACTAAGCGGCCCTCCTACTAACAACCTACCGCCCAACCCCTACCTCTGATCGCTCCTCGTAGATAAGCTTCAATAACACGCGACATTTCCCATTTACAAATACTACAATGAATGAATAAAGCTGGACGGAAAACGTAGTGTCCCGTTGAGACGAAATACTTTTGTTCAGTGGAAGTGAATATAAAAAATATAAAATGGAGTATAACGTAGAAGGTATGTTCTTAATTATAAGCCCTTGCTTAAGTATTCAATCAATTAAAAAAAATTAATTGTTGTACCGGAAAACAAGTAAAATTATTTAAAAAACGAATGAAAAACTAGAGATACGTTACATATCCCACAATATTCAACTTTCTTTCTAACTGTTTGATGTTTATACTATTTGCTTCACGAATCAGCCTTAAAACCGTGCGAATAGCTGCGAATCCGATAATGAACCATGTTTATAGCGGCAGGTGCAAAATATTGATCTGTACGAATTTTATTAAAATTAATTTAGAAGGTTAAAATTCGGTTTTATACATAAAAATAATAAATGAATCGATATAAATAGTATATAAAGGACACAATACTAAGAAATAGAAGGGAAATTAAACTTTCTCTTCCAACTACAAATAACATCCGTTATGTGTTGTATACACATTTCATGTCAAAAGAATACTCAAAAATGGCAAGCACGTAAAATCGAAGATAATTCAGCAAAAGAAAGGTCGAAGTTGGTCGTGCAGCAAACCTTTAAAGAACAATTGGGACTTCTTAATGATATGCTTAAGCAAGGATTGGGAAGCACCAACGACGGAAACAAGGCTCGACGTTTTTTCGATAACACTGATATATCATCATAACAGGAATCTCCGAGGAACTGGTCAATGTGAGGCTATGGTATCCTCTGCAGGTGACAGGTAGAGGGGTGATTTCAGGCTATATGCCGTATTCCGATCCATGGTGATCGTGTAAGCGTTTATACGCTTTGAGGTGCTGCGATATCCTGGTATTCAATTCTCAGTGGAGAATTTGCAGAAGACATTGAGTTGAGATGTGTTGAAGATCTCATGTAGATCTGGTTCAATTGGATCGCTGCGGTAATCCGGTCGTAGGAGGGATGTAAGAGTACTTTGAAACACCTTACATGGTGTATACAAGCTACTTCAAATAATTTGTTTGGTTTTTGCTCGGGAAACAGCTTGAGGCAGTGAAAACCTTTACCCGTAACTTGGCGACTGTGCGTCGCTGCGTTACATATCTGGAGCGCTTAACTGAATACCTCCGCTTAACTGAATACCTCCGCTTCAGTAACGGCCGTTTAAGCCGACTTGTTCAGAAAAGGCTTTCTGAAAGTTGGCGGTCGTTATACCACCATTTTTTTTGATTTGATGTCAAATTCGTTATCAGGGAGGTATAAACCCCCATTGTACGAATTTTCACCCACATTGGCAAATTTTTAGACTTGACCACGTTTCCGGCATTTCGGGCCAGTGTGCACCATGGAGAAATTATTAGTTATCCACCAATAACGAAATATTAAAATAAATATTTTCCAGAAGCATTTTAAATAAGGAAATGTTTTAAATTATTATAAACGTTTTATCTTGTAATATTTATTACGAAGGTCATTTCAAAAATTATGCAAACTGTCAAATTATGGGTTCAGTGTTGTTGTGACGGTGTGTTTTTTTCTCAAAATAACTTTACAAGTCTTCATTCTTCTTTATAACAGCTACCCAGCGTTTCGACCGGTCTTTTATTCCGGTTAAAGCGGCATCTTTGTTCCTCTGTCTGATTACTCGGGTCGCTGCATCAGAAACCTTAATGACTTGAAAACGTTCCCCTTGGAGTGGTTTCTTGAGTTTTGGAAACAAATCTAAGTCTGGTGGACTCCTGTCAGGACTGTAGGGTGGATAAGGAAGAATTTCCCATTCAAAATTCTGCGTACTGGTTCGGTAATACAAGGTTGTACGTTCTTATGCAGAATGAAAGTGTCGTACTTTGGCGAATCTTAGGTCGCAAATATCGAGTTAAGCGATCACAATTGCGGCCTTAACGTATTTTAAAATGAATTCAGTTTTGTGTTCTCAGGAAGCGTGTTTTTGATGTTTGTATTTAAGAGTTGTTTTGAAATAATCTTTGTTATGGAGTCTAAGGAACGAACGTGTTCTGAATGATATGGTACCGAACTTTCTGATGAAGAAAACTAGAAAATAGTGAATGGCACTTCCCATGGGAAGGGACCCAGTGATGGAATAGCCGTAACAATTAAAAGATTGGTTGCGTGAGCAAGTCTACAATTATCCGGCGAAAAACAAATTCAAACCACTCAGTAAACGTTTGGTTGGATTAACTGTGACTTACACAACGAAGGATGCAATCGCCAAACATCAGTTGAAAATAGATAAACGGTTTAACAGTGTGATTTCCATGCAAGGTATCACAAACATCCACGTGTGCGTTCCGCGAAGAGAGAGATTTCCTACGTTCGAAAATCACTCAGAAAAAGGGCTACTTAGTAATGTTATGGAACTTAATGAAGAGGCCGTCGGGAAAGAAATCATTATAATTAATCATGTTACGTCGAATGAAAATGGGAGACGGGACCGGGATTCGAATCCCGGTCCCGTATCCCGGTCCCGTCTCCCATTTTCATTCGACGTAACATGATTAATCTGTTACCTGGCGGTGAGGTTCACCGCAATCTAAGAGATTTCTATCATTATAATTAGGTCCAAATTATATAAATAACTAAATAAACGATGTCTATAAAGTACAAATATATACATACTTTTAAATTATTACAGATCAAGAACAATGGGGGAATGCATAATAAAAAATGTTAACGACCCTAAAATTATTTTATTTATTATTTTATTTACTTTACTACTTAATTCTAAATTATCATGATTAAAATCGTATGTATAAATTATTATAATTTGATTATTTCAAATAAAATATGCTATACATTAATTATGGGCAAAAATAAGGTATACTTTAAACGACTATCTCTGTTAATTCTCGATAACAATGACTTTAAAAAATTCCCTGAAAACTCGCATCATTTCAACTCTTATCAAGTCATAACTCGGAAACCAAAGACAATGTATTTTGGGAAATAAATTAAAATTTTTTTTGTTCTTTTTAACAAAACGTAAAAATTGACAGGCGAGAAAGAAAATTCAGTTTCGTAATGTAAAAAATCTACACAATATGCGTACATATTTTATATAAATTCGAGTCATCTGCGCAGGTAGATTTTATTTTCAGAAAGAACGGGTTTTCAATTATTTTATACACAATATCCAAGAAAATAACATGTAAGAGTTTTTCCTTCGTTTTTTGACAATACTGACCGAAAACAATACTTTTGTATTCAAGTGTGGCAGGGAATTTTGTTTATCGATTATGAAAAGATCCCTGAGTAAAATTTTCCTACTGTCAAAACTCCTTAACTAGGTGAAGGTACGTTAGTGGAAATATATTTATGGGAAAAGTATCATAATGTACGTTGACCAAACATGTAAGTTGTTTGACTGTAATTTTTTATAATTATTATATTTTTGATTTACAAATATTTTAATTGAAACTTATTGTATGTTACAAACTATTATTCTATAGCATTGCGCATAACATTACTTATATCTTATTATTTCATCATTAATTATCTCAAGGCTTATTGTTCATTTTAGTTTCAATTATCATGACATAATAATACACAAGAGATACTCATAAACTCTATAATGTACAATAAAGTCTGTGCAATCTTTAAGAAAAGTGTGAAAACTCGTGTTGTATCTCCTTACCAATTCGTACTAATGAATTATGCTTTTCCCGAAAACGAGTCAACAGTAATGTTATTATTGCTGGTAACAGGATTTGTAGCCCAAATAATTACAATCTTCCAAATACTTGTTAATTTTCTTAATATCAAAAATAAAATTCGATTCTTTCAGGGTTCTTTTACATTGTTGAAATGGAAAATTCTAGGGGCCAAACAAGAAGTTCAAATGAAGAAGGTTCGAATTTGTCAAGTTTGTGTGTATTATAATAAGACACAACACGGAAGGAATATTCTCTCAAAACTTTAAGTTCTATTTAATATTTTCTCCCCCTGCGTTCACAATACACCATTAAATAAAGTCTGATTTTGTAAAAATCTTGACAAAATCCGCCTGACATGACTCTTGGCTGAAAGTTAGGTTTTGTTGTCACTTTCATGAGGGGAAAATAGGAGAGTCCAGCCAGAAAAATCGGTGTACTCCTCTGAAGAAGTCAAAAGGGGGGGAATGTTTTTTTGTAAATATCCCATCTTACGCGAGATATCAAAAAACGTTAAATGTAGACGTTCTAGCTGACAAATTTAGTCATTTGTAATTTTTTCGTTGGACACACAGCGAGATATACAAATATGTGCAAATATGTGTTGGAATATATTCAAACATGTACATTATACTTGTCTAAATCCAAAAATGCACATATATACTTTTGAATTAATCAGTATATTCTCTCTGTAAAATAAAATTCGTTATTTTCAAAACAGAATTTTCTATTAAATTCAGTTATTTTCAAAAAAAAAAATCCTTTAAATTCAACATTTCTGTGCATTTATTTCCTTATATCAATATATTGATATAAGACATATTGATATGACGCAGTAAATTCAGAGAAATGTTGAATTTAAAGGAAATATTCGATAAAATTTCTTTTTTGAAAATAACTGACAAATATTTGCACACATAAGAGTGTACAGCTAAAAACAATTCATAAATGCACGTTCTTGTTTTAGTTATGTGTATGTGTGCATAAATACATACATGGAAAAATTTACATCTAAATACTTGGTAGTACATGTACAGACACTTACATACCCATATAACGAGTTTTTAACTTCACAAAAAATCGGTGTAAATGTTTTTAATGCTATTTTCTCATATTTTTGCAAAACTGCCGTAAACGAAGAATTGCGAAAATGTCTCAACTTTGAACGCTTATATCTCGGTTTTTGTGCGTCTGAAAATTACTTATGATCAAATTTGGTGCAAATTTTTATTAGCTAAGACGTTTACTTTTAACATTTTGATATTTGGCGTATTTATGAAATTTTTACAAAAATCAGTTTTCCTGTTAAAAAATTATATAAAAGTATATGACCTGTTTTTGGGAAACTGAAGATGGGTATCACCGTAATCAGGTTAAGCGTGGCATTTCTCAATTATTTGATTATTTGACATATGAAAGTTTTCAAATGTATGTTTTTTTATTTATGTTTTACAGTAAATATATGCATACATACGCACATGAACGCACCTCGTCAAAATATTTCCATATTTGTGTTGTTTCTACAATTATTGAGAGTTGAAAAACATAACTCAATAAAATTACCATGTGTGGTTTTAAAAAGGTGGTAATTTTTGTTATTCCGCGCACAAAGTTTTTTGCCTTAGTAAGCGTATACATTAACTTCAATATCTCAAGACTGACTAACTGACGTGCACGGACAGACTGTTGGACGGACACTGTCGGACGGACGGACACTGTCGGACGGAC
>NNCF01126379.1:290365-308802 GCA_002313205.1 Laupala kohalensis | reverse complement strand
CGGACGGACCTGACTGGCGGACGGACCTGACTGGCGGACGGACCTGACTGGCGGACGGACCTGTCTGGCGGACGGACCGGCCAAGTGACTGTTGGAATGTCTGTCCAAAGGAATATCTGACTGAATAATCGGGAATTCGACAATCTTACATTTTTATATAACATACCTTAATTTAGTTGAACAATAGATTACAATCTTCAAGTCATGTTATATTTCTGATTATTTGTTTCTGCTGCGGACTTTTCGTTGATCCATGGTGGCTTCATCGAAGGATTTATTTATTGTCTCCTGAAGATGTAGCTCAAAATGGTGTATACGATCAAGTTTGGTATTAAATTTGTATTGTTATGAATTTGCATTTTTGCGATGCTCTACGGTACTGTATTTTAAAAACCAGTAAGTAAAAGATTGGTTCTAAAAAATCTCGGGCAACGCCGAGTAATCAGAGATATATACATTTTTACCTGAGCCTCATAACTTATCTTTCAAATTTTTTTTATACCCTATGTTCACTTTTTAAATCATTTTTATATCTTATTTGCACTTTTTAAGATCGTTTTGATGAATATAACAAACTATGAATATCATAATACCGTTTAGTTAATTCATAACATTGACAAATAATTCCATTTTTTTAAACTACTATAGAAATATTAATATTCTGTAGAAGATTAAAAGTGTTTATTTTGTTGTGAAGGGTGTACAAATTGTGTAATAGTTTGTTTCGTCGTAATGTGATAGAACACTCGTTTCAATGCATTTGAATATATTCCAATCGTGTAATCATAAAATAATTAACATTTATTAACAAATGTAATGACGCATTGGTGATAATTTAATAGCTGAAAAGAGTAAGATCCTTCTTAAATGTTCTGAGTATAATGTGCTATGTTATCACTGTAATAATGAGTTATGTCAGTCAGAATTATTTTAGCTCATTAAATTATTTCCGTTAGACCAGTTATTATTACTAGAGCTGGTCTTTTTTTGGCCTCTAAAGAAGGCGGTATCATCTTAGTTTCGGAAGGGAAATATTTTCCGAGTTTCGTCAGACCCCGCCCAGGTAGGAAAAAGGCTTCCTATATGCAAAGACCCGCAAATAATCCATGTTCACTGAGGGCGGTGTTCCCCTGGCCGGGGACCACGTTCATAGGGACACTCGGGACTGGATTACCAAGTAGATATGCTGTTGGGTCTGTTTACCGCACATCTACCTTGGATATCGTGATTCCCACGTTACTCCGGGACGTCTGATGGAGCCAACAGCTATGGAGATACATTACTTTGTATAAATTATAATTTATTCTAGCTTATTGTTATTAAAGTGAAATTCTGAATCAAAATTTAACTTTCTCGTGCGTATGCTCAAATTCTGCCACAAATGTCACTATGATTGTAATAAACCTAACTTGACATAAAAAACGGATAAGATAAAAAACTCAATTGGAGTTTGTTATTTAACAGTTCGCAATGGAAACATTGAGAGTTTAGAATGCCTAATGTACGAATTTCCTAATACTCTAAAAATGATCCTACTGTGATGCACTCATGCCAGAGAAACTTCGAGAGGGAATGAAGTGACGTCACACTTCCGAGGAGCTGGGTCACTCCAATGATCCATCTCTCAGGGCTTGACGATTTTGACTGGCCACGGCGACAGTCAGTCACGCGCTCTGACGTACCGCAGCTTAACGGAGAAGGTTGAATCCTATTGTATGCATTTATTCGAGTGCTGTTACAATCGATATTTTAGCAACGAGCTCTTTCAAAGACTATAGTTTCATGACCCTCCACTGGTAGGTCTCCGAAGTGCGGGTCACGCGAGAGTGAGGCGCGCGGGTGGACGGGCTGCATTCCTGGCACGCAACTCGCGAGGGGTGACCAGTGGTCGAGTGTTGCTGCCTGCTCGCTCGCCCTCGATCACCCGTTCGACTGCCACTCGGCGCCGCCGCTGCGCTGACGTAGGAAAGTGACCCTTCTCGAGGATCGATTGATGGGACTGTTCTATGAGAGGCATCAAGAATGATAGCGCTTAGCGTAATAAATGAGATGTGGAGACACTGGAACGTGTGCAAATTTCATACTCTTAAAAATCTGAGAAACTTGGCACATTCACCAAAAATACAAAACAGTGAAAAATTCGAAAGAAAGAAAAAATTGAAGATACATATTATTTGAGGAAAGTGTTTGAACTCTATTTGTGCTTATTTTTGTTCAGCCAAAAAGAATTTATGTACACTTTCTCTGAGAAAATCAATTTTCTGTGCAACATGTAAGCAGTAACTTTGAACGAAACATTTTATGTATTCACTAAATCTTTCGATTTGGATCGAAGAAAAACATGCATTGTACATTTTTGGCCTTGACCCTTTTTCAGCGGATAATGTAAAATCAAAATACTTTCTCAAAATTGTTGTAATCTATTTCACTAACGGTCCGATAATTTTAAAGTAGGAATAGGACGTGGGTCTCTTCGTATTTCCACAAAAATCACCAATACATGGGATCACACGTTATTACACACTGATCTGAAAAAGTTACACAAGCCCTTTTTACCACCAGCAACAATTAAGTAGAAAATTCACGTATTTTATTGAATGAGTTAAGTAACACTTCAATATGACCTTTTTTTAATATTTACGTTTTAAGGTAGTTTCCTATCTTTCTAGGTCGTCAGCAACTTCTATATTCACCTTATTGAATATAATTTGTTATTCAAAAACAATAATATAAAAGATACTCTAGAAGTTTATATAAAAATATGGCAGTTTTTTTACTTTCCCTTGGAGGCGCTTATTTTAAATCTGCTTATTAGGATATTGCAAAGAGTTTAATGTGGAAGATAATTCATGCTATCCATACTTGAAAGTGTATTTATGGTGTTTTGGAGTTAACCGTGTAAAGTGATAAATATTTTGAAACCGATTGTTTTTTAAATGTCATCTTGTTTAATAGTCGTAATGTATTATGATTTCTTTTTTGAAGTTTTTTCTTAAATGTTTGTTTGTAGGATGTTTAATGCCTGAATTTCTGTTATGAATTGTAATTAGAAAGTTGAGTAGGACACCTCCAGATTTTTTCATTCATATTAATTTTAATTCCGAACAACCTTTGTCCGAGAGTCTTTCATCGAAAGATTGCATTGACGAAGCACATAAAATCTTTTCTTAGTATTCTAGTTTCATCTGCGAAATTTTCGACAGTCTCCAGATTACGTTAATTTGTGACTTTGGACGATTTGCCTTGAGGCATATCGACCTAATCCCAATGAGCTTAGTGATTGTTACTTCCAGTATAGACAGCAAAATGGACGTAGGTTTAATTCATCTTCTGGTTGATTGTCGAGTGTAATTTGAAGTCTTTTATTTCTATTCCTTGTCGGAAAAATCTCGTTAAAAGCAGCTTACCCTTGCTCTAAAGTTAATAAACTCTTATAATGAATAAGTAAAGTTAAATATAAGACGTACGTACGTTTGTCACTTTTAGACCGGTGCGACGGGACTAACGCACTGCTGCATCCTAGTTTGTGGTTACTGAGTTTCTGCTGGGCTAAGTCAGGTTATTAGTGACTTATAAATGCCATATGGTTGCGCTTAGGTTAAAGGAGCCTGTGGGTGTTTCAGCATGGTCCACTCGCCTGTGGTATCTCGTAGTGTGATCTGATCGTTCATACTCAGTTGAGACAGCTGATTATGCAATTAAACGGCCATGGTTTGGACACAAGTGATATTTAGCATATTATTGCTGTTGCAGGAGTTTCATTGCCTATAGAATTGGTAGCGGTACACAGTGAATCACGAGAAAATCTTACGAAGATTGTTTGTGGCGTAAGAACGAGAAACTTCACAAGAAATGACTTGACAAATATTTATTTTCCCTGGATTAACAACAAATATTTGTCGGATCAATTAAAATACTTCATTCCAACTTTTGGCATCGACACGTTGGTATAATATTTTATCATAAGTTTATGTAAGTGAGAAATACTCGTGAATAAAATCATATCTATCTCTATGTTTAAATGGTTGAACCCCGCAGGGGGCTCAGTTTCGGCTGAGTATGGACTTAGCGAACCCACGGTCGCGAGCTGG
Organism: Laupala kohalensis; assembly: GCA_002313205.1. Classification (NCBI taxonomy): domain Eukaryota; kingdom Metazoa; phylum Arthropoda; class Insecta; order Orthoptera; family Trigonidiidae; genus Laupala; species Laupala kohalensis. Next base: position 304,711 of record NNCF01126379.1, on the reverse strand, counting down.
ACACTGGTACTGCGCCACCAGTCCCCGGTTACTGTAAACTTTGGGCACGCTTCAGCGATCACCATTGGCGCGATGGTGGAAAGGTGTGTGTTGCGAAGAGCGGCTGGGACGCGAGGAAGGATTAAACCTCTTTTAAAAAGAACCCTCAACCTCAAAGGTGTGTGTTACGCGCCGATGAGGTGAATGGAAGTTGAGGATAAACACTCGCTAGCGGACAACCTCTGGGACAACTGCCGCACCTCAGTTGTGTGAGGTTTAGTGGCGTGATACGGGAACTCCACGTCACCGGAATTCCCCTGGAGGTTCCCGTTCCCTGGACGTCGCCGGACGGTCACCTGGACTCGTGGGACCAAGATTTTTAGTTCATCAAACTCCTCACCTTGCGGCTCAGGTGGACCGCAGGGGTCGTCTGATACCCAAACATCTGCAAAGCGGCAGAGAGTTAACTGCCCTTGCGCTTCAGAAAAGAAGAAAAAGTTACAGAACATTCCTTACCAGAATACTTATATTCCGATGTCTAGAACTGATGGCTCCCTAGAAAAAGTTTCGCCATTTTATATAAACAAGGCTTTGAAAGGTTTAGTTGGTGACTTGAAGTCCATCAAACGATTGAAGAACGGTTCCATGTTGTTGGTGACTAAAACCAACAAACAAGCATCGACCCTCCTTAAATGCACAAAGCTGGGAGAGTTCCCTGTGAAATGTGAGCTCCGTGCTGCGCTTAATTTCTGCAAGGGAGTAGTCACCTGCAGGAACATAATTGATACGACACCTGAAGAGCTGGTCAAGGACTAGGAGGCTGAAAGTGTGGTCTGTCAGATAATGAGGAAGGTTGCTGTTCTTGAGAAGACCGCCTCCCTCATCACATTTGTCTTTCTCTACGCTACCGAAAGACATCAAAGCAGGATGTCTAAACATGCCAGTGCGACCCTTTATTCCAATCCTCTGCTCTGCTTTCAGTACCAGAGATTTGGACTCTCAGGACCCCTACACGACGTCGTCTAACTTGTGGCAAGTGAGGGGAGGAGGCACACGAACCTTGTGTTACATGCCCTAGACCAGCTTTGTGCTTTAATTGCCTGCACAGGTAGCCTCCCGGTATGGAGCAGGGAGTGTGTGCTTTCTAGAGGAAAAAAAAATACTGGAGATAAAGACCATCGAGAAAATCCCGTATGGTGAAGCATCCCAAGAGAATCCCGTGCGATCAAAAGTAACGATAGAAGTAAAATATATGTATTTACTTGAATGTATCGGATATGTATTTTCTTGATTTGGAAAAACACTAGCCGTATTTAGATGCGCTGTATAAAAATTATCGATTCCAAAATTAATCGGTTCGGGTGAAAAGTATCGATACAAATGAAGTACTTATTTTGTAACTTGTATTTACTGCTTATGCTGAGAGTATACCACCGTCGATTCGTAGGAAAGATGGTGAACTCAGAGGTCATTACTGAAATTAAATATTCTACAAATGTTCTAGGATTAGAAGGAAAGGCAACGGCTGAAACAGTACTGAACCAGCCACTCGCATCCAAACGTAGTTCTGCTACGAAGTTTCTGCTGAAACAATGGACCAATTTTACCATTCTTCAAATTTAAAATCTAGAATGTCGCTGTAAGAAAAATTCACGATTGGAATTGCTTCGGTCAAGGGAAGCAACATAAATGATTATTGCTGTTGTATTATATTGCTCACACCTGATGATTATACGAAAATCGCGTTGAACGTTGTGTAATAAATAATTTTGTATGCGTGATGATTACATTGTTATACCAATGTGTTATTTTATATAAATTATCAAAAGGTGTTTTTACACTCATTGAATTACAAATCCATTTTTTATATCGAATATATTATTGTAAAATAAAAACCTAATTTATTATTTTTTCTTGGAATGACAATTCTCATGAATATAAGTGAAAATAAACAAAGGGTTCTCGGGAAAAGACCAGCCTGCGATGGTGCGCTCGGTGCGGCGCGTAGGGACGTCTGTGCTCTTAATCACCTATTCCTGGTCAAACCATTCACCTTAGAATGAAAAACTTAACATCAAAAATCAATTCAACTGTCACAAAAATTTTCTTAAAAAAAAAAACTTCCTCCGCCGCCATCTGCTAAGATGAATTATGACACCCCCGATGCGTAAACTCATCAGTCCCCAAGCGAAACAATACACCCCTAGCATTACTGGAGTAGCGGTTGGGAATGGAGACACTGGTAAAAATAATAGAAAACGACGGATATTGGTGTTGAATTTTAGAAACTGCTCAAGTGGAGTGACAACCAATGCTGACGTAGTCTACGATCAGCTCCCAATGAGGGAAAATACACTTTTTGGGTAGGGTGTGAAAAGGGGATGAAATGTAAAAAATTCGTAAAGACAGTTATTAGTTACAGTTTTCAGTTAAAATGAGCAAGTGATATCACACAAAGTGTTTGTCGTCTGAGGTATATTGAGCTGAGGTAACATTAGATTGTTCATTAGATTTCATGACATATGTTATGTTGAGCATTTACTGATTACAAGAAATTGTGTGTGGTAGCTCATAGAATTATCACATTCCAAGTGAAACTTTTTATTTGTTAGCATTGTGATATGTATTCTCATAAACATATTTGATTCTCATGACTGTCCACACCATCCACTCGTTCAGTAGACATTAGCGACGCTGCAAACAAGTGACGCTATACGTTTGTGACGAACAAAATTGCGAGATTTGTGACTCATAACGGTTTACAACATGTTTCAATTCAAAATAAAGTATTACTTATTAAAATCCTGAATACAAGTTATTTTGAAAAATTTAATTCGGAACGAAAAATCTGCATTTCAATTTTCAATGTTGAATACAAATTGACCTTGATATGAGTGCCACCTCCCCTTTCTCCTTAGATCTTGCATTAGATCCGCATTTTGTATCCTTCATAATAGCGCAATTCGTTGAAGCAAATCTTTTCTGATTATTCTGATCTGAATTTTGTGCGCGCATAGCATTTTAATGAAACGCGGAAGTCCCTGTCGACGAAGTATTCCTCGAAAATTCGCAAAAAATATTTTTCCTCGTATCTCTTATGATATTGTACACCTAATGCAAGTATTCTCTTTTATTCTCGTATGAGTATCCAATTCGAGGCAAATGTAACCCAAAAGCTATTGCATTTTGTTACATAAAATCGTCATATAATAAATGCTAACAAATTAAAAAGTTGAGTGTTTATTGTGATGCACTTTTAATGATGGAATGAATAATAATGTAATTGTCAGTCTCGATGAATTAGGCTGTTGCGGTAGATTTGTAGTAGTAACGTGTCTAATTGATATACAAACATTGTAGGATGCAAATCTAGTAAATAGGACTTAATGATTTGTGTGTTCGTAGGAGGATTTGGTAGTTAACGCTAAAATAATTGACGCTAAGTTTTTATTTAGAACTTGAACTGTCTTCGATGAAGTGTAAGTTGCAAACGCGCCATTTTGCATCAAATCACTACTTAAACATGGATAAATGCCACTGGGGTTAGTATAAGGACGTACAGAGAAAGAATAATAATGGAATGAGGGATAAAACCATTTTAAAGGTAGTAACAATTCCCGTTACACAAGGTAATCGTAACAAACATAATCCGATCGACGTGTATTATAAAGTGGTGAGTTGATTTGTGTTCCCCGGATGCATTCGTTTTCTAACGCAAGTGAACTTTCTACACCAATGCCCTGCAGGTAGTTGCTGCTCTGTCTTGCCTTCTGTCCACTTTCCATCTGCGTGGGGTTAAGGAACGGAGAATCCACAAGCGTGAAATACTGTAGCGTCTTACTGGACCACGAGAATCCATTACCTCGCGTGTCCTCTAAACCGTGATCCAAAAACTATTCAATGTGATTTTATACGAGTCTCGAAGGCACACTTTCTAAATGAGTTCTTTTACATACGAATTTATACATTAACTTATATTTACCGCTATTGGACGATTTCCCTCTCACGTTCCAAAATTTCTTTGTGAAACTAATGTTAGAATTTCAACCATATTGTTTTGCATACCTTGTGTCATGGAATGCTGAATAGTTCCTGTGTACGCTCTTTGAGATTATTCCCAGACGAAAGTTCATTATATCATTGATCCGTGAGTTATATTCATAAATTTCTTAACTGTTTTCATAAAAATAAAAGTACTGATTATCTTTATGTATAAACCGCGTTGTCCTGACTGTTGACTGACCTGACTTGTGTGGGAAACATCACTCAATGCAGAACCTCGAGTACTACAGTTAAAAACTTGAAATTGGATCTGAAGGTTCTAGTCCTTTGGTAGCGTTTGCACCGAATAAGAAAGCAATTTTGGTAATTCAATTTTAAAATAGTGAAGGTGGGTAACATTTGAGTTCTCATTTTTGTTATTCGTATTATAACTCATGGACTGAGATATTTCAGTTTTTTATTGTATTTTTTTGTTTTCATGTCTAGAAATGAGTCTTAAAGGTTTTCGTATTTTTGTCATTTGTTATATTACTTTCACTCCAATGTACGATTGTGTTAACTCGAATTTATAAATATTGCATAATTGAGTATCTAAAATCAATTTCTTGGTTGTTTTATATATTGTATGGGTGAAAACCAGAGGAAATGTTCGGTGACTTGTCAACTGACACAAAAATCAATGCATCAGAATGATATTCAAGATACCTTGAAATTTTTACTGGTTATTGCTCACGTATTGCAAATGTTCCTAAGAAAGGATTATTCGAAATTTCGATTTGAAAGGGGTGACTTACGAAGAAGGTTCACTAATAAACGTTTTTTGAAATGCCTATTTTTTTAGGTACTGTCGCTTTATTTCTCGAACTAGTTGAGAGTTATTTCTGTCTGTAAGGATTGTTAAACCAAATATTGAAAAAACAAATTCTGGGTAGAAAGGTGTGAAATATTTGCATCATTGTTTTAAATATTTGACTCTTCATCAAAGCAAAGAGAGAAAAATTGAAAATAGGAACTGGAAAATTTGATGGGATATTTCATATTTATTGAAGACACTCGTAGAAATGATTTTTCGTAATTCCGAATTTTAAGGATTGAATTAAAGTTAAACATTCTGTCGAATTTTGTTCAGTATCACGAACTGATTGTTTTTTGTTGTTTTTTAAAATTATAAACGTGCTATTTTCTTCAGCATTAAGTATTACAACGAAGGAAACCCGTAACACACTATCAAAAACTCTTAACAAGGTTGCGCAAAGTCGATGTGTGTGTGTGTGTGAATCTCCTTATTTTGTGCCATTATTCTGGAAGCAGTGACGCATTCATTTCAGATTCTCTCTCTACTATTCCTCACCCGGATCGATCTTGCTGGACCCGTGACGTCACAAGCGACCCTTATTGATCTCAGAGAACGCAGGAAATTCCTGGTTGCCGTGGTAACACTCGTGAGACTACTTGCCATGTGGATTGCGCTCTCTGCTTGAAGAGACGATTATCCTACTCCATCATCTGATACATTTAAAGTATTTTTCGCCCAGATCATTCAAATTTCATTTTATGGCCACATCATTACGATAAGCATTAGTTCACTAATTATTACCAAAAACTCAATGATTCATATCATTTCAGATTTTTTCAGAAATACCTTTCGTGCAAAAGTATTTCCTGTGTAACTTACGTGGTGTTTTCTATTTTTTTGTATATTTTCGTCCTAGATGAGGATTTTGCGTAAGTTCATTGTTTAAAATTATTTTAAAATTCATTTTTCCCTTGTCTCCCGGCATCGTGTGTAGACTGCTCAATCGAAAATACGTAATAGTCCTGTCATATGGTAGTTTGGCGGGGGGGAAATATAGAAATTTTTTTCTGTCGATCATGTTCGACCAAATTGAATAATTTTTGTATTCATCATATAATTACGTATGTATGTACTGCATTGTAGGTTAAGTAAGTAAATTGTTGAAAATATGGAAAGTACTTTGGAAGTAGTGCATGCAATTTGTCATAGTTAATTTAGGGGCGGATTATATTCCAACAACATTCTAAAAGTGCGTTTGTTCCAAAATAGAACATTTAGATGTTAAATTTACCTGAGTATGTGCTCAGTAAAAACTATATTACTATCTAGTTTCATAATAAAATAAATGGAATTACGATCTAGTTCCATATAATATAATATGGAAATATTGCGTCACATCATATTTACTGGCAGATCAAGATTTCATATAGAAATAGAAAATAATAGTACCTCAAGAAAAAAAATTTCTTGAAAATTAATCAACCACTTAAATTATTTAGTTTGTATATACATATAAATTATTTGAATAATGTTGAATTATTTCAGGTAGGATTGTGTGAAAGAACTCACGCTGTCGTGTTCTTAGCATAGCGGCTGCGTCCCATATACATTCAACTTAAGCGTGCTCTGACGTGTTGACTTACTCCTAAAATGTTCATCTGACGAAAAATACTCTACTAAAGACATAATTTGAAGGAAATTTAATGTAGTTTATTTTTGTGTTCGACAATATTCTCTAATGTGTACTTTTCGAGTTGTAAGTAAACAACGTAAGAAAAACTGTTTTTGGGATCCATGACAAAATTTTGGTCAAAATTCACGACGCTCTAAAGCGAATGTTTGTCGGACAAAAAACTCTACAGACTTAATTCGTAGAAAATTTAATGCACATTAATTTTGCATTCGTATACTTTTCTCCAGAAGCACGTACTTTTCGAGTCATAAACACAAACTACAAAAAGTGTGTTTCTCGAAGTTTTTTGAATTTTTCTCAAAACTCACAGGGTTTACGAGGTGACAGTTGAAATTCGGTTTCAGCACCTCCGACAGCGTTATAATCGATTGAGAAAAGAACTTCTATATTTTTTCCTAGATTGGCCTTTTTTATTCCCCTGGCTACTGGACTAGAAACTGCCGGAGCGAGAAATAGCAAGTTTTGTATTGACCTAGGTATTCATAATTTCCACACTCATATTAGAGTGAATATCGTATGCATCTTCAATATGACCGCGAATTCCAGTGTTCGCAAGAAACTAGAAAGTGAAATGTCATCAGCGATACGGAGTTTTCTTCAAAAATTTGCTCTTTTCATAAATGTTTCACTGATAATGCATATTTTTCTTTTTCGAATTTTTGAAGATAGCGATGGTTTTTTAACTCTTGAACTATGTATGTTTAAAATAAGTTTCCTTAAAGTATCGTTGCAAATATTGCTGACTTCTTTGGAAAATTTTTCGATGTATGAAGTCAATAATTGGGAAATTCTATGCCACCTCGATATGACCCTACATTCGTTGACTCAGCTACAGAAAAAAAATTTTGTTTGGCCAACAAGCTTGATTAAGCACATTCACATTTGTAGAAATCGAAGTAAGAAACTAACGTACTCAAGTGGAATTTGCTCATTTCACACACTGCGAGGCAAACTTTGCGGTGAACTTTCTTCATCTCTTAAGTTTTTCAATGAATCGATGTGAAGTTTTCCATGAAAGAACTCCTTTGTTTTCTGGACACACTTCTAATATGAGGTTCCTCCCCATTTGCGTTCGGCAGCCCTTTAATGTCGTGGGGTGAAAATTTCGCAAAAACCAAGCGGAAAAATACGTTCAGGTGTCGAAGGGCTAACCGTCCGTGAATATGATTAATAAAGTCCATCTAGGTGAGATGGAAAAATCACCTCCACCTGCTCCATTTATCCCATACCCATAGAAAAGTGAGTTTTTCAAATGTGCGTTAGTCTCACACGGCGGCTTGTGTGTTCCCCTACCCGTGGACATAATCCTCTGTTAGCATCCTCCTCAAACATTAAAAGCAGTTTTAATTAATTGTTTCTCTACATTTTCATCGTTTAATTTGAATTGTTTCACAAAGCATTTTATTTTGTCAATAAGTGAATGCAATATATTCTTAACACAAACATAGTGCTTACCATATAACCATTCCTGTCTAGGGAGTGTCTATTCCCATCCCAAGCCCGTCCTGTTGATTTGCGATGAAGGGAAATTGCTTGCGCACGATAAGGATTACCAAGGTGCACATCAAATTTAAAGTCGAGGGATCAATCAGCTTTCCATTTTCAATGCAAAGTTGAGAAAAGATTTCTCCTCTCACCCTTCTTCAACCCTTTATATCTATTGAACGGATTGGAGTCTAATAGAAATTCATGCGTCAGGAGGACGACATGGCTGTGAATTCTATTTCTTGACGAGTAAATCTCTGCTTGTATCAGAACGATCTCTGCGGGTGGTCGGGAGGGATTCGCTTAAGAACATAACTTTGTTTCCACCCGAACTGCCCAGCAAGTGAGTGATCTCCGGCTCACCGAACAGGCAGAGTCGATAGTGTAGAATCATTAATGTACCGTTGTTTTCAGCCCCTAGAGATGTGTGTTGTAGCAGTTATTCAATATTGTAGTCGCTGCTTATTGCCCAACGTAACAAAATGTAATGTCTTTTTAATGCTTAGATACGTTCTCTGGCAAGTCATACGAGTCGGATAAGTGTTTTCTCTAGTGATAAACGCATTTACGGACAGACCGACCTAGAGAAGTTGCTTTTTGTAATATGTAAGTATAAGGTTAAGTATATAGTATGGCCTATCCTTATCCTTACTGTGGAGAGATTTTTAGGTAGGGTTAAAATAGTCCGTAGTGGTGTACTTACACTACGGGATTTACCTTACTCCAGACAAACGTCGCCATAACTAAAGTAACGCATGTAATGGCTCACTATGAACCATGAAGCCTATTCCACTAACCTTTGTTTGAAAGCAATTTTTAATGAACCTAATATTTGGTCATATATTGATTTTAATAAAGCGTAAATAGGGTAGGAGGTTAAGAATTGGTTGGCGACAACCAAGAAATTTCGTTTTGTGGGCATTTTTAATAAATAGAATGTATCAAAGAATTTTTATTTTATATTATGTTTTATTAAATGGAATACGCCAATCGACATGCTATTTGAAATATCCATGTTAGATCTACATTAATCGAAAAAGTTTTGTTCTTTTTCAGCATATAAATTATTTTATTCCTTGATTTGAATATTTTTGAAACTTCATACGCATTTACCGTATTGCCTGTGGAAACGAAGAATTCTACAGATTTTTCTATACGCGTAATGTTTGCAAAAAAATCCAACTGAACAAAAAAATGCTTGAAAAATCTATTATTTTCCATAAATGTACGGTGTTTTCATGTTTTTATAGAAATCAAAAGTTGGGACCAATAAAATTTATAGTTAAAGCCCATTAAATACTATTTAAATAACCCTTAGTCCTATCGATTATCTTTTTCAGTTTAGGTGAGAATTAATTTTTAGTGAATTAATTTTCCTGATGTTTTTACGTAAGACCAGTTTTAAGCGGTTTTAATAAAATATTATTCATTGTTGTACATCTTAAGCGGTTAAACTTCAATTGATTCTTTGTTGTAACTGATTAATCGTGAAATTTTCTAGTTTTACAATTAAGTGTCGCACGTATCTCGATCGATACATCTATTGTTTCTAGTATCCCTTGTTTCATATTCGTACGTATAATTTATACGTTTCACGCTTGGCATTCCTTGTGTTGAAATTTCCCCAAACGCACCGTTGTATTATTGACACGTTCGGGACATAGGTAGGTACATGAAAGACGCGAAAATGTGAGATATTTTAAATGACCAAAATGACTTATCAGGACTTGAGACAATGTGACTAGTTACTTTTTATACTTTATAGTGGTTTTAGAGATATATAGGATTTTGTGATTGAATCGAAATTATAACTACTTCATAATCAACTGGCGAACAAACTGTTACCATTTACTCGAATTTGCCTCTTCTCGTCAATTGTTTCGGCAAGCATTGAACTGTGACAATTGTCTGCAAAATGAAATTGCCTACTTCATGTTTAAATATAAAGTAAAGAAATCTTTGTTATATAAAAGAGTTAATTTATGTCCAGTGAAAATAATTCGGATGTACTATCATCTGTGTTTAAGAGATGGTACTGTCTAATTTTTATTATTTTCCCTGTTTTATGTACCGAATTTTATACCTGGTTTCAGAGTTTCGTTCTATGAGTTTAGAATATTATATTTAATTAATTTTCAAATAACGTTGGAAACAGTTTCCTAACAATAAATTATAGAAATGTTGCTACGTAAGACATGAAAGAATTCTTTTCATTAAACATTTCATCCATAACTTTAAAAAATTCTATTGCCTTCCAGATATTACCTTAAACGTCAGTTTGCGTGAACATATAAAACCATTGGTTCACGTATCAAATAATATGCACCACTGTAGAAAAATGACACACAACTTTCCTTGAAATAGCAACGAGAACAATCAGCTAAAAACCGGCAGTTGAAAATTTGATACGTAAACTTCCGCAGCAAAAAGATCGAACTCCCAAGACAACCGGACGTGAATTATCAAAAAAAAACGCAGAATCACACGGGGAAAGTACATTTAAATTCTCCATCTAAGATGAACCTGTAAACATGTCATAACTAGTTCACTATCTTCTTTGGACACCTCTGATTCGATACTTTTTTTTTGCGGGCTCAAAGTCGCTAGATAAACTTATTACTCTTTTATTTGAAATTTGAAAGTAAAATACGTACTCAGTATATTATTTCAAAACATTTAGCGACTTCTCATGTTTATAAATATCGTAAAAGTGTAATGTAATTTCGTATCTGCAGTGCGTTTGCTGTCCTATGTATTTTATCGTTATATCTTTCATTTCAGTAACCAAAAGTGTACTCAACCTTTGCTTCATCCATTTACATTGCTAAATAATATTCAGGCTTTTTTAATCAGTGAACTAATTTAAGTGAAGTAGACGAATTATTTTACTGTGTATATACCAAACTTTTAAGTAAAGTACCGCTAATGCAGATGTAATGCTTACTAATTGCATTTTACGTACAAATTTTTTTTAGCGAAATCGTTGGAGCCGTTTTTGAGAAACATTTTAAAAAAGTATTTGGACCTTCTTATGACGCCTTTGAATTAAAGTAAAAAAAAAAAGAAAAAAAAGGCACGTGCTTCGACATCAAGTCAATTCTACCGTAAATACGAAATAAGAATTATTTTATTCATTCATTTACTCAGAATCGCTATGGACTGACGGCAGGTACACCGAAAATCACTTTTTCAGAATCAGGGATCACCAAAAACCGATATTTCCGTCAAAGTCTCACTTCCGAAATTTTCGTGATTAATATACTTTCTGTATACTACGTATATGAGAAAGTAACAAGAACTCATTAGCTAAATACTGGAGGAAGTAACTAGAATAGTAAATAAACCATTCATTCCTTGACACCAGATGTACTGGATTTTCCATAAGGACCTGAAAATACTTTTCACTGGTTCCTATAAGTTAACGCAATCTGTGTGCTATTTAGCAGAACTATTCTGTGAAGACTAAAATCAAGAAGCACTGTTTAGCAGAAGGGGAACGAAAATTAATTTTCCTACAAAAAAGATGCGAACCATTTTTTAGTTAAGTCCAGTGACTCGCGACATAAGCTCTCCAATCGGGGGGTAGTTTTCAAAATCACAATTTCTTCGTCATTTCTTTGATAAAGAAATGATGCTTTGGCATATTAGAACCTCGAAGGACCTATGTATCAACTTGTAGTGATATTCACGACGAATCAGATGCTTCAATTTGATTTTCGATCGAAGAACTCGGGTTTCAGTGCGAATAGGTGGCAGTATCCCGTACATATTTTCGTCAAATATTCCCTGCGCGCGCTTTGAATTCTGCGGACTTGTCGTGATTCGGCGCTTCAAAATGTAACTTAAAAAGACTTTTTTAACCCATTTACGGCAAATGTTGCAAAAACGTAATTTTACCGCCTTTTTTCATCAGGTTTTTGAATACATTTTCGAGTATTTTAATATGATTGCTTACGTATTTTAATAATTACCTGGTTATTGTTTACTGTTGGTTGGAAGAAGAAAAAAGTCATGGGCAGTCGTCGTTCTATTCGTGACTTCTTGAAGCGATAAGTATATTTGCTGGAATTAGTTTTAAGAATTTTTGAGCTTATTAGTTTATTCAAAGTACTTTTTCATTATGCTATAAATGTACAAATTTAATTACACATGTTTTTGCTTTAGTGTTTTAGCATTATCAGTGCTGTGAGTTATCTTTTCCCAATATGTAGACTTTTGCGTACTGAGATACGAAGAGAAACCTGATTTCTACATACTGTGATCTGTGAAGTCTCCTTGTGGTTTTTCTTATGGAATTTTTCATGGCAATCATATATTGTCGAGAGGATTCTACTTTCTCCTCTAACAATCGCCACAATTCTGTTTTATGTTGAGACATTTCATAGCGATTTGTTTCTGCTATGTATAAAATACTTTTCCGTGTATTGATCGATGGATGTCAGAGGCGTACATCTTTTAAAAAGAATAATAGTTTTCGGGTTACGTAAATGAAAAAGGTACAAGACGAGTTGTAGTAATGCGAAAAATTTAAAAGTAATCGCATGCAAAATATATCGAAGCATCTCATTTTAACTAAAGTATGTAATATGTATATTGTTAATGAAGAATGGTGCCACTGCCAAAATTTTGAGCTTCTACAACAAATGGAAATTGAACTTCTACACTCTTCATGGAATATTATTTATATCATGTTAGAGTAGAAAACTCAAATTTTCAATTCTTTTATCAATAAGAAATATTTTTCAACTTTTCTCTACCATTTGCCTTTGATGGGTCCAGCGCACATTGTATTATTCCCAGGACAAGAATGTTCTACAATTATATGATAATTCTTGTTTGTGTGTACTAGATTTAATGCCGCAATTAACAAAAACAAATATATTTTTATGTAACTTTAAAGCAAAGGATGCAATATGCATTCTTGGTGAGAGACCACTGCTTGAAACTGACGCGTCATGATGGGCCTAATGACAACTGTCTTAAAGTAAATGTCGAGGAGACGGGAAACTTTGAACTCTTTAAAACAGCAAAACGCATTGAGTGACATAGGTTATACCGAGGAGATTACTTGAGAGAAAAAAATATATAGTCAGTTCCCTGAAAGAAATGACAGACAAATCCAAAGATGAAACACAACTCGTGCTGCGTTCTGGAATTCTTCAATATTTTTAAAAAGAAGAAGATAGTTTATCTTACATAGAAAAATGTAATGTGGAGATAGAGTGGAACAAAAGTAAAAAGAAGCGTTGAAAAATATTCGAAGTTCGAATCTTAAAATTTATAGAAACAATTCTTGGACATGGAGGGGGGAGAAAAAAGAGATTGGATTTGTAGGGTAACGAAGTTGCTTCTCGCCACCATAGTTATGGCTGAATTCTTTTTACATTTTAAAACTTGCACATTGTCTTCCTTGAGTCTCTCTATACTTAAGGATTTTTGTAAGTATTGGAATTGAGTAATATAACCGGCAGTTGTAAAATTGGAAGTAGTAATGGGTAATTGGGTGAAGGGAGTACTCTCTCATGTACCCTCCCACCGAATTCAGATTCTACTTCCATGCCACCCTTGGGTGGCGCCCTCTAGATGTTGGTCCACCTCCCTGTAAGGTTACCCATGCCAAGCCCGTTAGTTATAAATTATCAACAGCTCTATATAGCAGTAGTTCTACAAACACATAGAAATCTCTTAAATTGCTGTGAACCTCACCGCCAGGTAACAGATAAATTAATTTGTGTTGAATGAAAATGGGAGACGGGACCGAGATTCAAACTTGGGTCCTTGAGATTCGTGGTTTTTGTAAGAAATTTAATGAAATTTAAAAAAAAAATAACTTTCTCGAAAACCTGACCGTTCGGTGTTGAAACTGTAAAAACCACAAATGTGCAGATTAGGGATGGCTTTTAGCAGTGCGTGGCTTGGTGGAGAGTTAATAACCGTAAACAATAATAAATTCTGCATCTAATAACAAAGTTTCATAACTTTACAAATTATTTCCCCTAAGGGCTTAAATTTAGTCTAATTTTTAAGTGTACTAAAAGTACTATTAATTTTAGTGTACTAAAAGTAATTAAAGAGCTGAGTCTGGCATTACTTCCACTTGTGCCATGCTCTTTCCTCTCTCTTTTCTGACCTCCCTTGGTCACCTCTTCTTCTTTTCGATCCCGNCACCTCTTCTTCTTTTCGATCCCGACGCTATCAAAGCTAGGGTATCTTTCTTTTTCCTCATTCCTCTCATTTTTGTCCCCCTTATTCTTTGTGCCCCCTCCATTTTTGTTTTGATGTATGTTGTGAAATATGTTTTGGTGTGTTGTAGATCAGGAGGGTTTTTAGTGGGTAGGGTTGAATCATTCGACGAGTCCCACACACAGGGAGAGTCATGTTGGCTCTCCCT
>NNCF01126379.1:254698-290353 GCA_002313205.1 Laupala kohalensis | reverse complement strand
CCCCCCCCCCCCCCAAAAAAAAAAAAAAATCTATTAATGTTTTATTTGTGTATTTAATTTGCCAGATGGTGTGTACTTGCAGAGGAAAGCAACACTTTATTTTATTCATTTTTCTGAGATTTTTTATTGATATTACCAAAATCTTTACCTGTGCGATGTATTATCCCTGGTGATTTGGGAGTTTATTTGTTGCATATCTCTTCTCTCTCTACCTCTCCAAGAAAGGGGAAAGCGTGTTACAGACACTTCATTGCCTAGAGATTTGGAGTATTCAATGCTTTTTCCACGCTAGTTTGTTTCTTTAGATCTCATTACTTTCATTTTTATTCAATATCTTTGAATTCATTTCTTGTGCAGAGTTCTATGTAAAGAGAGAAGCACCAGCAGTAGAAAAAAGTATGAGGAATTTCCCATGAACTCTCAAAAACTCTTAAGAATAGTTCATGGTGGGTATGGATTGTGTGGTTAAAAATATGAGAAACTGCTGGTAGCGAATTAGGTTGCGTAGAAAACTAGTCGCTGGCTCATCTGTGTACATAGCACACCAGGTGTATAGAGCTACTGCAGTTTTATTGTGGCGTATTTAAATGCTTATAATTTTTCTTACAGAAATAAGGCTATTGCTGATTATTTAAGCAGCAATGGTTACATGGGTGCATTGGAAGCTTTTAAGAAGGAGGCAGACATGCCTGGAGAAGTGGAGAGAAAATATGGTGGACTTCTTGAAAAGAAGTGGACATCTGTCATAAGACTTCAGAAAAAAGTAGGTGTTTCAAGTGTTACTTGTTATTGAGTGTTATTCTAAAATTTGTCTTCAGTCTAAAGTAAAAGGAGCTAAAGAAAAATAATTAATAGAATAGTGTAAAGAAAAAGTTTCAATCCTCACTCTTGATATTAACGATTATTATTTTTAAGAAAGTGTTCCACGTGATTTTCTCCTTTCTTCTACCAGTTGTATTGGTAGATTTGGGTATGATAATTTTCAGTAATTTGGATACAATAATCAATTTGGCTTGGGGCAGCAACATTTACAGAACAAGGATTTTCATGGGACTGAGGTATTACATTTGGGTAGTTGTGTGTACTACAATGTTGAGCATGGAGTGGAGGGGGTGAAGACTTTGTGAACGAACTTAAGCTACTCCTGACTGGTGCAGTTTGTACCTCATGTTTCATTGGAAATTTGTATGGTGGAGAATTTTGATAAGGAATTGATGAAATTTAATTTATAATATAAAATAATTGTATTTTTCCAAAGGTAATGGAATTGGAGTCAAAATTATCGGAAGCTGAAAAAGAATATATTGAAGGAGCTCCCACCAGAGGAAAACGATCTCCGTCGGAGTGGATTCCTAGGCCTCCCGAGAAGCATTGTCTCACTGGCCACAGAAGTCCAGTGACTAGAGTAAGCATATATTGGATTGAAATATTATTTATGAACAGATGAAACAATTACATACAAGAAAAGGTTTAATTTAAGATAATGCACAGGTTTTTTTATATTGACATGAAAAATTGGTTTAGCTTCTTAATCATGTCCCAAAATTTTATCAATGAAATCAAAAAGTAAAGGGCTATGAAATGTATATGTGTGTATAACGTGATGATGCACGAATATGATGTGAGCAGCACATCTTTTAATGCTTTTATAATTTTACATGTAATGATGATACCAAACAATATTGAAACTTTGTGTTGTATTTGAATTGTACACAAAAAATTGGTTTATTTAAGTGACATTCAGTGAAGAAAATTGTGTCCTTAATTTTAGCCATTTTAAATTTATTAATCAGGCATTATGTGTAATCTTGGCTGAAAGCGTTTTGTTTCATGGAAAAATGGAGTGTCTACTTATTTGTAGATATGGAAAAAGTTGTTTGGTGGTATTGTTGGTTTGTAAAGAACATTTTTTTCCAAATCTAAAAATAGGACCAGCTTATCAGGTGAGCATGATCTTGGGTAAAAATTTACTATACTGTGGTTATAATATGTAATCAGAAATTTTGATAATTAGTTACATTGAATCAATAACCAAGAGAAAGATAAATATTACATAATTATGAGTTACCAAAGATTACATAATCTACATGAAAATACATTTAATTTATGATGTAATAAGGGTCTATTGTGAAGAAACCGAGGTGTATAAATTTAATATTGCACTTGAAGGAGAGTAAAAGATGATTCTAGCAAAAGTTAAATTGATTTTATTGTGGGTGTTATTTTGTTGTTGCCAAGTTCAAAATGTAAATCTGTTGGTATAAAGGTAATTCAAAGTCTGATCAAAAGTGAATAAAACATATTATTGTATAAAACAATGTCATACATTTCATGCCCAAACAAAAGACAATGAATGATTTATAAGAAAATCTCAACAATTTTTTTTTCCAAACTAGTATTAACTTTTATTTAAAAACATGTATTCTCTTTGCAAGTGTAATTTTTTCAGATACATATTTGTTAGTAAACATTAAAATCAGAGAAGCCAGTGAGGCCATATTGTAAGTGGATATCTTTTAATCTAATAAATATTGAAATAAAGTTATACTTTTACATCATAATTGTATAATAATCTAATAAATAAATACTTTTTTATATTTGTATTTGGCTCGCCTGACTGCTAATATTCTTTTAGTTCAGAACAAGTATCAAAACGTTAAGATACTCCTGCCATAATACAAAGTTTAAAATTTTCACTGGTTCACTAAATGCAATTTAGAAAAAGTATCTGATTCTTTATTTACATCATGCATATTTGTATGAACATGTATGTACATAACAAATAAGTAGCCGATAGTTTGAATAGAAAGAGTTTTATCCCAAAAAATGGACCCTAAATGTAAAAAATGAAAGGAGGAGGGAGCAATTGGAGAGAGAGAGAGAGAGAGAGAGTGAGTCACTCTGCTGAGTTAACATTTCTGTGAGAGTATCTGTCTACAGAGTTCAAATTTGAGAATAGAGATTCAAGAGTGAAATATGAGAACAGTTCATTTAACCAAAAATCTTATTTACAGAAATAAACTGTAAGGGCATAACTCTCTCTATTGCAAGACTGCAGCAGTGGCAGGTCTTTTAACTTAATATTGAAAAACTATTCAATGTGAAATAACGTCTTTTTTTTTTTAAAGAATAGTAGATCAGGTTTATAGAAACATATTGATAAATAATAAACAAAGCAAGAAAACTAGTTTTAGTAGAATTTGTTAAATTTCCCCTTAAAATTGTAATATACCTCCCAAGNATAAGAGACAGTCCCAAGGATGCACTTCTGCAGTAATGTATCCTTAAAATTTTGTCTTGAGCTTGAATTATTTTTATTAAGTGTTCATCAGTATAGGCAATCATAATATTGCCATTGTATGTAGACATGTTTATTTACTAGTTTCTTCTTGTGAACTCTCTTCAATATTCTCTGTATTTCAGGTAATTTTCCATCCAGTATTCAGTCTAATGGTCAGTGCGAGTGAAGATGCTACTATGAAAGTATGGGATTTTGAAACTGGTGACTACGAAAAGTCTTTAAAAGGGCATACTGATTCAGTCCAAGATATTTGTTTTGATCAGTCAGGGAAATTGCTGGGTAAGTTTTTTGCTGGATATATGATTTCAAATAATACTTAATAATTCATATTATTATTATTCTAATTTTTTCTTTCATACAAACTAAGGCCAGGGCTTTGCTCACTTGAATTTTGTGATATTTGTTCCAAGATACTTTCCAATTTGGACATCTAGAGTAAATATTGTTCATTAATATTGATGTAGCCTAAGAGAGTATTTGGTTGTTAAACCACCAACTAGTGGTGGAGCCAGAATTGATCGATGGTAGGGGTCATAGCAGATGAAGAGAAGTTTAAATAATAATAAAAAAATTATTGACCAATTGTTATTTATTTCTGTGTAAAATTAAGTTGAGAATCGGTAATAAAACACCTCAAGTACTAATCTCCTCCTGATGTTCTTGGGATCCTTTTCATATTTAAATACTGAAAGTTAATACAAAACTCCAATAATTTGCAAACAATACAATTTATTGTGAAAATTATTTCAATATTTGAGAATACAATCTACAATGTTAGAGAGAATGCATTATTTAACAACAATGTAGATTTCATTGCTATAAATAATTTGTGTAAACTGTGGTGTTTCTAACCCCATGTAACCACCCACCACCCTCTTCCTGGCTTCACCATCTAATGAACATGATACTTGGGATACAGCAGATTTTCTTTAGTTACATATTATGATTTGCATGTAGTTGAATTCCAGAGAGATGCAAAACTTCAGTTTGCAAATACAGTCTTCTGTATTCTTCAAAAAGCAGGTGACCTATGATAGCTTCTCATCAATATAGATTATGCTTATTCTTTTCTCTCTCATCTCTTACTCTTCTGGAAGTAACTTCAAGAGAAAGCTTTTTTGTTTATCTCATAACTCACTCTGTTGGACCAGGGAGCACAAACCTTGAAGTTGGACATCAAACTGTTCTGAAAGTTTCTTCAAAGGCTCTAAGTGGTTTATTTGAAATTTTCATTATTCCATGGCGAACTTAAAGATTGAGATTATTTTGGCTAAAGTATTATAAGCCAAAAAATGAGCTCTAACAGCTCTTGTGTAGCTATGGTCTGTTGTTATCTTTCCAGTACTGTTAATGTCCTACACTATGTTTGACAGTATTAGCAGACGATTCACTTCCATGTGACAACTGAATCCATAAGTAACATCAACAAGTAAAATGATCTTAATCTTGCGACCACATAATCTCCTCTGCGACTTACTATAATTAAAGGAACGAGATATTATTGCGTTTGATTTAATGTCACTACACTTGTAATTTGATTTAATTTGTCTTTTGTACTCTAGACAACAAAGCTGTGAGTATTGTATCATTATCACATTGAGGAACATCAGTGAAATGCTGGACTCCATCAGAACTAACCTCTTGTTACTTCCTCATTGAAACATTTCCATCCAAAATTGCCAGACAGGTCTCTATATTTACATTGATGATGGAATATAGTCTAACGGTAAAAATATGAATCCACTAGTTTGAACTTATAATTTTGGTTAAGTCCATTGAATCAGTGACTGGGCTCTCCATCTTCAAACAACTCACCACATGCTTACAAATGCTAGTAGCCACTGCTTGTATGCGAAGTGTGGCTAGTTGTACCTCCATGATGTGCACAAATTGAAGACCATATATGAGGAATATAAAACTTTTACTTGTACTTCCTTCACTATCTGCTGAAGTGTTAGTTATGGTGTGATATGTGCAGCAAAGAGACAATAGAACAGTGTCTCGTAACGTTCTCTTATTGTGAACCATATGAGGAAAATGAGAAGCCCAGAACTTCGAGTAACGAGTGTCTTAGGCAAAATTGAATTATTTTCACATTCATTATTTAATTTCATACTTAAGCCATGTATTGCCAATTATTATTATTATTATTATTATTACTACTACTACTATTATTATTTCTATTATTATTAGTATTACTACTACTACTACTACATGTTAACTAGATAAATGGTTTCTAATATGAATACTGTGAAAATAGAGCTCACACTGAGTTGTTCTTAGCTGAGCTGTTGCATCCAATATATACTTGACCTAAACATGCTCTAGTGTGTTGACAGGTGCTTAAACAGTTCATTTGATGAAAAATAGTCAATATAGTGTAATTAAAAGAAAAAATTGTAATTTATCCAGACCCTATCCTCTAAAAGTGTCTTATTTAAGTTACAAATAATTAGAAAAAACACTATATTGGGATCCATTTAGAAATTCTGGTCAAAACAAACCCTACTGTAGCATGATATCTGTTCATTGAACAAAAATCCATTAAAACCTAATTTGTAGGAAAGGGGGTAGTGGGATAAGGTAGGTGTGGCGGCCCCCATAAGTGCCAGAGTTATGGCCGTACTCTGTGCTAAAAATAAACATGTTTGGCTTGGTTTTTGGGTGGCCAATTCGCCAAACTAAGACACAATCTCTAAAATGTTTTTTTTTTTTTAACATGCCTTTAATAAATAATAGTGATAGTTGTATATGGTTTGATCTGTCATGAAAAATTGTGACACATTCAAAATTTAGAGAATTTTATAAGCTTTTGGGTGGCCCAAAAATCATTTAAATATCTTGTATCATTCAGCCGACAATCAGTTTTTAGTAAAACCCTGCACATGTAATAATTGGATATTTGGAGTTCAAAACTCATAATAATAATAATAATAATAATAATAATAATTTTTATGTTTTTACATGCTTATATGTATTTTTTCCATTAAAATCCATGAATATGTTGATATATGCTAGTCATTTGTTGTCGATACATTGCTTATTATAGATTTTTCATACTTTGAAAATCGTATATGGCACACCGTATATTCCAATATCATTAAAATTAAATACTGCATGAAACGTGCAATGGGTGTAGATTTAAACTGTTGCTTTCCTTAAATAGATTAGAAATATATGAGAAAATAATTAGGTGTTATGAAGCTAGCTACATATTTGTGATATATTTAATAAATAACATAAATTTAAAATATTTGGAAAAATATGAGGAAATCGGTTTCATAATAAATCTGAAAATGCATAAATAAATATGTAAAGAATGGTTTTCGATGAAAAATAACTTTGCCTCCTACATGGGTGCAGGAGTTAAACTGGGGAAATTTTAGGGAAATATATTGTTGGCTATAAGCAGGAATCTCTTATGAATACCTTCTTTATGCCCAAGAAATAAATCCTTTGTTTTTTTAATGTGCATTTGCATGAATACAATTAAAACTTTCTTATTAAAAACTTCCCAAAAATAAATTTTGACCAATGACTATCATTTTAAGTGAAAAGTATTTTCATTACAAAAATATTGCAATAGGTAAAGTCACAATTTTGGTAGCAGTCAACAATGCTTCCACTAGATCTTTGCTTTCCATGAATACTGAGCTCAGACAGAAGCAAAACATCTGAATTAGCTACAGGTATTGAATACAAAGTGTATACACCTACGCCTGTCATGACATGCATCACATTTGATGAATTAGCAATGAACATGTTAGTGTGGTGGAACATTTTGGAAATTATTTAATAACCCCCTAATCCCCTTAGAAAAGTATGAAAGTAAAAACTAAAATTACATCATTGTGCCATTTCATTATATTTGTATTTATTATATTTAAATAGTTTCATTATATTAAAACTAATATCTTTAATATTGATCATGAATAGCGTGTGGTATTATGGATCATTGAATTATGATCATTGTTTAAGGGATAATTGATAAATTTTCAAAGCTCCCAACTACAAATGATTGATGAATTAAATACATGTATTTTTTTCTATGAACTTAATTTCTCTCCAGGAAGAAACAAAATTGGTAACAACATAAAACATAAAAATGTATTACTGAAATTGTACCTGTTATAAAGGGTTGCCAACAACTAAATCATGAATCCTGAACAAGGAAGCTATAAGCTCCGAATTTTGAAGCTAGAACCCTGGATGTTTCAGTGTGTGAAAATGATTTTTACCATACATAGTAAAGAACAAGTTTCATGGTGTTACAATGCATGTTTATTCATTTATTATTATTTGAATGGGTACTTACACAGAAACATTTGTTTAAAATGAAATTTAGTTGGTATTTTTCTCTATTGGTGACAAAAATAAAGCCCAACTACATTTAAGGATAATCACATCGAAAAAAGTTAAAGAAAATCCCACCTAGATGCTCATTGAACACCCTTTAAACTATGACAAATCTGGTAAAACCCAGACAGAAACCCTTTGTGTTACAGACTAGATACATATTTTCATGAAAATGTCATTAATAATTAAATGTCATCATATTAATAGAACCTGATGAAACTATATGAAAGAGGTACTGTAGAAAGAAGATTGTCTTTACTGGTGTGTAGTGTGGTTGTAATTGTTAATTCAAATTTTGTTGTTGTAGTGTCGTGTAGTGCAGATATGACAATCAAATTATGGGACTTCCAGAACTATGAATGTATTAAAACAATGCATGGACATGATCACAATGTGTCAAGTGTAACTTTTATGCCTAGTGGTGATTTTGTAATTTCTTCTTCAAGAGACAAAACTATCAAAATGTGGGAAGTGGCAACTGGGTAAGTAAGAAATTGCTATTGCTACCTGTTATGAACTTTTATAATACAGGTATATGCATGGACTAAATATAATCCCTTTTTTATTTAATTCTGGTCAACCCTTAAAGACTATTGAAATTTTGTTGTTGATTTTGGTGCAGAAAAGTAAAGTTCCATTATGTCTCTCAGTTGTCCTTCTTTGGTCAAGTATTCTCTGTACTCATACATCTTTGTTACATGTATTTAAACAAGAATTGTTGACTAAGATACGGCGGGTGTACATTATCTCTGTAGACACGTCCTGGCTTGGGTTTTTCTCCTGTTTTCCTTGGGGAAGTGGCCGATTTTCCATGGATGAGAATGTCATCAATACTTTTGTTATTATTAATGTAGAATTTTCTGCACATATCTACAATTCATTTTAGAATAATAAATGGATAACTGTATTTATTAATTTTTTTTTTCCGCAGAGGGGAAAAATGTTTTATGCACNCCCCCACACACACACACACTAAAAAACCCCTCCCTTCTATTGTCTTCAGGTCTTCTCCATGGAATCTGTTGTCAAACATTGCTTCACAGAGAATTAAATTATTTCTTTTATAAATATTAAATCTTACTGCCCTTGGGCCCCTGATTGGAATTGATTGGATGGTCCCTTGCTTGTTTCCGGAGATTAATTTAGTTTATCATCCCCCATGTGGTCACATGCAGTTTGCAACTAATTTTTTGACAAAATAGATTGTTTATTTATTTATTTAAGTTCAATTATATGATCCTCACGCTTATTATGTTTTCGTGGTGCCTTAGGGTTCAGTTGTTTAGAGAATTGTTTTACACCTCTATAAAATAGGTTTTTAATTCTTACTCTCTTTTTTTCAAATGTGTGGTGGGAATATATTGTGAAGAAAGTAATATTTAGGGGGGGAGGGGAACTCTAAAATTATTTTTTGTTCCTTTCATGATATAACTCTTTGAATTATCCTTTATTCTGAATTATACTTTGCTTATACCCTAGCGACTGCATATAAATTAAAGATTAGTCTAAAATATAATGTTGTAGTGTTGTTTGTTCATGTACTCTTATTTTCATTCTTATACTCAAGCAAAATGTATAATAGTATTGCCAACTTTCGAACCCTAAATTCTTAATTACTTCATCTTCTTCTTCATGCATTGCACCCCAAGTTTATGTAAAACAGTAAATTAATGCCACTTTTTTTTCTTCACATTTTGGAATTTTATTTAGTAAAAAGTCATAATAATATGTAATGTATCATGGTATAGTGTAAAATGATTTATCTATTTTTTTTCAATCACAAAGGCTTTTTGGAAAGTAACTGCCTTTTTGTAAAGAAAGGTTGAAAATAACATGCCTGGATACTTATATTTTTTTAAATACATTTTTAAACGACACATTTTCTTTATATTTCTACAAAGTTGACATTTCAATTGAATTACTCATCATAGTCTTTTATCAACTTGCAAATTACAACTTTTTAAAATTTTACCTCTACATATATTGCCAACCTGTCACATTGTTTTTAAGATCTTTATAGAAGCAAAAAATATAAATGCAATGATGAATATGTGCTAGATCCAAATGGTATTGATGGAATAACTGGAAGCCTGTAATTGTGCTTAGGGTTTTAGAAGTTGGTTTTGACTGTCGCTTAGCTGTCACAATATACTTCCTCTTTAATGAAAAGTATTCTTATAGAATAATTTCATCTGAAAAGTTTAGGAAGACCTTCATCCAATTTACTTATGTATTCAAATATATCATTAGCTGATATGTCAAATGTGTTTAATATAAGGGGTTGTATGAATATAATGAGGACTTCTATCAACATGATTTACAGAAATCTTGTAAAATTCTCTAAAATAATCAGCGAATACATTCACAATGTCTAATTCATTTTAGGTTATTTGTGAGTCCAGTGCACAAGTTAGGATGACCATTAATTGATCTTCTAGATATCACATTTTTTCCAAAAATACTTGATGTTACGTGGAATAGAATTTTCAACTTCAGAATTATATTTTGCAATATCTTGTCTGGATAAGAATCGTTGATAATCCAAAAATTCTAAACCGCCAGAGAGAGTTATATGACCCTTGTTAAAGTGCAAAGCAGTGAAAGAAGAAAGAAATTAGCAAAGGAGAAACCACGAGAAGATATATCATACACGAACATGGTGGCCTTGATATTAAATTATCTGGAGAGATTCGTCATCATTGTTTCTATTATGGTTAATGTTGAAATGAATGGAAAGAAAAGAGAAATAAAGAGATTGTCCAGAAACCCGCCAGTACCTCCACGGAGCAATTTCTGGCGACAGATCTCATAGAGAGAACTAAAAAGGCACACGGAGAGGGTTTTTTATTGTTGGTGGAAGTCGCACACACCAGAGATGATATAATTTCATCCATGACAGTACAAAATGCATTTTTCCTCTCTAGGATAAAAGATAATAAATTTTGCTTAGTGCAGTGACGATTACAACAATTCCAATAATTAATTCTTAATGTTTCTTTCCAATGTTACCATTAACATGGTTGAGAAGAGTTTCAGATTAATTAGTAAGATAAATAATAATGACAATAATTGCACAACAAAATTATAAAAATAAAACTAATGTGGAGATTGCCTAATAAGTAAGATGTTATCTAGATCTCCACAATGTACTATTCATTGCATTTTTNTTTTTTTTTTTTTTTTTTTTTTTTTTTTTTTTTTTTGCTTAAGCGATCAATAATAGAACCTTCTTCCCTATTACCTTCATTTTGATGACTTACTTGGTGCATATTTATTAAGAATGAATTTCCAAAATAAGGTTTGGAATACAATATCGTATGATAGGTTTTGTTTTGTAAAGATGTTGCACATTGAAGTAAGAGCACTTTACTAGAATGGTAAGGATGAATTTGATTTACAATTTAAAATATTGTCTTTTTGTTGTAGGTACTGTGTGAAAACTTTCACAGGACACAGGGAATGGGTGAGAATGGTTCGAGTTTATCAAGATGGTTCATTGATAGCATCTTGTTCGAATGATCAAACTGTACGAGTGTGGGCAGTTGCAAGTAAAGAATGCAAAGTTGAATTGCGAGACCATGATCATGTGGTTGAATGTATTGCATGGGCTCCAGATAATGCTAGCTCTGCAATCAATGAGGCAGCTGGTGCTGATAATAAAAAAGGTGCCCATATTGGACCTTTCCTTGTTTCTGGTTCAAGAGACAAAACTATAAAGGTAGTAGAGATTTAATTAATTATTATTTATTGTTTATGGTTAGTTTTTTAACCCTGTTTGTTTTCAGGTTTGGGATGTTGGCACTGGTATGTGCTTGTTTACATTAGTTGGGCATGATAATTGGGTTCGTGGAGTAGTTTTTCATCCTGGTGGTAAGTATATAGTGAGCGCCAGTGATGACAAAACTCTTCGAGTTTGGGATACTCGTAACAAACGCTGTATGAAGATATTAGAAGCACATCAACATTTTTGTACTTCGCTTGGTAAGTTGTATTATTCAGGTTCTAATATTGTTGTGAGGAAAGCATGGCTCATTGTCAAAAATTCTGTTTAACTAGTCCATTTTATTTTTAGATTTTCACAAGACTCACCCTTATGTAATCTCTGGCAGTGTAGATCAAACTGTGAAGGTGTGGGAGTGCCGCTAACTCCTTATAGCCTGCACATTATTGTGTCTGGTAAACTTCAGCCTAGCATTGCATGAATGATCATGTAATAACTATATACAGTGTTACTATAACCTTCTAATTTATACACAGTACCTTTTTTGCTTGTGGTTTGAAAAATATCTCCCATTCCTCCACTAGGACAGTAATTTGAGTCAGAGGTGTGAACATGTCATTCTGGGTCATTTCCTAATAACCGTGAGGAATGTATTGACCCATGTCAGTTGAAGGTCAGACTTGGTTTTAGTAACCTTGTGTACAGTTTAGATGTCTGGCTTGAGATTAACTGGTATTTCTCAAGCGACAAAATAGAAAATGTTACTTGTATTAGTAATTTATTGCAAAGTTAACCCTTGAGGAAACTGATGCACAAAGTTATCATCTTTTTTTAAGTTATTGCTTAAATGCTGTTACAAATGAACAAGAGACCCAGCAAGACCCAACTGATAGAAATATTAGTTATCGTAAGAAAAGCATCTTGGTACTTGTTAATATTTATCATAAAAATATTTTAATAGGAAAAGTAGAAATATTCGTTTGAGTAATTATAATGAAATATCATGAAATGTATAAAAGGTTGCATTATATTTTGTTTCCACTGATCCCCCCACCCCACCCCCACCATTTATTTACTGTATAGTAAATATTTATTTGCCTTTGCTTTAAATATAACTTGGGATTAGGATTACTGTACTTGCTGGATCTCTATTAAACCATGTGGTGGGTTCATTTTGTTATGTCAGACTTGGTGATCCTCTAAGCAAATTAAAGGTGATCTGCAGTGCAAATCATCAAGTAGTGTATATACATAACCTCATTAATTCTATGGTTCTCTTTCTACTATGTTATTTTTAGTTACAATTATTTTGTGATATATTCTAAATATGTATTTGCATTGCATACTAGTTCATAAGATAAATATTTATTTGTTTTAAGCGTTCCAAAGGAGCATTGTAAAAGCATTCATTGGAAGAAGGAAATTAGGTCATCTAAAAGATTTTTAAACAATTCTTTTTATCTTCTCTTCTGCCTTAACTTTTTTATGAACTACCTACATCTTTGTACATACGCCAGTTATGCTATTTATTTGAAAATTGTACCTTGAAAATTCTGTCATTTTAATTTTTGTTTAAATATCTTTAACCAGGAAATATTTAGAATTTCACGTTATTGCTTGAATGCAAAATTTTAATATTTTGTGTCAAAACTTCTTACTCTTTTATTTTGTGCAAAATAACCCTTCAGAAATATTACTGAAAGATACCATGTAAATCTGTCATGAAAATGTAAGCTCAGAACATGAAATATGTAACATTCTGTTTATAGTATCACAATAATGATAACCTCACAATGGAAACCGAATCAACTATTTAACTAGAGTAAGTCTAAGAACCAGCAAAGTACCTGTGTGTGTTGTCCTTCATAAAGTGGAACTGATACAGCTGGACTTTTTGTGTGTTTGCTGCTTTCCACAGAGGTTACTTGATTGAAATTGGTTTTGTGCTTAAAAAAGCAGATTTTTAGTCAGGAAATGTAACCAACGATTCTGAAGCGAGTACTGAACTCTGTCTGGATATCTTATTATGTATTGATAAATTCTGAAGTTCTAAAGATCATTGAAGGGTTAATTGTCAAAACAGATGTTCTATACTGTAATTAGTGTATTATCCTCTTATACACTATGCTGTACTTTGTAAAAGACTCCCTAACTTGAAATAGATAAGTAACAGAGCATTGCATATATCTTTGGATCATGTTCTAAAGTTTCATCAGTGTTTTGTAGAACACAAATCTTACGCATTATATAGCATATGTAGCAATATTTAAAGATTGTTACACCATGCAATCAAATAATGCTAAGACATAAAGGTTCTTTTTATTTTTGTTATTATTATTGCTCATAACATTTCTGAGAATTATAATTATGTGTAAGTAGATTCTCATTAATTGTATAATACAATTGCACTGTTAAGAAAAAACTCTTTATGACCGAATGACTATACCTTTATCACTTGCCAATATTTACTTATGCAACCACGTACACCTATAACATAATTTTTAAAAGAATTGAAAGTTGTAAATATTGGTTTTTTTGGTGTTGATGGCATAATTTTTTACAGTCTGTAAGTTTGACAATGAATTGACATATGTTGTACACAGACCTAACAATAACTGAGCCAGAAACATCTTTGTAGTTCTTGTGTGCATTAGAAAGTATAAAATTAGTCTTGTACAAATTACCTATTGTTTGCAATGTGAAAGTTACATCATGGTTAGTCCTACAATAAAATAGACATGCTTTGTATAAATATTCATTTCATGTTTTATCACCTGTATCAATTCACATACTTTCAAGAATATGGTTTCCCTTTTGGGCTGCCTAACTGTCTATTATTATTTTGAAATTTTCAATCTTCTTCTAAGTAATAAAAATAAATGTACTTCATATTGTTTCAATGTGCCAACTAGAGCTCAATCTTTTTTAAAATGTTCCATAGAACTTTCTTTCTAATCTGTAAATATATAATGCAGACTTAGTGCCCCATGTTCATTATATAAGTTCCCAGTAGTTTTTACTTGGGAGTTGATTGAAGGTGGTGAAAGAAATACAACAAAAATTGTTTTGTGCATATAAAATTTTTTCCTATGATCAATGCAGCAGCAATTCTGATTCAATCATATAAACACTGATTTTCAAAATACATTTGCAAAGAAGAATGAACAATTTTTGTGTTGCATGATGGAAGTACTCTTATTTCAAACAGAATTCTTCATTCAAAACATCTGATAATTTTTATTAGTTGCATTCAAGCTCTACCTGGGGAATTTTTTTTATTTACTCCTTCCAGAGAACTCAGAATATAGAACTTAAACTGAGGATTACCTTTACAGAACAGTGTGGTGCTGTGGTTCATGAATGTAATAGGGAACTTTCTTCTTGGGGATGATTCTTGTTTTTGTTACTTCCTTTCCCATCAAAACAGGTTCAATTTGCATTGAATTTTGATACACAAAACACAATCTTTCATGAAGGTGTCAGAGTCCTTTTTAACACTTACATTAGCAGAAATTGGAAATTCTGAATTGAATATGTTTACATGGGTGTGCTACTAGTCACTTGTTGAATCTAATGTCATTGATAATCCACTAAAAAAGGATTCTTTTTCATTTCACATTCGAATTCATCCTTCATCAGAGTTATTAAACAGTCACAATTAATGTGTAAAATCTGCCGCCACCAGTTAAAGTTAAGAAAAGTTGCATCTTGGCTAAAACCAGCACTCATTTATGGAACACATGACAAAGCATATTTACTCATGATTCGGACCTTGCAAATGATTCTCAGATACATGACCTCAACTGTTGCATTTTCGGGTGTTATAGAAACGATATATATTACTTCAGGAATTCAGTGGAATCACTACAATAAATTATAGTAGCAATTCATTGACCACTCCATTCTTTATCAATCTTAAGTTTTGTGTTTTTCATCCCAAAAATATGCGCTACAGCTGAGTTTTCAATTTGCCCAAATTTGATGTGCCAAAAATATTCCTATTATTCTAATTTCTTTTGTTTGTCCAATATAAACTGTCACAATCCTTACTATTAATTTTGTAAATTCCTCTCTTAAGAGGGTGTACTTTAACCTAATAATTCACTTAAATTTATTTTTCAAAGTCTTTAATTAAACTTCCGATTCAAGTCGGGATGAAATCTTCAACGTATTTTAACAAGACAGAAATTATCTACCTGAACCAACTTTTAGAAACAAAAAATGATGCAAAATGTAACTACTTTAAAAAAGCTGAAAAGGGAAAATTAATAGTGTGACAAAGTTAATATTGACCAAACAAAAAGAAAATCTTTTTCATCAAATTGGGGCAAAGCGGCACATTTTTGGGACAAAAAACACTAAATTGATGAACGTTGGTGGCATTTTGCACTGTTGGTTTGGGAATAACTTCGTTCAGCTATTCCAGAACAAATTGGTAGATTTTCAAGTTCCATTTGAAAATAATTTGATTTCAAAATTCATCCACCAGTGGACCGTTTGATCAGCAGTCTGCAGAAGCTGAAGATGGAAGCAACAGCTTCCTAAACTAGTTAGTGTTTAAAATAGTAAGTGAATTATTACAATAATTTATCATAGAAGGTTGTTGAAGGACATCAGAATTATTTGAAAAATGGGGCAATGAATTTTAGAAGCACTCTTGAATTTGGCTCTAGGAACTAAAGTGTACCTGATATTTCAAACAGACCAAGTTACCAAATTATTCCTTCATTCGCACCCCACTTACTGTAAAATATTATTTTGTAACTTGGACAACAACTGATTCTTCATAGCATTTGCACACACCCATCATGCTGGGAGAGAAATGGTGTTGCCACAACTGATAATTGACGAATTCCCTTATCTATTATTTCCACAGTACTGACAAATGGTTCCTTTTGGGTAGCGAGTACTAAACCATTAGAGTGAATTGAATGGGGTTTATGCTCTCATTTTTCACATAAATATAAATCCTCTCGTAAAATAACTAGCATTCAAACTACAATGAAAGTGTTTTAAACTGCCAAAACTTTTATTACAATGCAAGTCTATTTTAATAGATCTCAGTACAAAATAGTAAAAAATAAATAAAATGTAGCAGAGAAAATAATACCTTACATTACCTATCGAACATGTAAAAGTGGACAAAAGATGATTTATCTGTAACACATTTTCAAAAGATCATTGCATGTCTCAATAGTTTCCTCAGCTGTCCTATGTTCTGAAGCTAAAATAGCATTACAGACAGCAATTGTCCGAGCAGTAGAAGAAGCCTTAACCCAAACTTTACCATTCATGCCGACAGATACTTCATAACATATTTCTTTGCCAAGGGTTTCAAATAATGGAAAGTCAGGTTTAAGGATCTTTCTTATTAGCTTAAGACTACAAGAAAAAAAGAATCCTCCTTCAGAAATGGGACGCAATTTGCCCTCTTTGCCATATGAGTCAACACACACCAGTTCCGGTTCCATATCTCTACTAGCTACAAGTAGTTTAGCAAATATCAAGTCACCAACTTGCACATCAGGTCTGTTCTTTTTTGTGGCTCCTTCAAAAGCTAAATAGGATAAGGAAGCTTGCTCACTGGAACTAATATCCACCTTAAAAATATCACCAGACTTATTGGTAACAACGCCCAATACTTCTTCAGCACGAGCTGGAATATAACGTTTTTGATGGAAACAATCAACGTAATAGTAATCTGGCTTTGAACCAGGCTTCTTCATGAGGATACCACATTTCACTGCATAAACATTATTCGAATGAACTCGCAAACCGGGCCCAATGATAACTGCTTCATTTATCGCGTCTATTTGAAGTTCATCGATAAGATCTCCTGGTAAGACCACATCACCCACACTTATACCCATTTTAATCTTTGTACTTTGTTTTATTACACGTGCACCGATTATTAATATTACAAGTGTATCGATCCACAAAACATAAGTGATAACATGCAAGCTCCGATCAAGGACCACGACGCATAACTCATAACTAGAGACGACTAGAGATGTGACCTGGATGTGACGAACATGAACGATCGATTCCAAAGAAACGAGTTCTTTCAGTGAACCATTCACCCCAACCGAACCTTTTGGTGAACGGTCGTTCTTCGTTCATCTAAATATTCAAATTTTACGCTATGATATATTTATTGTAAAAAAGCAGTACAAACTGCATATGACTACGTGGAGAAAAAACTAATTAACTAATAAGAGCTGATAAGAACTTATCACCAGAAATTGCAGTTTGCCGTTTAGCTCGAAAAGAACCGGTTTTGGACCAGAGATATACAGCTGGCGGGAAAATGGGGTAGGATGCAACCCGACGCAACAGGAGTGTGAGGAATTCCGGTTCTTATGTAGACCGGGAGCGCAATTTTTTCACTTCTTGTCGAGACCGGAAGTACGATTTTTCGCTGCACTTCCTGCGGACTCTAAAAATTTTATAATGAAGAAAGCGCGCGAAAAAAATCGCAACTTGATAAAACATTCTGCAACATGATGAAACATTGTACGGATCAAAAAGGGGGTATGACCCAACTTCGGATGATAGGCTGTTATCAACTCTTATCTGTTCTCGAACCGACACAAAATACCGGAACCCGGAATTAAACCGAGGACCTTTAGATCATCAGTCAATCGCTCTCCCCCCAGGGGACGTAAGTATGTGTTTGACAAACACGGGGCCCCGAGCTGAGTCTGTCATTACTTCCACTTACTTGTGTAAGACTCCTTTCTTTCTTTTTGGTCACCTCTTGTTCTTTTAGATCCCGGTGCTAGGGTATCTTTCATCTTCCTTTTTTTATAATATATGTAATGTTATAAGACATGTTGATATTTGAGTTTTGAGTTGTAATTCAGAATGGTTTTTAGTGGGTATGGATGAGTCATTCGGCGAGTCCCATACAGGGGGAGAGTCACGTTGACTCCCCCTAGTGCGTAACTGCATTGTCCCTACCTGTACAAGTTTTTAGAGCTTTAATGACCTCGATGTCGACGAGCCGTAAAGTCCCACAAAAAATCTAACGTTCTCCCAACAGAGCTATTTCGGCGATGGGAGACGACGACGATTCATCCTCGACGGCCGCTGAAGAGAGACTACTGCATCATCACGGTGACAGTGATACTAAGAAGAAATGTCCCCATCACCATCAGTTGACGTAATTCCCCCACTCGTGCCATTGACGTCATGCACGCCACCACACTACTCGGGAGAACTAAGTGGAAGGGGAAAATGCCCTAAGTGGATGTGGATTTTTTCTTGAAATAAAAGAAACCTTTTTTAAAATTAATATTTTTTTTGATATTTTTATACAAAATATAAATATAACATTGTTAAATGTTTTTTACATTATCTTTAGCTATATAACGATTTTAACATATTTGAGTGTTATAGCATCTTGAGGATTAATAGGATTTTCTAAATCTATTACTAATCCTATTTCACGTATCTTGCGAACGATGAGGTTCCGAGCTGCTTCTTCAATTCGTTTCAATTTATTGTCTTCACCTTCTACTCGAACGGATTTCTATGCATGCTGAATTGCATAGTTCACATAGTTTTTGTTCACTGCATCTGTAGCGTTCAATTTGAGCACCTAAGTTTTTTATGTGAAAGCGATTTGTATCAAAATTCGAGTTATCATCAGTTTGTCGTAGACATAGGGAATCATGCTGCTTTAATCCTAACTTTTCCAATCCTTCCTATCGTATTCCCAATTGTTTATTTTCTTCTTAGTTGAGCTCTCGAACGATGACAATCTCTTCATCCATGTGTTTCTTCAAGAGTTGTACTTGTTCTTCAACATGTTATAGTACAACGAGTTTTTCGTTTTTGAATAGAATATCGATATCATTAGTGAGCGTGTGATGTAGTGCGACCACATTGAAAGGATATAATTGTGAATTTCAATAGTTTGATTGTCTTCTGCTGGAACAAAGGATTACGACATAGTGGACAATCATCGCGTTGTTTCATCCAATTCTCGATGCATGGTTCACAAAAGGTGTGCATACACGACGTGATGAATATGTCTGACTTATCTTCTAAACAAATAGGACAGAATGTCATGATAGACAAAAGAGAATGACAGGTGTACAGGTAATAATACAATCTAGAAATATGTCCAGCCACTTCCTCATAGAAGATGCGGTCGAAGACGATAGTATTGACGGTAGAACCATTAACGAACACGATTCGTTCTTGTTCGTCAAAAATGCTACGACTCTTTTCACTTGATCATGTCATGTGATATGTATAACATAAGCAAATGAGTTTTCTATGGCAATAGGGGTGAGGTGTGCAATAAACTTTGTGGGTACAGTTATCTGTTGTCGGTACGGATGTCGTCGGACATAAAACAAAAGGTATGATGAAAGCAAATGTCAAGACCCACATTCGCTGCATAAGTTACCTTTTTTATTCTGCAATGTCTTCTTTCCGACACAAGCCAAGTCACGAA
Organism: Laupala kohalensis; assembly: GCA_002313205.1. Classification (NCBI taxonomy): domain Eukaryota; kingdom Metazoa; phylum Arthropoda; class Insecta; order Orthoptera; family Trigonidiidae; genus Laupala; species Laupala kohalensis. The sequence continues at coordinate 270,511 of NNCF01126379.1, read as the reverse complement.
CAAGTGGTGGTCCGTCAATATGTGTGTTGCCAATAATGTAATGTCGTCGACAGTATGGAAGCTGTTGGATGTGTAGCGGCAAACGCTCAAACACGGTAGGTACTTGATGTGCAGCCCAGGTGGTGAGTATCACCAAAGGCAGATGGTTCAGCGTGTCGTTGTCCAACAGCGTAAGATTTCCTGCTTTGTAGTAGTCAGCAATGGCTCGCTCGACCATGAGCAAGCGGCTTGCTTTGTAGTAGTCAGCAATGGCTTGGTCAACCACGAGCAAGCGGTTGTGTAGCGGTAATCGCTCAAACACTGAGTATCACCAAAGGCAGAGTAGTCAGCGCTCAAAGCCGAACTGTACCTGTAGCGTTTCACAGCATATCTTAAGTAGTAGAAAACTTATCGCTACAGGAAAACCACTGCGTGTTCCTGCTTGTAATGATTTCCTCCAGGGGAAAAAACATCATCGCAGAGCGGAAGTTTACGATTAATGAGACTTTCAGAGCGGAAGTTTTCGAATCACGAAGGAAATCTCTCTTTTTTCCTGTTTATAACATCTGCTATTGGAACCTATATAATCCACTGCATACCTGTGAAGCTGTACAAACACTACTCTCGTGCTGTGTGTAATAGACGACGATTATTTCTTGCACGAACAATCTACAACATTGCTTGCCGACAACAACAATGTTTCAACTTTGATGGTCCGCAAGTTCTTTGCACAAGATTTATTTAAATTTTTTCTTTATGAATCTTCTTTTTATTTTTTTGTTTTTTTGATATGCTATCAACGATATGCAGGGCTTTATGAAAGGAAGAGACTTTGTATATAAAACTATATTGATCCTTGTGAATAGGCAGATGAAAACATATGTATAATCCGCCATGCGAAGATCGGGAGCTGAATAAAAACGATGCAAGAATAGCGTCGTGGTTGACTCACTAACATCATCATGTAGCATGGCAATCTCTTGGTAACGCGGAATACGATGTGTTACCGACGGTTTTGAAGAATGCATTAGCTAATAAGGTGATAAAATATGTCAAAGGACTACAGAAAAATAAATGGTTAAGACTCTGTCTGGATAAGAACGTGAACATCATAGATGTTGTAAACTATGGGTGCCCAAAGTTAACAGATTGTGTGGAACACGTAAAAGAAGAGTGGAACAAAAGGATGCTCTATGAGTTATTGTTGGGGAAGTGGTTTAAGGAGCTGCAGTTAAGGGAAAATATGTGTTGGCGTTATTCCTATGGCTCTCTAACAAGGAAAACATTCCTCATCAATCGAGTAAGCATGTAAGTAATACTTTTTTATATTAAAATTATATCATTCCATTTTTCATACATTTTTTCTTCTTTCAAATGCTGATGATGAAAGACTTAAACTTCTTCACACATTTATCCCATGGGATAAATATGAGTTACCTGATTTGAAGTGAAATTTAGAAAAAATGAAGTGGAAAATCCCCGGAGTAAAGCCTGGTACGAAGTGTTATAAAAAAAGTATGAATGATTTGTTTTGAAATCATTCAAAAATGTATGTAAAATAGATATTTTTAAAAAAATTTGTGTATGTATAGTGTTGATAGAAAATAAATGATAAGATAAAGAAAAAAGGTTGTTTATTTAACTAAACACATTACATAAATTTTTTTCACGAATCTACGAATTATGTTTTGAGTCAGAACCCAACCATTTGACGTAGCGAAGCGCACCCTTTTGCCGAAGAACTTTCTCGATGAGGAAGTCTTTTGGATAACGCGTGGACTAAAGTTCTTCCTGGTAAAATCGACCGGCGATGGCTTCTCCATGTTCATCTTTGAGTGAATATGTTACGGGATTCGAGAGATGGACCTTAACAATTTTGAACAGTTCTGTCGTCCACGAGGGTTCACAACCTTTCTGAAAGTGATGTTTGTATTTGGTGATGCGTACGACATCACCCACATGGAACTTGTTTCGTCGCGTGTGGAGACGCTTGACATGTGCATAGACTGTTTTCATGAGACGTATATCCTGGACATCTTTCGGTCGCATTACCGTAGTGTGATGCGATTTTGCATTTTAGTCGCGAAGAAGAACGAGGAGCATCGTTAACCAACGATGTGATCATTCGACAGCGAAACGACGCCACATGCGCTCTTTGAGCGTGCGTTTAGAACGTTCCACTACACAAGCTGGAAGCTGTTGTTAGAGGATTAAAAAAAATTCTTCACATTTCTTTTTATGTAATTTACCGGGTATTGCGTGTTCAGTTTTTATAATGTTCTTCAAATCATCTTTGATGTTTTTGCTCTGCGTTTTATGTCTGAGATTCCCTCCTAATTTCAATTTTAGTTTCATTACATCGCTCACTCCTAATGCGACGACGCGTTCACCTATGCTCGCAGTTTTGGATGTGACACGTGACCACGCGCTTGATGCGAGCAGCTATTCTGCTTTCTTTCTCTCCTCACCATCCTTATGATGAGAATAGGCGATATTATGTTCCCTACAAACTTTATTGAGGTAGTTGATGCCAGAATCTCCTCGTGCTAAACGTTGTTGCAATTTCGTCCCCGATCCGCAAAACTGATAATAACCCGGAATATGTGCTTCAAAGGGAAGTCTGTCAATAAACTTGTTGATAACACGACCAAACATGCCACGTTCACACTTTCAAACAGCTCTAAGATGCGTATAGTGTATCCTCTTCTTTCTTATAATGTTATGTTCATGCGTAGTCCTTTGCATTGGGTCTTTGGAATTAAATAGCGATAAAATCCGATGCAATAGCGACCGTGTTGCATATACTACGGGATTTGTCGATCACAAGAAAGGATGTGATTTCCACACGTTCGAACACATAAGCTTAAATGCATGACAAGAGGGGAAATCTGTGCCGACATGCTCCTTGTAAATAGTGTTAAGATTGTTATCATCATGTCGAAAAGCAATGATCAAGTTCACGTTATCGCGTATGACTTGTTTGGTAGTTTTTTATAGGTTTGACAAAGGCATAAAACAACATGATGTCTATGTCGACCTGCCGCAAAATAGGCTTTGATACAGTCGTGGTTTTCTGTCGCAATATCATCAAACACAAAGACGCTATAAGGAATAGACTCTGACGAAGTTATTACTTTCTCGCGATTGAAAAACACATCAAAACCGCATAATAAATAATAAATGTATTGTCAAAAAAGCAGTACAAATTGCGTATGACCACGTGGAGGACAATAAACGAATTTACTCTCCGGAAGCAAGCAAGGGACCATCCCATATCCGATCAGGGGCTCTAATGCAGAGGCGGATTCAAAAATTTCAGCAAAAATTCCTAGATAAGATAAAAAGTTAGCTGCGTGTTATAATACTAATAGATTGTCAATATGTTTGTAACTTAACGCAAAACATGTTTACATGTACAAATTATTATCGAACTATAGATTATTCTGAGTATAGTTTCATAATCATAAGAATTGAAATAACACAATTCACTGTTGCAATAAACAAGCTCCTAGACAAAGCCTAGAGAACCTGTATAAGAAAACCGCCTCTACCCGATGGAAAACTTGAGAAAAACGCAAGCCAGGATGGGGCTACAGAATTAATGTACACAACCATGTCAAAGTTGAGTACACATACAACTAAATTAATATGAATCATAAGACAACAATCATGCAAGAAAAGTTTTTGAAATTGTTATTAGTTATTTAAAATGTACTTCAACAGGCCCCGAAGGTGCCCAAGGGGTTCGCGGAGGGTAGAGCTCCGCAATTACTAGACCTCGGCACTAGAAGAAGGAGATGTGGTCAGCATCTCGCTCAGACCGGTTTGACCCCAGGATAGCCCCTGGTACTCATTTTACAGCAGGCTGAGTAGGCCTGGGAGTCAGTCTGGATGTTGAGGTGTGATGAAAAATCCCCACCTCACCAGGGTTTGAACCCCAGCCATCCAGCCAGCAACTCAGCGCTCTACCCACTGAGCCACGCTGATATAGTACAAGACTGATTTAACTTTTATTAAAGTCAATAAATTCTTTTACATTCTAGAAGCACTGGAGCAGGAGGTAGTTTTTAACCGCAGATTTGAAGAGATTCAATTTCATATCTTTTATATTTTTGGGTAGGGAATTATATAGAAAGATTCCCGAATGATATGGTCCTTTTTGGCAAAGAGTGGTTGACACTCTTGGGCGATGAATATTATTACTATTGCGAGTATTGTGTTCGTGAAGGAGACTGTTTCGTATGAAGCAAGGGTGGCAATACAGTAATTCGGTCTCAACAAACACCGTTTCATATATATAAATGCAGGGTAGTGTTAAGATATTTAATTCATTGAATAAATCTCTCCTCGGTAAAGAGATGTGGCAACATCGTTTAAGAAAGAGAATATGGCGCTGGTCTTGGAAAAGGATTTCCTATAACCGTGTTGATCGTCAGAGAGAATGTTATTCTTTTTAAATCTAGAACACGCTATGCTGTTAGTGACACGATGTAGAAAAATATAGTGCGGTTATATAAATGTGTTTACACTTGGGACCGTTTTCGCTCGTAAAGAGTAAAATGACGACCGTTGTTTTCCCACAACCCGACGGTGCGACCACGAGTGCACAAACGTTTTTCGGTGAGGACTGTTTCTTCTTTCACGTGTTCTAGAACCCGAATCGCCACTATCCAATAGTTGTGTGACATTGTGGATGGGGGGCAATGAAGTCTCCTCAACACCCATGTTAATCAACTGAGGTGGAATGTGTCACGATAGTGAATATAGAAAAGATTGCATCATTTTTTTCATTTAGTCGATCGATATGGATATCTTCGGTCACAACACGAGAGAGAAAGTGAGGTGTAGAGGGGACATAATTATTTTAAATTTAAACGTCTCACATGTATGGGTGAGCCGGAAGATGTCAACGATTGTGCTACAAAGGCTTATGTAGATAGAACCTTGTCGGAAATACCCCCTTTGATACGAACAGCCGTCTGTGTCATCGATGGTGAGAGTCATCGCACTACCAATGTCAACGAACCGGAATCCGATGCTTCCACATAAGGCTTTTTTTTCAGCGTATTGTGGATGGGAGACTACGAGAATTAATACAATATATCGACGAAATCATTGTAACCGCAAGAAAAGATGGTAGAGACAACGAACAAATCATTTCCCGCTGAGCGCTGAGTTAGCTACACATCATCGTGTATTGTCTCTCATCATCACCGGTTCCGTGAATAGACCGCCTACACTACCAGACGATCAATAGACAATCTCTCCCAGATTTTCCGCCTACAAGGCAACTTATACGGGACTTTGGCGTGTGATGCAATGCCATCCCAAAAATAGAATACACGTGTTGAAGCCTAGAACGAAATGTGATACAAACAATAGATTTATCAAATATCGCGAAAAATAGATTGTATGAAATCAACGAAGGAGGGTATTATGTGTTCAAATACAATAATCTTCCCCCGGGGGACGATGAATCGAAACATAGAATGTAATTTCCATTTTTTTCTGGAAATTGAATACATTATAGGACACGATTATTGGTATCGTAAATATGAGAAGCTACAGGGTGACTCTAAACTTCCATCGAGTGTATATTAAAAGCATTTTGATATGCTTTTCCTGTTTTGTTCACTATTGACTGTTGCAGAGTGAGCAAGCACTATGGTAAAGCGAAAGAGAAATCATTACAAAAAGAAAGAGAGAGCTCCCGATAGCGAAGCGAGATGGATTACAATATCTCATCGCTCTCTTTGCCGGTTTAAGCGCATTGGGCTCTATTGCCGGTGGTGCTTCGGCCATTGCGAACGCTATAAATAAGGCAAAACAACAAGGTAAGCGGTTGAATAGACAAATGCAATGGAGGATGAGACACGGTAGAAAACCTTTTACTCGCAGGGGTAAGGGGATGCGACGAAAGAGGAGTAGGACATGTCAAAAAACTAAATGACATTCCGCAGCATTCTTAGCATGATCTTCAAAGAAGTGATACGTCATGCACGTGCATTGCGGATTCCCTATTTTAGACGTGTCTCTTTGCGTGAAATACTACGTTATTCACCTTATCGAGAAATAATGTGTGCAGTCTCTGGGGAAAGAAATAAAATCTTCACCGTCACAAAGACCTGTCCAAAGATTACGTCTGAATGGTTTATTCAAGGTGTAAAACTAGCTATTCTAAAATATATTCAACCAGACATTGAGTAAACTGACAAATGATATAATTTTTAAAAAAATATATAACAATCTAATTTATTGTAATTTTTTCAAGTGTACTATCCTATTTCCGAAAAATATTATTGTAAATTTGTTTTCAAAAAATTATTGTTCATTTTTTTCCATTTCTTATCCCAGATCTACCCCGGAAAAGAGAACAGGAGAATAAAAAATATGTATTTTAGAATATAGATTTTCTTTATTTCCCAAAAAAACATACATAGTAGTACAAAATTTTATTATATCAATACTTTTCAAAATTAATATTTAATGAATAATAATTTTTTTTCAATAATGACATGTATAGTACAAAACTTTTTATTCTTTCATACCTTTTCGAAAGTAATTTCTATTACTTTCCCTTCTCTAACTCGTATTACTGTTTTCATAGATATGAAATCATCAACATATTTTCGAGTAGGAAATAATTCCACATTTCTACAAAAGATAAAAGGTTTACAAAATAATTAATGTTTTTAAATTAAAACTCCAATGGTTTTTCATAAAACTTACTTGGATGGCAGAAAAAATTTCGCAGTCGAAGACTCAACCAAGACAGCATTCGTCCCGTATCTTGTTTCTAGAAGTTTGCCATTTATTGCGGGATGTGTTGTTCCGGGTTCCAAATCCCGTTGTTTGAGCAGCGGGAGCTCGTTCATCATCGTGATGATCATTTATCTGTAAAAAAACCATTATAGAAACGATAATTTTTGTCTCGAATTCTTTATTATGGAGTCTGCGCGAAGCGCTGCACTTCCTAAAACTTACATAATTGTAAATTATCGAATTAAAATTTTTATTGCACTACGACTGCGCCAAGAAAAAACTTTGTTCCAATACGCAATCATTATCTTCATATCTTCTTCTTCATCACATCTAAAATAATTTTTAAAAATTTAATCACATTTAGTTTAAAAATACATATAAAACAAAAATTATGACAATGTTTCTTTTTGCGCGTTAAACTTTTTGAGTTGTGTCTCAGCAGGAGCAAAAGATCTTTTCCTAAAGAAAACAAAGTTATTTTAACACAATAAATTGCTTTTAAAAAACAAAACTAATTAATTTTTACTTACAATATCTTTGAATCCACATTTGCAGTAACTTCTATTGTCTTTCTCTTTTTCTGATTCTTAGTTTTTTCCACTACGACTTTGACAGCATATCACCATCTGATGATGAAGTTTCAACTATGTCTGCTACTTTATCGTCTATTTCCTTCTTCTTCGTGTCTCTATAACAAAATTTTTATATTCATTTCATATAAACGAACACACTGTTTGACATGAGGTATAGTGGGACACTGTGATTTAAACCGCAAGTTATATGAACTTCCTCCTTCCGTGCTTCGGCAAGCTACTTTGAACGTAAAGAAGATATGAAACATAAAAAACTTAGATTCACACTGTTGAATAACTACCAAGCAAAAAAAAACGCTGTTATGAAAACAAACGCTGTTATGAAAAATTAAAATAACAACTTAGAATATATAGAAAAAAGAGACTTCTACTTACATATAAGGTGGCACCATGATCTAGAATAGAAATCAAAATCCTTCAAACAATGTACACAATGCAATCNATATATATATATATATATATATATATATATATATATATATATATATATACACACACACATACATACACCATATATTACTGCTCGTGCAAGGAAATATTACGACCTATTGCGCAATGTTGTGGGATAAATTTTAAAGATGTAAGAAAGTGGTTACACATGCATGGATATGGATAAAGATTTTAATGATGTGAAAAGTGGTTACTTAACGCACGTGTAAGGAAATGTAATTTTGATGGAATGAATTTTGTTCATTAACACACATACAGTAGTGTTAATGGAAATTATAATGATGTTGTTAGTTATGCGAGCATGTGCGAGCGCGCTGTTGAGGCTTGCGGAATCGACATCCGCTCCGTACGCGACGTACCAAGCTTCATTTGCTTCGAAAACTTTGTAGTAGTAGTAAGATGGCATATAGGTATGATGGAGATGTGCCTTTGGAAGACTTGGACGATTTTCATGGTAAGCATTCATCTTCATTTTGATACAAGTTTAACACAATACAAACGAACATAAGACAATGGTTTATATTTTTTCTTTTAGATGCAGCTACTATTTATTACATAAATGAAGGAGGAAATGAATTCAGGTTTGAAGGTTAGTGTTTTTATTCCTTCTATTTCATCTTATTTATTACATAACATTTTATTTAATATGTTGTTTACATATTGTTTACTATAAAGATTGAAGAACAGCCGCCGCCTCCATCGACAGCGCTCATTCCCACGGGGATTAATGAACGTCTAAAATTTGAAGGTGAGTTAATTTTTTTCTGTTCGTTTCTTATAGATATGTAATCACAGTGTTAAAAATGATTTTTCTCTTTTTAGAACAATTGTATGCATTCAAATGCCGAAGAGATCTCTCTACCCTGATGAGAGGTATCGAACAAACTTTATAATGTTCATTTTTTTTAATAAAAACCTTTTCATAAATAGATGCGTTGACAAAGTACAATATAATACCACAAAGATGTTTTAACATGTCGGAGAAGAGGCCTTTGGAGGTAGCAGCCTTGGTGGAAGCCATACTCTTGTATCGTATGTACAAATATATTTTTTTAATTTTTCCATTTTGCTAAATAAATTTTATCATTATTCATTTGTTACAGAGGGCGCGAACCCTCTTCTATGCTTCAGAGGACAGACAGGCATTCATCCTTTAATAATTACATTATCCGTAGGTGTATAAATGTAGTTGTCATATTCGAGATCCGCTATAATTTTTAAAGAAATGTGAAACATCTTTTCTGTTAACAATGAACCATTTGAATAATGATAACAATACCTATAAAGTTACTGCTAGTTCAGAATGCGTGTTTATGATAGACAAACCGCATTAGAAAAACGTATACAACTTTCGAGAATTTTCCTTGCCTCACCGGCGAGCGTGTTTTCAAGTCAAGGTTGTGAACAGGACTATAAGGAAAATATCGTTCAAGAAATAAATACACGTTTTTAAGATTTTAACGTGAGGGATGGCAGTAAGTCGTTATAGATATCACATCGATTTTCATTGGATTGTTTGCAATCATGTCGGATCGGGATATGTACCCTTGCCCCCACCCTTTGAACATCGGAAAGAAGGAATCATGAATGTGCAGAATGATGGTGAAAAATGTTTTATTTGGTCTATAGCGACAATGCTGTGTCATCAATCAGTACTCGCACCCTACATTCTAATCGTCCGTCACACAATCGTGACTTGTTTCACAGTCTCATGGACACATCGGATTTGAAAGAGATTCACTTCCCGGTGAAATTTTGTGATTAACAAGAATTTGAAACCAAAATCCGTATTATTCGTGTCCTGTGCAACATTTGATTTGATCGACAAAGCAAAACAAGTGGGTAGTACAAGCCATTCATTGCGCTCGAACGGTAAAACAATTACATAGGAATCTATTATTATATAATCGTCACTATTATTGGATTAAGGATATGAGTCGATTCCTCGGTTCTCTATTATTTAAAAATAAACATCGTTAATTTAACTGTAATTCATGTTTGCGTGTTTTCCGACGTGAAGACAAATTCAAAACCCACATATGTTAACCGGATGTAGGAATGCGTGTTATTTTACCATAAAAAGGAAGAGATTTACAAACTATAGTTGACAACAACGCACATCGCTCATCATTTATTGCGATTTTGAAGCTTTTACAGAACATATTGACACATGTCAACCAACTGTTGATGCATCCTATTCAGATACACACCAATATCATCGTCCTTTTGCTATCGGGTTCAATGTTGTTTGTGCTCTCGATATGACGCGCAATTACTATACATCTTTTCGTGGAAATGATGTAGCCAATCAATTGTTAACTGCATTACGAAATATTGCGCGAGACTATGCGTCGTGTCTTGACCATCCACTGCCACTTTTCATGCAAAGTGTAGATGATACTCAATTCTAGAATGCGACGCAGTGTCACATCTGCGGAATGCATTAACGAAAATAGATCGTATAGGAGATCACGACTATTTGACTGGAATGTATAGAGGAGCTGACCAAGAGTAATGTGAACTATGAAGTACCTCTTTATATTCCCATTCTCATGCATAATTCTGCATCATACGATTCTCATTTTCTTCTTGGCGCTCTAGGACGAGATCCAAAATTTAAAAATATAAACTTCGTATTATAGCACAAATCACGAACGCTTCATTTGCATTTCCATGCTAGTGGGAAAAGTGGAACTTCGTTTTCTAGACTCATTTAAACTTATGTCTAGCTCACTCGATGCTTTGGCGCGTACACTTTATCCGATAGATTTGTTACATGTTTGAGCTCATTTTCCCAATGTTATCAACTTTGCATTAGCATGTAGGAAGGGAATATTTCCGTATGACTATATTAACACAGAAACTGTAGTCGCCTGTATTTGTAGTTGAAAATAGATGTGTTCTTTCTCACCGACATTTTTGAATCGTTTCGCAACTTGTGTATGCGTGTGTACATGTTCGATCCTAAGCATTATCTCACTACGTCTCTGTCGTAGGATGCAATGTCAAAAATGACGAAGGTGAAGTTGGAATTGCGTACCAACGAGGACATGCTCTTGTTCTTTGAAAGAGGGTTTCGCGGTGGTCTCGTACAAGCCAGTGAGATACATGCAAAAGCAAGCAATCGCTTTATGAATGACCTGTGTAATCCACATGAACCCGATTGTTATCTACAGTATATCGACTGTAGATAAATATCTGTACGGACAAGCTATGTATAAAGTTTTACCACTTGGTGACTGTCAATGGGTTACGGACGATGCATGCTTCCGAGCAGCACAGGGGGTGATGGTGTATGAGGGTTGTATGTTGGAGGTGGATCTCGATATCCCTGAACATCGACATAACGCACTCAGCGACTTACCGCTTTCACCTGAGATGCAGATACCTCCTCTACCTGAGAGTCGACACTCGAAACTCAAGGCTACACTTCTTCCTAAACGACGCTACGTCATTCACATTCGCAATTTACAAAAGCGTTAGACTTGGGCTACAAGCTTGTTCGCATTTATAAAATTCTCTCTTTTCGTCAATCGTGTTGGCTTCTTCCCAACCTCGAACTCAACAGCGCGTTGTGAAAGAATGTCACAACTACTTTTGAAACGAATATTTATAAACTGAGGATGAATTTTTTTTGGAAAATCTTCTGAAAATGTACGCCAACATCGAAGCATTTATCTCGTCAACACGTGTGAGGACCGATGCGGTGCGCGGAAACTCATTGCGGAACCGGGGGAGTGAAGCTCGCTATCCGGGATTCGCCGAATGACGAATATCAAGAACCGCTTTAAAGCAGGGGTGGGATTTTAATAATTATATCTTAACAAACACCACTACATCATGAATGTATGCGCAGTGACTATTAGTGCTCTATGGTCAGTGTCTTCATTGTACTCTTGTGACATTCTGACACTGACTATTCAACATCTCAGAAGCCGTCTAGCAGTTAAAAGTTTTGAAATAGTCCTTTTTTGGATTTCCGGGCATGTGGGTATTATTGGTAACAAAGAAGCTGATGAGGCAGCGAAGCGGACAACGCAGAAAATATTTCTTGTTATTTCCAGCGTTCCCACGTCAGACACAAAGTTTGTCATAAGATCGTCTATTCTTAAGAAATGGCGAGGTGAATGGGAAAATTCCGCCCTCAAGCTGAGGAAGGTAAAAGACTTCGTTAAGACATGATCGTCTTCATCCCGTGCGAACAGACGTGAAGAAGTGATCCTTACACGTCTTCGTATTGGCCACTGCTATCTTACCCATGGTCATCTCTTACGCGGTGAACCTCCCCATCTGTGAGACTTACAACACAAAACATTCTTTTGGAGCGTCTCAAAAATAGTACCAGCCAACGAAGACAGAATCAACAGTTTGAACGTTATGCTTGGGCGAAAAGACTCACCCTAAAGCCCCACAAAAAAAAAAAAAAAAATCACTCTGATATGCCTTTTAAGTTTCCTTTAGGAATGTGGCCTCTGGCACAGTATCTTAATTATGTCATGACTTAAATTGATAAATTTATCGGGCTCCTCCCACAAGATCTCGGGAGGGTTTAATATACATCCTTTCTTTTTCCTGTTCTTGAAATTTACAACTTATTTCGTATTGTTTTTATAATGGTTCAGGCAACTGTTTTGTTTATCCTATCCCCTATATGTTTAGATATATGGTCATTCAGGAGGGTTTTAGTGGATATGGTAGAGCCATTCGGCGAGTCCCACACACGGGGAGAGTCATGTTGGCTCTCCCTAGAGCTTAGCAGCATTTTCCCTACCTGTACAAAAATGTTTTCTAATGACCTCAATGTTGGCGAGCCGTAGTGCCCCAATGAAAAAATAAATAAATGTATATGCAAGTGAGAGGTAGTACATTGAATTTTCTAAATAAAGGTTTGTATGAATTTCGGGGAAAAGATTTACAAATAATCCGAACTATTCTCTTTTGGGGGACCAAGAGATCGTAAAGTGCAAAGTACAGCCCATCCAGCACAATTGCAACCTCATCTTCTCGTGGTGGACTCTGTTTTCACAAACGAGTTTGGTGGGATAACCGAAGCTCCTTTCACGCGAGAGGTCTTCTTGCATATCCGCACTTTATCTACGCAGACGAGCAGGTGCTCAGGACTTAAGATGACAGACCCACCGGTGAACTCAAGGCTGATGGTCTAAACATCCGTCTACTCCTTAGTCTTTTCTGATTCAGACACTGATGTAGAGAGATATTCGGACGCAACCTACGACGATTTTTGCTATGAAAATAGAATTCTGGACGAACACTAAAAGGAAGCCTGTAAATTGAGTCAAGTTGTTCGAGAAATGAGACTGTAATTCCAATAAAGATTTGAACGTTGTTTTTGTTAGAAGCAAGTGACACCATTCTTATGAACACTGCCCTCTGGTACACCGGTGTACAGAAAGGTTGTAAGACCATCCTTCGTTGTAAATGATCCAAAATTCTTCTACCGTATTTCGCTCCGTCCCAGAATATACAGTTCATACAGAGTGAAAGTTGTGAATAAATTAAACATAACTTGCTTGATGTCAGTTAATACCCTCTAGGGTTTAGAAAAAAGATTCCTGGGACTTATTAGAACTGCGAGAACAGATGAAATTGCGGATCAATGCAAGCAGAACAAGAGAGGAAAAGAAAACACCCAGAAGTACTCAAGGTTGGATAATGTAGTGAAGAAGAGCGACCGTAAAAGCAAACGAACGTGGATATTTGAATTGGCCAGCCACGCTAAAGAGGCTGCCAGTAAAAATATCTGAAATGAGCTATACAGCATCTCTCAAGAGACAAAAAAAGAGTTTGTGGTGCCGTATAAGTGGTGATGCTGGTATTCTGCATACAAATAAGAAAGATCGAATGAGACGATGGGACGAGTATTATGCTGGAATTTTGGACCAGGAACACATAACACAGGTCCCAGTTGAAATAGATGAATTACAAAATGATGAAGAACATCCCGAACTGAAGACTCCCATGAGTATCAGCACCGATCCCTCAAGCTTAGGTGAGATAAAATATAAAAATTAGAAATTTCCGAAGAAATAGAATCCGTGTCTAGAAGTTTTAATCGCTGATGTGCGGACAGTTGCACACATACTTCACACCGTTATCAAAATGATTTGGAGTCAAGAGAAGATTCCATTAGACTGTAATACTTGTTTAACAGTTAATATTCTAAAAAAAGATGATACAACGAAATATAGGAAGTGGAGGGGTTTATCACTTCTATTAATACCCTGCAAAGTATTCAGCAGAGTCATTTTGAACCGAATGGAGTCTGCACTAGAAAAACGATTAAGGAAAGAGCAAGAGGATTGAGAAGGAAAAGAAGCTTTGTAGATAAAATAAATACACTGTGTCACATTATGGAGCGTAGTGCTGAGTGGAAAACTTTTCTGTATTTAACTTTCGTGGATTTCGAACAGGCATTCGACTCTTTGGACCATGGGGCAATCTGGAATGTGTTTAATATGGTATACCACATAAAATAATAAATATTATTAAGGACATGTATACAAACTATACAATGTCAAACAGCCCATAATGGAATGCTGTCTAGTCCTGTAAATACTACAAGAGGTGTCAGACAGGGCTGCATTCTATTACCGTTGTTGTTCCTTCTCATCGTGAATGATGCGATGAGGGAGGTAACAAAAAGGAAAATAGTGGCATCCGATGGAACCTAATCGAAATGTTGGAAACACTCGACTATGCGGATGACATCTACCTCCTTTCTCATCGGCACATAAACAAGTAAAGATATCAGAACTACAAGAAAAAAGTAAAAAAGCTGAACGTTATCTTAATGCACACAAAACAAAAGAAACAGTAAGCCAAAGAAACCCCTAAAAATAGTTCACAATATCGAAAAAGTTGATTCGTTCGTTTATTTAGGAAGTGTTGTAACAAAGTCTGGAGGTGCTTCAGAAGATACCATTGAAAGGATAAATAAAACTAATACTGCCTCCTCCGAAACATTTGGAACAACAAATGTATTTCACGAGACACCAAATTAATAATTTTTAGATCCAATGTCAAGGCAGTCTTCTTGTATGGAGCAGAGTCCTGGCAAGTAAATAATAATATCAACACGCGTATTCAAACATGTATAAATCGTTAATTACGTAGAATTTTCAACATACGGTAGCCAGAGAACTTAAGATGCGAAGACCTTAGGAAACTACCTGGGGAAATACCCATCACCCAACAAATACATAAGAGGAGATGGCGATGAAAGCTGTTGCAGAAAACACAGAGTCTGGTGGAAAGCCTTTACTCATGTCCTATGTTCCAACACGGAACAACTGGTTTAAAGAAAAAAATTCTATTTTAGATTCTAAAAAGTTTGAATTTTCTGAGAGGATTGATCCCAGATGATAATACCGTATCGTAAATCGCAATTAACATTTGCAAAATAAACGCAGCAAGAAAGGTGTTGACTAGAATTTGGAATATATAGCACAATTTGCTTAGTTTGGAATTCAGATTATCAATGTGGCAATTCCATTTTAGGTCATCCTGAATATGAAGCCCTGAAAGTTCTGTTGTTATTGTTCTGTTATGTTGACTGTTTTTTATTTTGGTTCCGTTTATCGAAAGTGATGTGAGAAGAAGAGATTTCGTTGCACTATTGCGAAATGTCAGGGATACTGTTTTATCGGTGTTCACGATGAGACGATACGAAAGAAAACCAAGACGAGAAGTTAGAGCTTTTTGCGTTTTGACATGTTTACATTGTAGATTTGTGTTATCAGCAAAGAGAGCGATTTTGCAGTCGGGTGGATGACATTTCGTTTACGTACAATAAGAAGATAGGGATTAAAATTAAGTCTTGAGGAACTCGGCTAGTACTAGATGTAAGCCCCCCAGCGGACTTACATCTAGTAAGAACGTGTTTGGCGAACATGGGGCCCCGAGCTGAGTCTGGCATTACTTCCACTTACTTGTGCCATGCTCCTTCCTTTCTCTTTTCTGACCTCCCTTGGTCACCTCTTGTTCTTTTCGATCCCGACGCTATTAGGGC
>NNCF01126379.1:206399-254574 GCA_002313205.1 Laupala kohalensis | reverse complement strand
ATTTGTGTTTTGAGTTGTAATGCAGGAGGGTTTTTAGTGGGTATGGCTGAGTCTTTCGGCGAGTCCCACACGCGGGGAGAGTCATGTTGGCTCTCCCTAGTGCGTAACTGCATTTTCCCTACCTGTACAAGTTTTAAGGGCTCTAATGACCTCGCTGTTGACGAGCCCTAAAGCCCCACAAAAAAAGTGGCTTTGTTTCTGAAAGATTGTTTTGGAATACTTTATTTTCAACATGGGAAATTTCAACTGCTTATTTTTCAAACAGGAAATCAGCCATTGATGTGCCAATTCACGAATGCCGTATGAGTGTAGTTTTGAGAGAAGACTTCGATCGACTACATCGAGTGCTTTCGATATATATAAAAAAAATACCTTGAGGATTACCACCACGGTCAAAAGAAGCGGTTACATCGTTTAGAAAAGAAAATGTGGCTCTGTTAGTTGAAAGGGATTTCCTAAAACCGTGCTGATCGTTTGAGATAACATTAATCGATAAGAAGTCTAAAAGTCGCTTAAATAAGGGTTTTTCAAGTACACAATAGTGATATGGGTCGATAGTTTCCAACATCACGTTTATTTCGTTTCTTATGTAATGGTTNACGGACGGCAAGCTGAAAATCACTTTTTCGGTATCAGGAATACCCAAACCAGATATTTCCGTCAAAAGGGTACCCCAGGATAAGGCACCCAAATTTACCCCCAAGTCAAATGACATTGTCCCTTAGTGTATACATAAATACTGATAAAATATCATTATTAATCACGTTTTTAACTTCTCTTGCGTTTGGTATTGTTTCCTACACTAAAAAATTGTGATTTTATTCGTGAATTTAAATCAAATTAACTGATCATACAAGTCGCTTAGATGATAAAACACTCATATCTAACCAAAAATATTTTATAGTGTTTTTCTATTGTATAAGACCGCGATAAAAGTCCAAAATTTACCAAATAATGTCAAAAAGGCCAAAAATGGACATTTTTGTCGAAATTACTGAGATGCAGGGCTGATTTTCTGGCCACCATCTCTTTACGTGCTATTCTAAATGCTGTCATATGAACTGTAGAACTTTCGAAAATATCATTGAAGCAGAATTTCTGGTAAGCCAACAATGGAGAGGATAAAATTTCATTTCTAACGAAGATACATGTAACACCGTGAGGATATCTTCTTTGAATTTCTGTCGATAGTAAATTCTAATTAAAAATAATTTGGAATAGAAGTACTTTTGATGTCATTACCAGTACGCCAATGCTCTGTTAGGCATAACGAATCGAATGGGTTGTAAAAGAAAAGAATTTCAATATCTGTTACTTTGTTGGAAAGTGACTGAACATTATGATGAAATGTATTAATTTTACTTTTTGAGAGACGCAATTGAATGCAGATGGTTGTAGAGAATTTGAATTTAATTGTCATCTTCGAACATCACATCGAACTCTCGACCGCAAGTTATAACTGTGTTTGGGGGTGGAAGGAGTCGAGGATGGAACACAGATTTGCACGAGAGGTGAGATATGGGACAGAGACAGAGTGAGGGACGGGAGAAGAAATGGGAGTTGGGAGAGATGAACGGAGTGAGGACGTAGCAATAGGGTTAGGTGATGGTGTAGGTAAAGAGATTGGTACAGAAAGTGAAGTAAAGTATATAATTAAGAGAGAAGCGAAGCATTGTTTTCCAAACGTTCTTGCGTGTATGCCGTGCCGGGTGAAGTCCTTGGCAAGAAAGGTAGGATTGTAGATCAACGAATGTGATGTCTGTGTTAGCCAGGTGCTGCCTCGGGGCGGTGTTCCGTTGGTAATTGCATTCTTCAGATGTAATAGCGTGGAGTCAGGATAATTTGCTGAAATTTTTCAATCCATCTCTGCCTTAGGGCACTTGATCGGAATTGATGGGTTGGTCCCTTGCTTGCTTCCGGAGAGTACATTAGTTTATTGTCCTCCACTTGGTCATACGCAGTTTGTACACTTTTTAACAATAAATTTATTTATTTAGTGTGATGTTCGTGCGTTGGGAGGCTTTTTAGAGTTTCTGTAAATGTTCACTAGGGTTGAATTGACCTCGCGGATTAATGTCAGTCTCTCCACCAATAATTATTACGGTGTCCCGCTCTGTGTGCGTTTTCGTGTGTCTAGTTCTCTGATAACTTCAGTCAATCTATCGTTTGGCTTAAATGATACGGTTACGCAGAAGTGGTTGGGAAGAATTTCACGCATAATGGAGGACATCTGGCGGCATGCAAATTAACTAAAATTAGAACGCTAGATTTTGACGCGGAAAAGTAGCCTTTACATGTGTTTGGCTGCACAATTTTACGTGTTTTAAGAGGATGTGCGTGTCATAGAGGGTTTTGTGAAGATGGTTAACGGTTTTGGGTGCGCAATAAGATGGGGTGGGAGGGATGGGTGGAGAGAGAAAATGGAACATGTCCTCTCACACGCTAAACCTAATTCGTGTCAAGAAATGTGGTGATGTATGTGTTTTGGATCGAACAGGAAGGCATCTTTAGGAAGGAAGGCGAAATTCCTAACTGTTGTCCAACCGCCGTTTCTGTTTTCATTGACCCCCTTCAAAGCACTGAAACGAGTATCGATATATTTACAATAAGCGTTCGTAAGCCTTCTAGAGGCCAGCATAGAATGCGAATGCGTCCTTTGTTGTAATTTGGTTTCAACAAAAACATGCGAAACAAGATAGGCAACAACGACTAATAAATCGAGTGTTTCTAAAGATATAATTAATTATTAGAATTAATAAAAAAAATTTAGTAATACTATTGAATTCTTTTACCTCAGTTAAATTTGGAGACGAATTCAAGTAAGTATTTTAAGGAGTACTACAACAACGAGAGTATGATACCTACAGAAATTTGAAAGCAATAATTAAAACAAATTGGTAATATTTTACCTTCGTTCTCATAGAGAATATAAATGATCTTGTAAACTTTATCACATCTTAGAATAACACAAAAAACACAAGAATGTGAGAGTTAATAAAGTTCATGTCACTAGCTCAACGTGCAATGAAAATCCTATTTTCGAACCTACTTAGCATACTGGAAACAAAATACTTATAACACTACATCAAAGAAAATCATTTTCAAAACCTTAATATTACTCAAGGTATGTCAAGCGTCATCTTCATTGTCATGTTTATATATTTGCTTACGTTCTGTATTGCAATAGACAAATAGATAATTACATAATTTAACAACCTATTTTCTGCTCTCCAACAAGTGACCGAAATCTTGACATGTGCATTTTTGCGGAGTAACATATGCATATATAACATATGCACATATAACATGCAGTTTTGAAAAAAATTAGACATTTCGGAATTATGAAATCGGATATAACTAATGTAAATGACCCTGTTAACAATAGCCCTCTTAACAATTTTCGTTGGATCAATAGACAATACTTTTCAAATGGACCATAATTAAGAGGGTGTCGTGATAAATATTTTCGATAAATACGCTCTTCACCGTAATAAATAAACTTTCAGTGCCTTACCCAACAAATGTTGAAAAACTATACAATTTGCCCTGATTGTAACCGGACATTTGCTTAATAATTTTGTTGTAGCATTCGCTACGGTTTCAGGAATATGAGTTATATTGTCCTTTCTTGGATATGACCTTTCTTGGAGTAACTCGAAGATCAGTCTATAATTAATAAAGAGAAATCCATGTACATTGCTTTTTGCGCACAAAACCAATGA
This sequence comes from Laupala kohalensis, assembly GCA_002313205.1. Classification (NCBI taxonomy): domain Eukaryota; kingdom Metazoa; phylum Arthropoda; class Insecta; order Orthoptera; family Trigonidiidae; genus Laupala; species Laupala kohalensis. Next base: position 250,852 of record NNCF01126379.1, on the reverse strand, counting down.
GATTTGACGACGAGTGTTGGAAGGCGAACGGGTGGTTTAGTTTTTAACACCCCTACGATCAATGCAGCAGTCCCGGGTTCGATTCCCTAAATTCAAGTATTTTCAGTATCGGCATTCCAAAGGCAACATACTCTAAAAACATCATCTGACATCGACACTGTTGGAAAATTTTTAATAATACTTTTGTGAACCCAGAAATAAACGTCACAAAATTCAATAGTGGCGCCCCAAATTTTTATTAACACAACTGATTTTTCTATATTTGGACAAATGTTAATAGAAGCAGGATGTGGTTTTAATGGGAATTAACTTCCGTGGCACCACAAAGGTCCATGATAATTCTAAAAACATGGAGTACGCATTAAAACTGCTGTGAAAATTAAGTTAAATAATTCAAAATCTAAGGTAGAAATGGCTGTCAATGAATATAAACAATTGTTCTTAGTGAAAATTGGAAAATTTTCCATGTATTCCAGAAAAGTTCCATGTATTAGGAAAAAGAATGTTCAAAAAATTCAAGCTGATGTTTCGTTCACCGTCTGTTCTAGTAGGGCCGTGGAGCAGCTGCGATGCAATGCGACAATTTGTGGTACTTCATGAGAATCTATGCTGTACAGAGCAAGGTCTTGTGCGGGACCGCGTACGTCAAGACTACTACCCAATATGCGGTGGGCCTTAGCCATGGAGATGTCACGTAGATGCTGGAAGCGGTACCCGTGTGCCAAGCGTATTACGTGCCACGCCGAATTAGTGACTCAGCAGTATAATGCTATATAAAGCCGCCGCGGCGGTCGAAGAGGAACGACTGTCACTCTAGCGCTAGTCGCTGGTAGACGTTCTTCCTTCCTTACTCGTTGCTGACCCGACATCCAGATCCCGGTAATCACCCTTCATTTCCCACCGCTGGCTCGACCTCCCGGTCCCGGTAATCGTCCATTATTTCCCGTTGCTGGCCTGACCTCTCAGGTCCCGGCAACCATTCGTCATTCCCGTCGCTGGCCCGACCACCAGGTCCCGGCCACCCTCCTTCACTGCCCGTTGTTGGCTGACCTCATGGTCCCAAACAATTACCCTCTTTACACTGACCACCGTCCTATCCGCCCAGTATCGTTGCACTTGCTGCTACCTTCTAACTACTCCGTTAAGATGGAAGTACTGAACGAGTCACTAGTGCGGAGTACCGCTCGTCTAGGAGCTTGTGGGCGACGCTCTGGAATCACTGTGTAAGTGTACATATAATTACATTAAACTGCTTTTGCCATGACTGAACAATCCCTATATAATTTGCTCCCTCTCATCCTTCTCTAAGCCAATAAGAAGTAGAGATTAGCTTCCTAGATTAAATGACCTTCCTAGTGAGGAGACGGGATAGAACAACATCCGTCGGGCCTAGTGCAATTCGGGTCACGGCAGAGTTCCATAATTAGGAAGACCACATCGTTCCCATCCCTCCGTACGATAGATGGTATGGGTGTGGGGTTCCATAGTTACTTCTTCCCCTCCATACGACAAATGGTTATCAGGTATGGGGTAAAATGATAATTGCTTCTTCCCCTCCCCACGACAAATGGTGTCTGTGTAGGGTGTGACTGCTCTCGGGAACACATCATTCCTTCCTCCTCACGACAGATATATAGGAACGAGACGAATCGGCGATTTAAAGTGGACAATTTTCGGTCGTACCATCTGATAGCTCTGCGATCGCTTTTGTCTGTGCTTGACTCACGGAATAACACTTGTCACTTCGGAGAAGCAACAAGTCATTGCGAGTAATGTTATATCCGTAAGTAAGGTAAGGACAACCGAGGTGGATGATAAACATATTTAATAAAAATAGGGTTTATTCAGAGCAGAAGAAATATACTCTATTACAAAATCCAAATCTTGTCCGTGTACCAGCCTATGAGTTATTGTTGTACCAAAGGGGAAGTCCGTAGATGCGTTGAGTCGCCGTTTATTCTTCCGAGCGAGGTAGTGCTCCGATAGTCCAACAGTCGTAGAATTCTAGAAGAATTGCTAGGGTCGACGCCGGGCGAAGTTCCAATGGCAAGTACATGTGCAAGTTGCAAGGCTCGTGTCTGCTTCTCCTCTTCTGCCCCCCCCCCTGTTTCTGGGTCGCGCGGTGCTGTTTTATCCCTGCCTCGCGGGGAGTGGGGAGTGACCTACCGGTCGCCCGGTGTGGCGGTGCACATGGCGTACGTGGGCAGCGTCGTCGGTGGCTGAGCCGTGGCCCACTGCACCGGTGGGTATGTTGGGCGGAGTGATTCCGCCTTGTTACTCAAGCTACGGCGTTGACTGCAGGATCGATATGCGAGTGGGCAATTCGAATGCGTTTGCAATGGATACTGCATGTAAGCTGAGAATTTCTTCAGCAAAATAAAAATATATTTATTTATGAATCAACCTACATGAAAATGCTTATGATCATAAATAAAATTTACTCAGGATTATGCCAGAACAAATAGTAACATTGTATTCTGAAAGTGTTCTGAAATTTGCAGTTTCAATCAATCACGTCTAGAGGAAACAATCAGAATAACAAGGAATGGGCATGGGCATTCTACAAAATTCTTTGTCTTACACCGTCTCACTTATGCACAAACATAAATACCTTAAAATAGACTTTCAATTATTACATCAGCAACCATTACCTGAGAAGCACTGAAGAAGCAGATTTTATAATAAATTTTCCTGTTATTCTAGAGCACTAGTAAGCACATGTCGTAGTGACAGCACGGTGTCGACCAGAAATGACATGAATAATAATAATAATAAATTTATTGTAAACAAAACAGTACAAACGCATATGACCACGTGGAGGACAATGAACTAATTTAATCATGGTTATCTTTTCCTGATGTGCACTACAACAGCCGACGGTTCGTGGTTTACTGTAACCAACATCACGAAGAAATTCCGTAACACACTGTCTGTATATAACAGCTGGCGGTTTGTGACTACAGCTTCCTGACCGTCAATCACCCACTGTCCGTACACTCGCATATCGCAATTCTCCTTCTCACTGCGACTATAACTGCTTCGTCACTATAATGATGCAATTTTCAGTGTGTTTGGCACCTAGGGTGGAAGGTGGATATTTTACAATAATCTATGGAGTTTCCTATGACATTCTGAAAATTGCAAGAAGATTAAGCAAGTGGTTTTGACGTTATGAAGAACTTCATATGAAATCTGAACTGTTGTTGACGGATTACGTCCGTGAGAAAATAACGTGATTTTAAGACAATTTTATTCTATTGTATTGAAACTCAGGTAATGCTGCGAGCAAGTATTTACTTTCTGCTTTAGTTAAAGTAACAGATTAAAATAGACGCAGTGGCTTGGAAATATGTAATAAATAGACGTTTTGTAGTATACTAAGAACGGCCATACATACTTGTTAGGGGTCACGAACTTTGTATTAAGAAATGTGACACCAGCATTCTTGTGTGCCATAACGTCTTGTGCCATTCTTGTGATCTTCAAAATTGTAATGTAAATGGTAAATGATAAAACATAATTTATCATAAATTACAAACACATCATTAAAATTACATACTAGATAATAAATTCTTGAAGTAAAATGTTATTTCTTCCTCAGACATTTTGAGATCGAAGCAGTTTTCCTCGATCACGCTGGAACGGTGCCCATTGACTTGTCCTACCAGTTCACAAAATGATTGAGGCACTACGCCATTAATAACAGCGTATGTTCCCACATGGCAAAGCATCTTGTGCTTGGCGCGTTTGGATTCCTTCTTGAGTTTCGGAAGTAATATTCGGTACTCCTTTAAAAAGTGTTTTATTTACTCAAAATTTTATTACTAAAAGTTCTGTACGTATAGCTCTATAAAATAGTCAGTAAATAATCTACAAATTCAAAAAATACATTTCCCTTCTGCTTGAAATGAAAAGTTCCAACTTCTTTACAAAATTTTACATTTATATCAACTACTTTTTAAAAAAATGAACCAAAATATATTCACATTTAACAACACTTCATAAGACAATACAGAAATGACACACAGTATTTTTTGTCAGATTTTATTAAAAAAAAATACTTATATTTCAAATAATATAAATTCACGAGTTTCTATCCCCCCTTCGGCTACAAAACAGCTTTAAAACTTGCCTTGTTGAAATTTTTTAATATTCCTGTAGTAAATTTAGGGAGGAGGAAAAAAGAACGCATTTTCCTACACCTACTTTGTTTTCATTTTTAGTTACTGATACACCCGGACCCGTGTCACTAGGATAATACCCGGGTTGGAATTCCCATCATTTTCTGAACATATCTTTTGTCTGTATATGTTTTGTGGTATCCTATACCGACATGCTTTTGATTATATGCCTGATATGAATCATTTTTGTTATACTCTCTTGAAATCCGTGGAATGTTTTCTTTGTCTGTAATATTTTATTCCAATTTTAGTCTATGCATACTCTTTCTCTCTTCAATATTTTCATCAGTTCCCCGCGTTCGGTATCGTTGTTCTTGCAGTCCTAGAGAATGTTTTCCATATCCTCTATTCCCATTCCACAATCGCATATCTCTGTACCTGTTAAGTTAAAGCGATGTAAATAGCTTGCAAAATCTCCATTTCCCGTTAGTACTTGTAATACTTGGAGGTTCGGTTAAAACCATTTACGAAGCTTCATAACATATGTCACATCCGGTATAAACTTATGTAATCTACGACCTTCTTTAGCCACATTCCATCGTATCTGCCAACATAACAGTAACTTCCTAGTCAGTTTTGTACACCATCCCTTATCTTTTCTATCGTCTCTCCATCAAACGTTATCGAATAACTTTTTCGAGCCATGTATCGCAATGCATGCTTTTGAATCGCTAAATCGATTGGTAAAATCCCTAAAAGTACTTCCACGGCCTTGGTAGACAAGGTTCTGTAGCATCCGCTCCAGTGTATCGAACACTTGTGTAGCAGGTCACTCAACCGCCGTTCGATGTGGCGATTTCTCACCCGATGTTGCCACACGCTTTCACAATGTGATGATTGGTAACATCGCTCCAACGAATAAACGTCTTAGGTCTTTAGCACTGATTGTGTTTTTACGTATTCCTATCCTTTGTAGGGCGTAATACAGTCGTTTCACCTTTTGCTGGAGGTAGAGTACGTGCTCCGCAAAAGTCAGTTTATTATCAAGTAACAGACCAAAATACTTACCATCATAGGCGTAATTTCTTAGCTCGAATTATTGGGACCTTCCCTCCTTTTGAAAACCGAACTGTTTTAGCCCACTGCACAGGTTTTTGAAACGCATTCCATCTTTGATGCAGAGATGCATGACTCCTATTTTCCATTCCTGCGGAAAGTAGCCGCAGTTGTAGCAGTCGTTTAAAAGACTGAATCAGTGCCGTACATTCCAAACATATGTTGGAGCATCTCATTAGTTATATTGTCGTAACTGCCGCTCTTTTTTGCCTAAGTCTTGTCACGATGGCCTGTACTTCCACTCTTGTTTCCCAAGTTTCATAACATTCTACACCTGTAATTCGCCTGGTTTTCTCGACTAATTTCCGCGGCCCTAATAATGAATCCAAGAGAGCTTCACCGGTGTCCAGCCATTCTCACGAAGACGTCTGCTTTCCCTTAACATTGTTCCAAATCATCGCTCGTTTTAATTTATACGCCCTATAATATAGGGAAGTCTCCAAATATTACGCCCGGTAGGTCCCTCCAGAAATAATTCCCAGCACTCTCGCTTTTGTTCTCTTACCCGTATACGCCTTTTGAACTCTCAGATACTTTTCCCGTAACCGCTTCCGACGAGCTTCATTTCGCACTTCCTTCTGAAATTTACGTCGCGTCCTATTATGACCCTTTTTTAAAGATGTTAACATCGCATCCCACCATGGTTTCCCACGAACGTATCCTGCTCCTTTTCTCCTCCAATAGGGTTGCGCGTCTAACAGCATGTTGCAACTCATCTACTCTCGCAGCAATATCGTCTTCGGCACATTGTGAGTGAAACACAACCTTGAGCTCCACTCCGTACCAATACTTTTTCCAGTTTATTCTCCGGCATTTAAAAGCTGTAATGTCGTTTGTGACCTCCGGAATCAACCTCTCAACGCTGTACAAAATGAGCGTGTGGTCACTCGTTATTTCCTTTGAGGTGTGCCATCCTATAACAGTAAAACTATTCTCGCAATTTTGCAGTGTCACGTCATGATTGTCCATTATCTGTTCTACACGTTACTTCACCGAATACATTACAGATTAGCAAGTCGTGGCGAAATATCACCGCTTCCAGCTATTCTCCACAGATATTTGTGAGTATCTTCCCTTAGCATGGATCGTGAATTGCAGTTTCCGCCCAATATGACGTCATATACATTGTTCTTCTGTAGAACTTATTCAACTGTCCGGAAGATCTTTGTTCCCATGAGCATGTATTAAATATAAATATTTATCATCACAATAGTTTTCCCCCTTTGCTTAACATTACTACTTGCATAAATTTGGAACAATATTTATGTATTTGTAGGACCTCAATCCGAGTATTCGCAATGAATATTGCCGATTTTCCTCCATCCACAAATATTGCTCGATACGCCAGAGCTTCCCTCGGCTCGTGTAATGTTCTTGAAGGAGGCATACGTCAATGTTGTGGGATTGAGCGTAATATATCATTTCCTGTGTTCCTATTATCCCCCTCTTAAATTTATTTCTACGACCTTAATATCCATAATCTGTCTGTCGCTTGATCATTTCACTTATACGTATTAGTTCCTCACTGGTGACACTACATTAAGAATGTTGTCCACCTTTACCACGTCGCATGCAGCAAACACACTTCGGTGGATTCCTTTTCTTGCTATATCGCCGAAACCTTGACAGTTATAACAACGAATGGGTTCAAAGAAGTCATCAGCTCTGTAAGACCGGAATCCAATGAAGCCTCGTCCTACCTCCATTATCTTTCGGCAAAAATGCGACCCAAGTTCCAATACTATATTTTCCGTATGCTGCTCTTTCCGGTCAAATCTCCTCAGAACCTTCACATGCTTACCCTCAGGATCATCTTCTAACACCAAGACATTTTGCACCCGAACCTGTTTTAAGAATTCTTCTTCCGTTATTTCTTTCTCCAGTTCATAAACTATCACTCTTGCTCGAGTCTTTTGATCTGGCCTATTTGGATATCATCTCTTCCTGCAACGAAATTCCGGATCGTTGCCTCCCCCTGATCATCATATAAATTTATGAGTAAGTCATCATTACGGGTTGGCCGTCTGCTAATATCATTTACTTTTGCTGCATGTTCTTTCAGAATACCCCCCATAGTACGTACGATATCCATGGTCTTATCTCGATCATTAAGCTCCACCAATACAATACTCCCACGTCTGCGCCGCCGACAAACCACCTCCGCGAAAGATATTTGGTCCGCAACCTTATCTTTCTGCGCCCCATTATCTACACGCTCAGCCATTGTGTTAACCACTTTCGCAAATTCCCTTCTTTGTGTCGCTTCCTTCTCCACAGTGATCTGATTAAGCATATTGAACCTTTTATCCCACACGTTAATCGTCTCATCGACCTGGGAAATGTGCTCGCGAAGTTCCTCCTTATGTTGGCTCATCTTTTCTAACAGGGTATTCTCCTCCTGACAGACTTTCCCCGAGTTTTGTTCTGCTGATACCCGCCTAACCAACTATCGAAGAATCTCCTTTATTTTGTCCCGATCAGGCAAACTTTCCGTAATTATTCTCATACGGACGATAGCGCACCATAAGCCCTCCACTTCTTCTACGACCGTAGCCTGAAGACTCGTAGTTAATCACCGAAATTTTTCTCCCACGAAGATCTTGTTAAGCTGGTCTACCTTTCTAAGTAGCGCCCCCATATGTTCCTTGTTCCTCTATTTTCTCAATCCTTTCTTAATTGAAACCTTTTGCCTTTCTACTCTTTCTGACACAGGTTTCGGGCGTCATATTATCCCTTGCTTCATTTGACGGGTTATATTCTGGAGATTCACCAAGCGTGCCTACCCTTTTGCGCACTCCCGTTCCGACTGGTAGCTTGTGTGCAACCATCCTAGTCTTCTTCCTCCCTTTTCCATTTATTTCTCGTTACATTCCTAACATCGTTTGCAATATCATGTCATAAGATCCTAACTCTCGTGTCCTACTTTCTTTCAAGTCTCATGGGCTCCAACCACACACCAAATGAATGCTCACCCTCTGCGATTCTAAATGGGCACAGTTATCTCTACGCGACTAATTGTCTCTCACTATTTACGAAGTCAGCTGCTGAACATCCAAGGGTTTTTCACCTTTTAACAAATATTACAAGAACTACAGAAAATTTACTCAGATAGTGTTTTTCAGGCATTTATCTCGACTGAACGGTATCTCCTTACCGTATGTACGTCAGTGCAGATAAGGTACCTCACACCGATGCGTCGGGTTGGTTTTTCTTCACTCACGTGTCTTCTTTCATCAATAACTCGGTTTCTATGCGTTTAGACCACAGGTCTGGCCTTGGCAGTGGCAGAGCTATTATTAGTGTCTACTAACAAGTTGAGATCCAACGAAGAACCCATTGACCACTAAATACAATTCACTTCACCTCACATATGTAGTGGACGTCGTATCACAAACTATTGCACTCCGTGATCAGACGTAAACATTACATAAGACCGTTCATGAAGGAGTACGCAACCAATGTCTTTTTTCCGCAAACTTTGTTACTGCGTTATTCTGAACCGGTTTTCCCTTAAGCTGCTTCTGCGTTAGTCTAGCAAGCTACAATATAAATTACAGTGCATACTTTGTGCCAGTTACCTTATTATAAGCGATTCAACATACGCTTTGATTCATCCATGTTATGGTGAACTTAAAAGAGACATATCTTCAAATATTGTAGTCCATTCGCAAGAAATTTTTTGGCACTCCTTCAAACCTCAAAATTCTTTAATCTTCTTTAACTACTCTTAATATTTTCACTTTGTGCAAATCGTTTTCCATTTCAAGTAGTTAATTTTTCAAAGTCTCAGTTATCCCCTATGGATTTTGTCTATCTCCGAATAGAACATAGCTTTTCCTTGGACAATCACCTGAAATTATTCTAAGTCCGATATATTTGTTTTTTTACCATTACATATGGCCGCGTTCAGCAGGGATGTAGACAAAATCTATCTTACGTGATTTTAAGGCATAGAATCAAGCGACAGCCACAAAAATATATCCAAAATTCTTCAGAAACACTTTAGTGTCCTAATTTATAACTGGCTTATCTCACGTTGGCGTCTTCATGTATACTTCCTACTTACTATGTACATCCCCACGCAGATCATATTTACGTGAACTAGACTTGCTGACATTCCACCCTTATGGGACCAAATGATTCATATTTTTCAGACATTAGTCGTGTGGCACTATAGTTTATACTATTAAATCATTTACAGCACTGCGCACGCAGTATGTATTTTTCTTAGGGTCATAAGTACGAAAGATCATTCCGACATGTCCAATCACGTTGCTAAGCACTACCACTGTAAGGATATAAGAAAATGTGAAACCCACTCTATTTAGTGTATTTAGAACTCCTCACCATATATGTATAGACTATTATAGATAACAAACAGCGCTACCTACTTTGAGTGTGGAACTATGAGCGAGTCAACTTGCTGCGGGGGCTTCGTAAGAAGGTATATGACAACGCGAATGCCTCCGCAGCGGCTTGCCGCCAGGAGTGTTGCGACGAGACTGGGGCACCAACACGGGACACCCTGGCACATGTCCTCAACAACTGCCTTTCTGATGTAACCCAATGGACGCTTTGCCACAACAAAATAGTGGCTATCTTAAAAGGTGCAGCGCTGGGTTCCGAGCATCATGTGCTGGGGAAGTCGCGTGCCTTTACCACCGACCAGCTGAAGCCGGATCTGGTGGTTGCGAAGGGGAACTACTTCAAGATCTTCGAGGTATCAGTCCCCTTCGTCAGCCATGGAGTCTTGGACATCTTGCGCGCGGAGAAAAGAGAAAAATTTAAATTCTCCGCGTGCACTTCCTCTCTGGGATACCTCCTGCCTGAAGTGGATCCAGTGATATTTGTTTCGCTGGACGAGAGGACTCTCGAAACCGACGTCGCTTTGAAAAAGATCTGATGCAACATGCGGCATTGCAGGGCCCTTGCAGAGAATATGGTCCTTGATGTGTTGAACGCATTGCGATCTATCTTCCATAAACACGCCGGGGGCGATGGCCTTGCTGATCCGGAGTTCCTTCGGCATGGGCGTGCAGCAACGATATGCTGAGTCCCCTCTTTGCCTGCGATCTTTGAGGGGACTCGCAGGACTAGGTCACCAGTGCCTGCTGAGGCGAAAGCATTCCTGGGAGCAGTAGCAGCGTTCGTGGTGCTTCTGCTGGTGTTCTTCCTCTGATGCTGACCAATGCAAAGAAATGCTCATAGTTTTTTTAAAGTGCGGCACCCTGATGATATTGAAAATGACAAGCTAGTATTTAATCCAGAAATGACCCACATAATTAATACTTAAACACAATAAACTTAGCAGTTCATCCCTGGAACTAATATACCAGGTGAGTTGGTTAATTAAAGATGGGCATATAGATAAAACCAGCGAGTGTGGAAAGGGCCGAGGGCAGAAAGAAATCGTATTAACACGTGTCACAGAAACGTGCATTTTTTCATATTTTTCAGAAACTTGTAAACAGTGATATATAGAGGAATGAAGCAAGCGAAATTTAATATGTGGCTTGAGGAGACATGTATAACAAACAGGAAAATTGGTGACAAAATGTACCGCACGTGTGGTACACTAAATACAAAATCCTCAGCGGTTGGTGATAACGAGTGGAAAAAGGGAACATTTAGGAAGGTCTTTAGGAGACAAGGTTTAGAAAACAATTTACTAGGACTTGCATTTGGGTTACACGTGCGCGACAACAGTACAGCGCAGAATTACCTAGGGAGAATGAGAAGACTACATATTAGCAGGGTCCTTCAGAAGTGCGTATAAGAGATTATGTGTTCATTTCATCTGGGTCTGCCGAGCGGAATGACGTGAATTTACCACGCCTCTACGGAATAGAACATAAATATCTTTATAAGTTATATAGAATTTATAAGTTATATATTAACTCACATAGAAGTACTGTCACGGGACTGACATTGCGCAAAGGTTTATAATATTACTCAAAGCTGACATCACGCAAGAATTTTATAATATATTTCCAGGGCGGATCTTTAAATCGATAGTTTAAATAGTTAGTGTCATTTTAATCGTGACTCTTCAGCCGGATCTCCGTGGCGTCAGCCGCGAGAGATAAGAACTTTTCCTGTTTGTCCCGTCTTTGTGGTGGGGTTTCCAGAGAACCTATTTTTCTCTGTGGTCAAGTCCGAGGTGACACACGATCGTATGACTCGCCACGCCACTGCACTCTGTCACCCCCCTCCATGTGACATTACTCCCTCTTTCTTCCTAATTGCATTTAAATGCATAAGACAACGCCTTACCATCTCCACAAATTATCGTGGAGGCGTGTGCAACGACGTCCTTCCCAATGACTTCTCCTACCATGAAGAGCTCCTCAATACATTCAAATATCCACATGGAACCCCCCACCCTTACCAGGGCGCTTTCGGGAAGTTACAAATCAATTCCCCCGCACACCCCTCACAGTTACTTAAACTGGTGACCGCCCATCCGAGGGCCCTGGCCTTCTTGCCTTCTTCTGCTATGGGGGACTCGCTGGAGACGATGTGACGTGCCCGAGACTGGGTGTGTCGGCAACGGGACGCAAGAGCGTCCCGCGCGGCTTCACGGGGTGCAGCCGACAACAGTTCTGATGACGGTCTGTATTGACGATAATTGGAAGCATATGGAACATTCTAAATGGACCTTGACGTCCTTACGAGTCTTTAGAACATGTTAATGCAATATATTAATCTCTCGCTCCGATAAGGGCATTTAACATAACTATGTAATCACTTGCTCATCATTATAACTTTTCAATTATAAGCTCTCTTCGAGCTTATGTGCAGATTCAATTATTAAACCTTTGTTATAGTTTATATGTGTCAATGTTTATTTAACCAAACGCCAAAAACCTGAATAGAGAACTACTCTAACTATTGCCAAGCGAGTATTCTAATTATTTCCTCTGGGGCCTATTCTCTCCCGACGTTGCAACAAAGACAACGCTAAATATATACATAGCAACGACCTACGCGACATTGTATATTATTGTTGTATCGCTATGGACCAACGTGACAGTACTGAGACGTAGTTTTGACTACCGCATACTATTAATAACATTTGTTCGGGAGAGAATAGCTTTGATTCTGTGTGTAGGACACTTGTGTAGGAGACGTGGATATCGTAAAAGGAGACAAGCAGCATTTATGACGATGGGACAGGGAAAAAATGAAAAAGGACGGTGAAAGTAGGCTATTTCCCTGTGCAAGAACGACAGCAGAGGGAGTTTTACGAATGTGAAAGGGCAACTGGATTAGGAAGACTTGAACAATGAAAGAAGTGGAGAAATGGGGAGAGAGTGGCAATTGGTACGAAAAAAGGATTGACAGCCATCTCCCGTAACATGCATATTATATTTAATTAAGTTCTTTCGGTAAACGTCAAGTAACGCGACTAGAATAAAATACAGGCACTTTATATTGATGATTAAAATTTTTTGTTTCTTTTAAAAATATTTGTTTTATATATTATTTCTTTAAGAAGTTTTTGAAAATATGCTGTCTTTGGAAACATTGGAAATCAGTTTGTTGTTGTGTTGATTATATGAATCATTGTAAATCATCATTATCAAAGTAAATAAATAAATGTATTGCTTGTTTCTGCCTATTTCATGTTCCGCATTAAAATAATATTTACTGCAGAATAGAAGTTGTACATTATTACGTTGTCATCATCTTTTCACAGACGTGGAATCCAGTAAATGTTTTGCGTCTGGCCATGACACACTACGAGGAACGTGGTATACAATCAACGTATGAAAATTCTTTGCTAGATATTTTCGTGTGTGATATGTTGATACACCTCTTTATTGAGCATAGGAATGATGTAGTCAAATTTTCCGAAACTAAAGAAACCCTTGACGTCTTTGATAGTGAGTATGATGGGGAAACAGATATGTCAGGAATATCAAACGAATCCACAAAAGCACATCAAGAGTATATGCCGGGTCCGCCAAAAAGAACGAAATGTATCGTTTCTTTAGAAAATCCACAAAATGCGGTAAAATTCTGGCAATGAAGGTGGCAAACAGCATTTATGTTTGAATACAGTGCAAAACAAATTCCGTTTCCTAAAATCAGAATGGTTTTTGATATTTTGAATAATTATGATCGAATCAGATCAGAAGTTTACGAGTATTCAGATCACGTCGGGAAGTTACCATATAATTTTGTGACGTGATTGCTACAAAAAATGTTATGTTGACTTTGTTTTGAAAATTTTTTGTTATAATTATTTAGCTGAATTGATGAGTGAGTTTAATATTACTAAGTGCGGTGAGGTGTTCGAATCATCACGTCGGGGTCACCATATAATTTTGATTATCGTGGTCGTTTAGGTTGATGAAATTGTTGCTAATTATAAAATACTTATATGGTACGTTATTAATGACTCCATAAAGTTATTATTAAGGATTTGAATTTGAGTTAAGATTTTACTGGATATGTAAACAACTACGATATCAAAATATAAATCACTAACGTTAAATAACATTAATTAAATTAATTGAATAAAAATGCTTTGAATCAATTTGCAATCAACAGTATTAATTTATTACTTTGAAGGAAGTGAACGACATCTAGTCAATAGCAAATTATCAATATTCACGTTGAACAACTTTTACACAGTTGTACATAATTAAAACATAATACGATTAATAGACAAACATCAATATGTAAATAAATGAGATTTCTGTAAAACAAGACACATATTACACAAAATAGAAATTTGACCTAAAATAAAAACATTAGATTTAACTGTCAATCGACATATTTCAATGTGATAAAAGGCAATCTTGTATTAATAAATCAATAAGTGATTCTAATGATGCTATCAGTCATTGAAATCGAATTATTAGAAAATGGTTAAAATTAAATTGATCAACTGACTCAAACAATCTTATAGCAATTATTTCGACTCTTGTCGATTTTGACTCACTATTAGTTGATTATTGAAACTGGCTACAGCGTTCCATGTTGATCAGAGTTTCACGCACTATCTTTCTCATTATCCACACAATATCTTGAAATGTACTGTTTGTAGTTCTATCTGATTTCGTTGGAATTGGTATAGTATGTCGCAAAATTTGTTCACTATAATTCTATGCGTTACTGTCAGCAATTATTTAATTTTAAGTTCATTTTAACTAATTTGTTAGGTTGTAATGCAGTTTTACATTGACACACACTAAAATTCTCTGTTTGACAGTTTTACGTCAAGATACGGTCGTGAGACCTTCACGAGACCGGAGCTCAAACTTGCTGTACATGTCGGCGCGAATAGCTAGCAAGAAGTGAAGTTCTTCATGCTTCAGGCTGTCTTTTGTCTATCTTTTCTAAAGCATTTGATTGGTTGTATTAGAGCTATTTATTCATCTGTCACACTAATATTATTCTCGCCTATTGTAGCAATGAAGCAATTACACTCTTTTGTCACTGAATGTTCTAGAACGCTTTATTGTTGATAATTGTTTATTAATGAATGTTTATAGTTTATATAAATAGCTTTCTTCTGCCCAATGCACATTTATTTGGGGTATAACTAATATGTAGCTCCGCTACATGTGGATGGAACTCTTGTTCCGAAGTTGTTCACATGCCTTCAAGAACCGACTGGTAAAATAGGTCCTCGTTTCAAGGAAACATTATTCATAGCACCTAACATTTTAACAGACGTGTCGAAATCGGGTAAAATAGGGAAGAAGAATATGGAAGCACTCATTAAGAATGCTTTCTTACCTTACTGTCAGAGAAAGTCCTTGCGATTGCTTGATTCCTGGTCAGGACTTAGCAACATTGGTGGTCTGGAATCGGAACAGGAAAAAACAGATGAAATTTTAAAGTAGCCACCCGGTACAACAAATCAAATTCAACCCGTTGACAGAGAGTTATTTCGGCAATGGAAGGCATTGTGCAAAAAAAAGATACAGATAAAATTATTGGTGAAAATGACGTTGGATATAAAGTGTTCCAGCGAAACAGCATTCTTAAGTTGAAATCTTTTATTCACGACAATTTTATTCCTCAAGAATCAGAAATATAATTAAGTATGCCTGGTTTTCTGCACAATGGACGGATAAACGTCGTGATGAGTTT
Source organism: Laupala kohalensis (assembly GCA_002313205.1). Lineage (NCBI taxonomy): Eukaryota > Metazoa > Arthropoda > Insecta > Orthoptera > Trigonidiidae > Laupala > Laupala kohalensis. The sequence goes on along the minus strand of NNCF01126379.1, from coordinate 235,508 downwards.
CATACACCAGCGCAATTTTGCATGAAAAGTTCACGTAGCATTTGAGACGAGCAAGGTTGCGAAACTTCTTCGTTCATTCGATGTTCGAAATTGCGTCTATTAATACTGGGCTTTTAGTAAGAAATTTGTAGAATAAATAGTTTACATATAAGAAATATACTTTTTTCTTTATTGAAATGTTTCAGGTATATAAAGAATGCGAATTTTCCACAAGAAAATTCACGGGTAAAATTCAAGATCCATATTAATACGCATTAAATAATATTTAAAAATTGTTTGTGGTACTAGTTAATTTAATCCTGTTTTATCTGCCAAAAATTAAAAACGGTTAAATAAATTGTGATACATTATTAAAATATAATTACATAAAATTATAGATATCATATTTTAATTTAATTCTTCTACAAGTGTAGAGAAAAGAAATTTGAACATTAATGACGTAGTTAGCTAGCTGTACTTACTAAAATTTTCTATTTGACTCGTCTGAATCAGCATTTGTTTGTTTGCATTTGCTTTCTTCCTTGAATGGTGAAGACATCTAGAAATCGGACGGATCAAATCCCAGTCACGTGATTCGGCTGTTGCGGCTTGGTAGTTCAGGGTTGTACAAGACTCACAAAGATAGCTCTTCGCATACGGTTTCGGTTGTTCCTAAAACTTTTCAGTGCCTTCCAGCGTGCCATCGCCGCTAATATTTTGACAGGACATATAAATAGCCAACATGTTTTAGTATAGACAATAATTAGAACCACTTTCAACCTGTGCTTGTTAAAAGTTCACTTGTTAGTAATAAACATCAGGAAAAAGAAGGACGGGTGCAATTTAGTGTTTAGAATGCTTAGTTTGTTGCAGTTAAAAATTATTTTCCAGTTAAGAGATATCGGCACGTGTAACGTACCTTACGCCAGCACTAAGAAATCTGAATTTTTGAATAAAAAATTTAAAAAATCTAGAGGGTTGCAAATAATAAAATTTATATTTTTGGACGGTGCTATGTAAGAAGAAGGAGGAGAAGAAGAAAGGAGAAACATCTTTATTTGCCCGAAATGAAAAATTGTCGGGCTGGGGTAAGGTCGGTTCATCATTGAATAGAATGAACGAGTAATCTATGGAATGAACGAATACGGCCTTGTCCTGCGTGGGCGACAAACAAGTGCGACAACTTCAAGCGACAAGATTCAAACGCACTTGTAGTTACGAGACTGCCCTGCGTGAACGACAGCGTTACTGTAGAGATATAAGCACATTCGACGACGCTTGAACATCAAACTTGCTTGAGTTTTGTCACGCGTCAGACGCTACATTTCACACGACCTACTCGATCATGCTAGAGATTTTCGTAATTAAACAATAAAATAGTAGTATCAAGTAGGTCTTGACATTTTGTCGATATCTTTTTTATTGGGGCTTTTTCGGCTCGTCGACATCGAAGTCATTAGAGTCCTAACATTTTTGTACATGTACGGAAAATGCTGATACGCACAAGGAAGAGCCAACATGACTCTCCCCGTGTGCGGGACTCGCCAAATGACTCGACCATACCCATTAAAAACCCTCCTGAAATACTATATATCCAAACACTAAGAAGACAGGAAAAAACAGACAAACGTCGCCTGAAACATTTAAAAAACGAAAACAAACAAAGATGTAAGTTTAAAGAAAGGTGTTAATTTAAAGAAACGGAAATGAAGAAGAAAGTGAATCCAAACCCTCCCGAGAACTCCCCGATTCATTTATGAATTTAAGTTATGAGATACAAATAAAGATCTGATACTGAAGCCACATTCTTGAAGGAATCTAAAAAGGCATAGCAAAATAGGGTTATTTTGCCCAAGTAAAACGTCCAATCTGTTTGGTAGTTGTATCTCCGTCGGCTGGTACTATATTTGAAACACTCCAAAAGAAAGTGTTACGCGATAAGTGTTGTGTTGCAAGTCTCACAGATAGGCGGGCGATGTTCACCGCGTAAGAGATGACCAGATTTGCAGTGGACACGCTGCGAAAGGAATGGAGGCGAAAAGAACGGGTGGCACTATGGCAGTGAAAAGCAGCACCCAAGAACTCGTTCATGGATGAACCATCAGGGTAGATGAACGTATGATCTAAATAGAAAGCTTTCATTTCTTTGAAGTGCTGCTGGTACACAGCAGCAAGAGAGTTCTGATTTGAAATTTTAGATAGTCGAAAGTCGGTCCGTAGGAGAGTCGATAGTCGAGTGAGCGACCGTAGTGGGGAATGTGGGTATTTCACCGAAGGAGGAAGGATTATGCCATTTTCCTCCAATCATGTTTAAAGCGGACACCCGCTGGGAGGGATAACGAAGATCTTACAGTGTGAGATAAACAAAATTTGGGGGAGTGGATATGTTGGCAAGTGGGGTGATCTGAAACCTCCATCAGTATTACTCTGTACGATCCCAGTAAAATATCGCGTCTTCTGCTGAGGAATGCTTCACCAACGTCCACCAGAAGGCAATCTATTCTATCGCAACCTATTCCATAGTCACCAGTCGCAATGCGAACTCCTGCATGATGGATGCTGTTAAGGAACCTGAGTTTAGGCAGTGATGCGGAGGCATATACGATACTGCTATAATCTAATACTGACCGAACAAGACTTCTATACAGGTGAAGAAGGCAAGTGTGGTCTACACCCTGTGATGTTGCGCTTAAGCAGCGAAGGAGGTTCAGGGATGAGTTACAACGGGATTGTAGTTTACGTTTGTGATTGCGCCAAGTCAGTGTGAACGTGAGACTCAGAAACTTTAGGAGGTCAACGAAAGGAAGACGTTGGCTACCAAGAAAAATATCTGGATCATTGTGAGAATGGCATATCCTACAGAAATGCATACAGCATGTTTTGGATACAGAAAAGCTAAACCTGGTAGACATGCTCCACTCGTGTAAACGGTTTAAAACCATTTGGAGTTGCCTCTCAATGACAGAGGTAATGACACTCCGGATTGAACCTTGTGGGACACCGTTCTCCAAGGGATAACTAGATGACATCTGACTACCAAGACGTACGCGGAAAGACCGTTGAGATTGGAAGCTCTACAGGAACAGAGGAAGACGACTCGAAAACCCCACGAATGCAATGTGCTTAAGATTCTATGCCTCCAGGAAATGCCTTATGCTTTTTCCCAGTCAAAGAAGATTGCCACAAGGTGTTCTCTAAATTACAAAGCTGATGAGATGGTGGATGACAACGGGACAATGTGATCAAGCGTTGCCGATGTTTTCTGAAACCTCATTGGATACCTCATTGGTCAGAAGATTTAGCGATTCAAGAGACCAAACAAGACGTCGGTTGATTCTTTCTTACGGCTTGCAAACGCAGCTTGTCAGAGAGATTGGTCGAAAGTGCGACGAATTAGAACGATCTTTTCTCTCCTCCGGAAGTGGAATAATTATGGCTTAACGCCGTTGAGCAAGGACGGTATGCTCATTCCAAATACGGTTAAATACGTTCAGAAGAAATTTCGTGCCTATCTCTGGAAGATGTTTCGGCATCGCATTATGTATTTGATCAGGACCAGGGGCGGTACATTTCGAAGACGCAAGGGCAGAGGTTAGCTGCATCATTGAGAAAGGAATGTTATATTCTTGTCTTCTGCGACTGGAAAAATCCAAGTAACACTTCTCCGCGCGATCATTCTGTTGGAGAAACGATGGAGAAAAACAGGAGTTAGGTACTATTTTGTAGTGCGATATAAGTTCCTCAGCGATGACTTCATGTGAAGTTTGAAGCTGTCCTTTTACAATGAGACCGGGTATGGAAAAAGAGGAACACAAACCTTGAACTTTTTGCCATACGACTGAAGATGGAGTACATCTTTTAAGAAATGAAATGTAAGTTTTCCAGGACAGCGACTTACTTTCTCGAAGAGTTGTTTTTGCTCTAGCTCTTCGCCTTTTAAACAATTAGATTTCCTACAGTCGGATACTTGTTAAGCCGCGCTATATCTTTCTTTCTAGCGCTGACAACCTTTGGTCCGAATTCCACCATGGAACTTGGGTTACATGATGATTTCGTGATGGCGACAGCGGTTGCTTGGAGAACCGCAGTTGTAAATGGAATGCCATAGCATCCACATCAGTGAAAGGCTCATCAGAAAGATTGATGTTGCGTTTAAACTACTTTTTTCATTTCCACTCAGTGGGGTGAGAAACCAAGGGGCAAAAGACGTTCATAAGTATAAGTTTCGGGTAGTGGTCACTCCCATTCAGATCGTCGACTACTGTCCAGTCTAAGATTGGGGAAATAGAGGAACTGCAGATAGCTAAATCGAGCACCGAGAAAGATCGGGAGGTTGTACAGAAGTGTGTGGAGTGGCCTGTGTTCAGAAGCGCTATATCCCGGTTATTTAACAGTTTTTCAATTATATCACCCTTTGAGAAGAACCCCTGATCGATAATGGCATTAAAGTCCCCGACGATTAGAAATGGGGAAAGTAATTGGTCCATCAGACCAGCAAGATCTGTTTCCTCGTGAAAGACTTCCCAGGAGATATATAAATATTACATACCGTAAATGTGAGGGATGGTTTACCCTCATACATAGTCTGAAAGATACCTGAAACCGTTATAGAGACTTCTTTGGCATGGACTGAAACGTTTACGACTGCAGCGACTCCATCGTGTGCAGGCAGACTTAGAAGTCTGCCTTATAATAGCCACGAGGGGAGGAGTGTTTCGGCAAGAGATGGATCTCCTGGAGACAAACTATTTGTGGTGCACGACGGGAGAGTATTATCTTGACGTCATCTGAACGGAGGTAATCACCGTTCAGATTCCACGAAAGAAAGGCAATGTTTTTCTGTTCTTTTTCTATGTTTCTCTCTCTCGGTGAATATAAAGTCAGATATTGTGTTAGTACCTTCCCCAGGGCAGTCGCCATAATCGCTGCAGGAATCAATCTCAGACATATAGGTCCATCATTTCCGCTCCTTGATGAGTGTGAAATATGTCGTCGACTACGGGAAGTTCAGCACACAACATAAGAATCTGTCTTTAAAAGAGTCAGTTCTGCGGGATTTTGGGGAGCGAGTTCTCTGTCGAGGACGACTTTTTCTTGGGGATCGTTTATTGGCAGAATTTGGTTGCTGTGTGGACGTGGTAGATAAAGTTGAGGCTGATGTTGAATTCGATGTTGACGTTGAGGTCGACGTTGACTTTTGAATATTACTCTAAGTTTAGTGGGTGCAATTGTTCTACACCCCATAATTGCCTCTTTGAAGGCGATAGGATTGTCAATGGACGCATGTACTCTATTGTTACACATCTGTGGTTTGTGCTCCTTTTGCAAAACCACCTGACAACCAAAGGAAGCAGTGGGTGGTTTCGGAGGGATTTCAGCTGATTCAAACCATACCGACTGGATGTTTAATCAGGTAGCGACGCCTAGCCTCAGGCAAAGACAGTCTATTCATATTTCTGGTCCCTTGGAACTATTTCACCATCAGATATTTTGTGCATGTGTTTGAATTGAAGGGATGACTCGCCTTACAATTCATACAACACGCAGGTGACGAGCAAGGTGACGACTCATGTGATAGCTGACCGCAAGTCACGCAAACGTCGCAAGACAATTTGCACTGACCGAATGTGCGACTGAACCTGTGGCACTTGAAGCAGCGCAGAAGGTTCCGCAAATATTGACGGACACGCAGTGAATAAAAACTACAGTGTATGGTTTATCGAAGTGACGGACAATCAAACGTAATAAATTAGAAGAGGGGACAAACTTCCCCTGTAACTTCCTCTTGAATATGTGATTGCTTATCACGCCTTCCGGCTCAAAGAATTCCTTAAGGTCTTCATCGTATGCTTGTGCTAAATCGTTTCTTGAAGCGTCATTATGCTGTTTATCTGCTGGTCTATATGTGCATCCAGCAGAATTTCACCATTCCGCTGGCGCACGACAGACTGAAGCTTTCCAATTTGATTGTCAATTGCTTTTGCAGGACCTATCGCGCTAACAGATTTAAAAGTCTTTCCTTCCTCGATACATGTCATAGCAAAGAAGCGAGGCTTGGTCGACCGGTCGCTATCCTTGCAAAAAACTGTACAAGTCGTCTCTTTCTATAGAAATAGGACAAAGGGAGGTTTAATTTGCCATACGAAATGACATACATTTCATCCCCGTGTTCCCCACATGCCAGCAAGCGGACACCCCAATAGGGTTCCAGGGTTGACACGGGGACATAGTAGGGACACGCAGATGTTTGGACCAACGCCGCCGATCAGAAGAGGGTAGGTCACCTCTGCACACCCCCTCTCACTTCAGTCAGGAAACTAGTCCGAGCCGATTAATCGAGGGTGAGTGGGCCCCCGATCGCTCGTCTAGAAGAGACCGAGGCCAAAGCAAGCGTATGGGAAGTCACTAGCATACGAATCCCAGGAGGATCGCATACACCCCTCAACACGTCAGGATACACATTCCATCCGACACGGGTCGCCATGCACGGCAAACACATGAGTGAGCGTTCAGCACACAGAGAAGGCCAGTAGAGAAGATAAAGCGATAAATTTAAATACTAGGTAAATTGGAGAAAAGAAAATTAAAAGAAAGGAATAAATTTTCACATATATAACAAACAAGCTGAGTCCCTGCTAGTTTTGCTCCGGCTTTGCTCACTGATATTGTAATATGTATGCAAATTTATTCTTTGTCACATTTCCATTTATATCCAGTGAGAATGACATACTTTAATGTTGGTTGTTCAATAGTATTGGCGTGTATTCTCTTCCTGTATATTTACTGATGTAATTGAGAAAAATTAAAGAAAGCACAGATTTCCCATTTCACTCCATTCCAATCCCTAAGGGGTTAATTTTCCTAAAATCCTTCCTCAGCAGACATTTTCATGTCAAGCTCTTCCGCACAACTAGGGGTGTTGTGTACCTCATGTGGTGCAGAGAGTGGATTGGAAATACAATTATTTATCTCAGAATATACAAAAACCATGGACTTGACCCTAATATCCGTCTTTTTACGTCTCGCCATTCCCACACAGGTCTATGGATACCGTGTCCCTGTGTGATCTGAACTTGAAATTAACGGCATTGGTGTTAGTTTAAAAATCACATCCATATACTTATATATAATTTATTTTCTTGAAATCTCTACTACCCTGTTCCTTGATTATATTTCCAGGGATTCTTGGCCATTGTCTTCTTTGTGTTCTCAATTCCATCCTTTTCTCTTCTTTTATTTATGTGAAATTACTCCTATCCATACTTTATTGCATCTCTTATTGCTCCTTCCTTACATACCTTCCGAAATCTTCATACCTATCCTTTGACGCAATCCATCTTTGTCTACCTTGAAAATTTATCAGTCCGTGATGCTTTATCCTTTTCATATATTCATATCGTTCATATCCATAAATATCACAATCAATCAAAATGTGATCCGGAGATTCGATTCCCTTACCACAGACACACTCATGCCCATTACCTTACCACATGTCCATTCTTTTCAAATACTGATTGAAGTTACCATAGCCAGTGATAAATTCTATAACGTACTTATTCGATGTAAACCATGTCTTGTTTATATAGGCAAACTCAATACATTTAATATATTATCAAACCCTATCTTCCATCGCTCTGTTCCATCTGTTGACCAACATTGATGCAGTGTTCTTTTTAATTTACATTTCCATACTCTGTCGTTCCCACTGAATTTCAAACCATCCACCTCAATAATTTCCCCTTTTCGTATTCTGTAGCGTAGGCTTCTTATTTGAACAGCGATATCTATGGGTGCAATGCCTAAAATTGTTTGTAATGCCTTGGTCGAAAGGGTCCTGTAACATCTGCAGCAATGCGTATGCTCTTTCCAACGTTTTCCCCATGTATTTCCGTGCGCCCCCAATCGCTAGCACAGTACTTCATTATGCTCTCTATAGCTCCCTTATATAATATTCTAACCTCATTATGTTCTAAAGAATGATTTATGCCAGCCTGAATCGATTTATAAAATATCTTCTTCTCAATATACTCCAAATGGTTTTGAAACAGCAACTTCTGGTCTATAATGACATCTAAATACTTTAGTTCCCTCTTCACTTTAAATTTCCAATTTCCTATTATTATTATTTGATCCCTCCTCTCCTGTTCCACGCCAAAAATTATTATACTCGTTTTGTCTTCAGATATTTTTAGATGATATTCTTCACTAATTTTGATACATAGCTCTAACGCTTTTCTACATTCAACTTCTAGTTTTGCTCGACTTGATCCTTCCACAAACATTACCATGTCATCTACGTACGCTATTATGTCTATTTTTGCCTTCTGTCAATTTATTTAGGACTACATTCCAATATATTGGACCCGTGTGTGAACCATGGGGGCAGCCTCGTTCTCCTATACACGTTCTCCCATCTCTAAGAACACCGTCCTATCTTAAAATAGGATTGTATTATTCTTATCCACTCCATAAAGGTTTTCGAAGAAAGCGTAAAAAAACTAGCAACCTTTATCATTTATCGAAAACCTTTATCATTTTGTTTGATACAGAGTCAAAACCAGAACTTTTCCCTATCTTCATGACTTTACCTACCTCGGAAACATCGATCTTCCTATTAATATCCCATGGTTTGTTTTTTCATTCCAAATGCTGCTTGCTTGCCCCTCCATTAGTATATTCTCTAGTAAAGTTTCCCCAGAATCTAGCCATCCTGTAGTGGTTCCATTATTGTCCTTTACTGTGTTCTAGGCCGCTTTTGTCTTATCCTTTCCTCTTCCTATAACATACGGTAATCTCCAAAGGTTTTACGCATGTAGCTTTCAATGAACTCACTCCATTCTTTTTGTCCCTTATCGTATTTTGATATTTGCGAAGGGATTCTTTGTAGTCTCCTCTTAACCTTTTTCTCAAAATTTTGTATCTTTTACTGCGTTGATACCTCCGTCATAATTTATTTTGCTTTCTTTTCAATCGTGTGAAATTTTTATCCCACCAACTTTTCCCCAAGAAGCGTCCTTCTCCTCTCCTCTTGCCATATTCACTTGACATGCGATGCATCGTTAGCTGTAATTCATCTAGTCTGTCATCTATTTCTTCTGTAAGACATGTATTGTTTATTTCAAAGCTATTTCTTTAATTAATTTCTCCCAGTTTATGTTGTAAATTCTTTATTAAGACATGTAAACATTTGTATTAAGGTCTATACAAATTGTGAAAGTTATTGTGAAGTGGTTACTATCTACTTTTCTGCAAGCTTGCTAATTATTCACACATATTTTTGTGCTTTTGTGTATGTTATCAATTATTTATTGCCCACTCATTGTTTTGGTCCAAAAATATTGTGTATCAGTAATCTCTCAAAACTTAATTTTTCCAAATTTGTCCTCGAAAGTCCATTATTCTATACCTAATTTCGTTCGTAAGTTTCAATCTCCTCCCATTATGATATCCATACTTATCTATGATTTTACGTATGGTATTAAAGTTCTTTTTGTCCTTTTGTTCAAGATGTATATAAATATTGAGAATGTTTAAATATGAGAACGTTTAAATTTCCCTTTCGTATTATTCCAGCTTGTAGATTATCATCACTGAATTCTTCCAAATCTAAAACTTCAATACTATTATTTACGATGTACTGTTAAAATTCTGTATGTCAGGGGAACGTACTGGATTTTTTCGCGTACGACATTAGGCTCTTGGACAAGACACACATGTCTGTTCTTTACGGATTACTTCAATTACTTCCTGGCTTGGTATGTTGTCTCTGTGTAGATTATCTGTAGGATTTTAATGTTCATAATCTATTTTACATTTTAATAGCTCTACTATTCTAATATACTCTTGGCATTTTTTATCTCAAACTGAATGACTGCTGTATTCCTTTTCTTTTGCAGTTAATACATTTTTCTCCATCTTTTTTGTAACTTTGATGAAATTGATGACCTTCCTCTCCACATTTTCCGCAGATATAATTCTTCTTCACACATCTGAGGCACTTGAAGCATCTTATGGGTTCTAAATGCTCCCCTATTCTATAAGACGTTAATCCTATGTATATCCTCCCTTGCATTATCAATTTTTGATAAATTTTCATTAGCAATTCTATTATCCAATTTCAAGTATTGCGTCCCTCCTTTCCAAATTTCCTTATTATTCTCATATTTTTGAAAGTTTCTCCCTTCTTGAAATTAGTTTTATAATTTTTGTTCCCATAAATTTTCCAACAATTGTGACTCTCCCATACTGTTAGGTAATCCAAAGACAATGTTTCTTGGTCTAATTCTTTTGTCACTGTTTAGCTTCATCCCCTCTGCCTGTCACCGCATTCTTCAATTTTCTTTCTGCTTCCCTATTTGCAAAAACTAACAAATTTTCGTTACTAGTAACCTTACTTCTTTCTATGTGTATAACCTCTATCCCTTGTTTAATTGACTATTGTGTCCGAGATTCTATTCCAGTCTTATCTGCTTTATTCGTATTTTCCACTAAAATCGTTTTGTTTTCTGGCTTCTTACATTTCAATCTTTCTGTATACGTTCTCTCTCATTTTCCCTTGAAGATCTGCAACCGCGTGGTTATTTTATCCTCTAGAGAGTACTGGTTTTTTATCACTCGTTGTATGTTTTCTGTTATACTCTTTGTCGTTTGTGAAAACTGTTGTCCTATCAACTTTTTCATCATCCTCCCAACGTCGTTACTCAAGCAACATGGTGTGTCAACCCTTTCCCTTCTAAATTTTGAATCTTCTCGGTAATATTTTCGTCTTGCCTTCGCCATTCCATGTGTCCTACCAATTCCTTTGATTTCATCCAGTAATATCCCATTTTGTTTACTAATTTCCTCTGTGACACTGTGAACGATTTTATCTACTCCTTTCTCTTCCAGGTCCACCCGTTATCATATTCTCTATTCTACTGAGTTTCCTTTAAATTAACACTTGTTCGTAGATCCTCATTAATAACATTGATAGGTACTACGGTTCGCCAGAATTCTGCTACTCCATCTTCTATTAACCCTTGTAAATTTTCATTTAGCCTTCGGAATTTCACCCCTTTGGAAGCTTATCACATTTTCTATTTGTTTTTGCAATTTCTCTAAATTTACACCATTCCGTTCAATCTCTATTAAGCTCGCCAAAGACATTCCCTTCTTAGTCCCCCCCCCCGATCTTTTACTGTTGGGATTTCATCACCACCGCGGGATACTGTTTAACTATAGCAGCTACTTAGGGTAGACGACTTCAACTCGTGGTAACTTTTCTACAAATTGTTTCTTCAATTTGTTCTCTCCCATTATATGCGCGTTAACTTCGGCGAATTCAAATATTAACAGTCCAAAACCTTACACAAGTATTTTCTGAATTTTGATATTCCTTTTCTTAATGCTACACATAACACATTCTACCATCGACGCTTTTGGCGTAATTCTCCACCACTCTTTTACCTCTTGTTAGTTATATGTTATTAGGCACTATATATGTATATCACCTTACCATTGGTATTACTTCATAACATGCATATATGTTATTCCTAAACTAGCAGGCCGAAGATTTCTTTCTTTCTTCTTGGCCGTAAATAAAAACTCAATGTGCCGTGTTGATACTGTATCAACACGACAGGAACATATGTTTTATTTATGTATAGAAACTAGAGTTACATAAGTCACTTTTCTAGAACTACTGCGCACAAATTATGAAATCCTTACTTATAGCTGTTCGTTAGGTCTCCGACAAAGCTAGCCAATTATAAATTTTATTTATATTAACAATTTGTGCGAAAATGTGCCTTTTCAAATGGACTGCAAACTTTTCACTTTCCTCTCTGTCGTAATCACGTAATTTTTCTCATCTACTGGTACACGTACACAAAAGCCGAATAGCCTCCTGATTCACTGCTCAGCTTCCATATTTCGAATTACATGTATTAAACCAAATTCATGCGTCTCACAGCTCAAATTCTCTCCATATCACACGATATCGGGGGAGTCATTACCACACAATGCTCACCGTTGCGTCCAGTAAATACACACATATATCCAATAGCCTTACGCGCCGGTTGTCTGGAGGGGAAAACGATGAGAGATGTCTCTCTCGCACATCGTCTTAGGTGGGGGAACTTTATCAAGGACAATCTGCAGCAGAGACGGTTGCCTATATTTATATTTAACTCTATGATCTCATCAATCCTAAAAAATGGATCCGATGCAATTTGACGAGCCCCAAGAAAAAATCCGATGCAATTTTCATTTTTTATACGTTCGGATAATCAGTTCGAAATTATTTTTATCCAAAACTCATTTCCACCCCACGGGGTGCTGTTTGTCTTTCTTCTGTGAAGGCTGAATTTAAACTTACACGATATCGGGATTTCACCATCAACTCAGCGAAGCCAAAAAGTATGGACTCAACACAGGTATCTGTCACATTCAATAATTTTTAAATAGCATCCCTTGTCCATCTGAACGGCACCAAAATGTTAGGTTTTGAATTGAATGTCAGATTTTTCCATTTTTACATGCCACCCTCTAACCACCCCTTCCTTAGGGGTGTCCAGGATGTTTTATTGCCTCTGCACTTGTCAGATAGTCAATCCTCTATCTATCAAGTACTGTTGAAATTTCTCCATGCACTCCCAAGTCGTGGTGGGACACATACTTAAAACATTCCAACCCTCATATCGCCCTGTTAGGGATGGATTTTTGCAAAATCCTTCCTTAGCGGATGTCTACTCCCTAAAAGGAGCCTTCCTGCATAATTTCTATTTTGTAGACTTTATAGTTCCTGAGATTTCATGGTTAGTCAGTCAGTCAGTCAGTGGTATTCAGCTTTTATGAATATAGTATGCTGAATCTCATTTCTTTTTTTTTTTTTTTTTGGGGCTTTAGGGCTCGTCAACAGCGAGGTCATTAGAGCCCTTAAAACTTGTACAGGTAGTGAAAATGCAGTTATGCACTAGGGAGAGCCGACATGACTCTCCCCGCTTGTGGGACTCGCCGAAAGACTCAACCATACCCACTAAAAACCCTCCTGCATTACAACTCAAAACACAAATTCCAACATATCACATGACTTTTACTAGAAACATTAAAAAAAAAAAAAGAAGAGGAAAGAGGAAAATGAAAGATACCCTAGCCCTAATAGCGTCGGGATCGAAAAGAACAAGAGGTGACCAAGGGAGGTCAGAAAAGAGAAAGGAAGGAGCATGGCACAAGTAAGTGGAAGTAATGCCAGACTCAGCTCGGGGCCCCGTGTTCGCCAAACACGTACTTACTAGATGTAAGTCTCCTGGGGGGATCTCATTTCTTTTCCAAAGGCATAAAAATCTATTTATTTAGCAATTTTCTTTTCTTTTCACTTTTGGCATCCAGGGTAGATGGAGGGAAAGCAGGTAAGTATAAAATTAGAACAAATATAACTTGCATACCTATAAATGTACTCAATACTTTATTCATAGCACTGAATGCACATTTGCAGCCTCATCTACGGTACTTCCCATAGGTCAGGATTTAATCTTTACTATTTTGATATAAATGATTAGAGTATTTTTATTTGTAATGAAAAGAAATAAAAAATACTCCAACAAATTTCATTTACCATTCCTTTGGCTACTTTATGAGAATCAAAGCTCCATCTAAAGTGAGCAAATACGTAACTTGTGTTCATGACTGCAATGGAGGAAAAATGCAGTTTTTAACACAAATTGTTTTTTGATTACTTCAAAACACAATAATTCACACAGGAAGGCACCTACAGTATACATGTCATTCCTTTACATATTACCAGCACAATGATGATAAAGCACTCAAAACAAAATTACTGTTAAATTTTTTAAACATGTAACTGTGTATCTTTTCATGAAATAACCAACCATACATAACAAATAAAAGAAGGCACAGTTTTTTAGGCTCTTATAATATGACCCCTACAATTATTTCATAGATAAAAATGCCAATATTATGATTCAACACATTTCAGCACATGAGAGAATAACACACTAAATATTAGAAGCTAAGGAAAAAGAGGAAAGAACTGCACCTTCTTTACAACAGTCATGTAACTACAACATATGACTAGTCTGACATCAACAATATTTCAATTCATATAACTCAACTTCAAGTTGTTGATTCTGCAAAAGAAAAAATAATTAGAAACACATTGCAAATTAAAATTAATTATACCAGTAACAGTAGTGAATGAAAATCAACAATTGTTGTTATAATCACAGTAAAACCTAACTTATAAGGCCTACAACTCTTTGCCATCTAGTAAAAGAGCTAGCAATACATGTATATCTGCATGTAATCAAGTATAAACTTTAAAAGCTATGCAGTTATTTTATTGTAATAGCATCATGTAATTGCTTTTGTGCTACACAATGACAGACATTTTATGCATGTACATTTTTCTAGCATTAACACACACTTCGTTCATTGCTACTGATGGCTATACACTTAACAATTCATATTCTCATATTTTCATAACATTCAAGCAAAATATCAATTTGAATACAATCCTGAACAGAAATGCTTTGAATCTAACAGTAAGCTTAGGTAAAGCATACCAGAGGTAACATGAATTATCATAACACCTGTAGTTAACATTTCAAAAACTTGGAAATGTGATGATTTAGTGAAAGATTATTTCAAATGAGAAATGTACTGATTGTAGTGGAATGTTGACTAAACACACAATTAAATCTTTCTAGACAAAATATATGGCAGCATTTTCAAAAATTGTACACAATTGTTATCAAAAATCACAAAATCAGACAATATACTAGAATTAAAAGAACTATAAAACTAAATTCTGCAATTCAAACATCTATATTCTATAACAAAGGTATTCAAAATCAGGTAACTACTCAAATATCTATTTGCACTATAAAAATTTGCACATTTCTTACAAAAAGAATAACATTTATGGTAATACACACATGCAATATAAATTCTCCAACAAACTGACGCAAGTTGATTACAAAATTACTTCCAAAATTATCTTTGCAGAATCCATTTGCAAAATATCACTAAGATATTTTTTTTCTTTTATGTACATAACAAAACAAGTATTCTCTGAACACATTAGCACCAAACAGACAAAATTGTGCAACAGAAAAACAGGGTACATTGAATTTCAGAAACTGGTGTCATTCACTCTATGAAAACTGAAACAATAACATTTTCTCAAGTTGTAACATATACATTTACACTACTGAACTGTACAACAATTCACTTTCCTTTAAACAACAGTTCAGAGAACAACTTTTGAGTTAGAGAAACAAGATCTTTTGCAACAGCATCCATTTGCAATAAACTGACAATGTACAATTTTTGCTATTAGTAACAATAAAATCTTACTTTACTTCCAATTACACACCATTTCTTAATTGGATATGTAATTAAACAAACACAGCACATGTACAACAGTACCAATAGCGTAGTTTGATTATGTAAACAAAGTTAATTCTCTTTAAACACTACAAAAAGAGTAACATGATAAAAATACTTAAATTTTAGTAAAGAAAACTTTGAACAATTATCACTTCACAATTTTTGTTGTTGTATAACTCACAGTTTATTTCTATTTTCAATTAAGTACTTACATAACACCGGAAATAGTGAAACCTATGAGAACCCTCTTAATATTCTTAACATGATGTTACAAATATAGCCCCTCAGTTTATAGAAAACAAAACAACTCGTTATATACCAAGTATAAAATATTTCTATTGTTTTATTTTACCATTTCCATAAAAATGTAGTAAGACTGGAAATTCTGATTATTTTGCACACAATTATTGCATCCATTTTACCAAATAAACAACTGAATGTTTATTTCTACACGTGCACACACTCAATGTATTTTCACTGAAGAAACATCTATTTAAGATATAACATTTTGAACATTTTGTACGAACAATTCATCAATAAAATCATCACATTGTACAATTTGATGTCAAAGTAGTTTGTTCTTCAAACGGTTGGTTTGACTTTAGCATGAGAATCAAAAAACTATACAATTGAATTATTTTTCCAAGAAAGCAAAAAGACAAAAAATTGCTTTACTAAAATAGATGTTTATGTACGCTTTGAAAGAAATCCCTGTAAAAACATTTAGTTGCAATTTACCACAGAGAAATATGAAACTTGACCTTTCAGTCTTACATGAAATAGAAAAAAATAAGAAATCACATGAATGAGGTCTTGGACAAATTTATGACCTCACATTATTATTTCCAGTCACATTCACCACTTGGCCCCCTACTACATCAAGTTGTGTACTGCAGTTTCTTTTCTCCACCATCTCTTCTTTTAACAACACACAATTACACACACAACATAATTTCATTCAACTAGACTTGACAGATTTTTTCCCATCAGCATCTGTTGAGGACTCAGTCTTGTCTTCAGAAAATTTTGGGGAATCTTTCAACTGACGTTTCTCAATTTCAGCCTTAAAATTTTCAATATCTTGAGGACTATAACAAAAAATTACAAATAAATCTGAAGTGAAGTTAAAAATTTATAAAAATACTGAACAAAATTAAAGAAATCAAGAACCACTAACCTGATTTGTACAAATAAAATTCCATTAATAACATTTAACATGTCTAAAACACTTCCCATAGATGGAGGTTGGATTTGTATAGGAGGAAGGGAGGCACCGGGCTTGCCTGTATATATTTCATTCATCTTTTTCTGCAACACAACTGCCTGAGATGTCAGATGACGAAGACATTCAGATGATTCACGGGTCTTCTCATGGCCTTCTCCAAGCTAAGGTAAAAGTGAAGTGAAGCAATGTTGAAATTGAAAAGTAAATTCTCTAATACTATGAGCACTTGGCATACCTGCTGTTTGTATATTGCATATGTTTCTTTCTCATTATTAAGTGCTGAGCGAAAATCACCCATACAACTCTGTGTTCTAGCAACCAAATGGTAACTGACAGCAACTTTTAAAGACTTAGAGCCATAGAATTTTATGTTAAGGGCTAATGCCTTCTCCAAGAATCTGAGAGAGAGTTCATATTCCCCCACTGCATGCAGAATAAGACTGATATTACTCTGAAAATGAAAACACATGTGACTACAAAAAAATTGAAATGGTAAATGAAGACCTATCATGTAAAAAAATTAAACAGAAAAAAAATCCATCTTTGACATTTAATAATTCTTTATGAATAATACAGCAAGCCAGATGGTGTCGCAGAAGGGAATAGAATAAACTTTTACAATTGCTATCGATAAAAAAGATAACAATCAACATTTCTTATTCTTCTGAGTATATTTTTTATAAGCTGTTCAAAACACACAGTCTATATTATTTCAACCTTATGTAAACAGAGAAATCGAAATGTAGGTCAGGGTGATCTCATGTAATTTAAATTATTAATAAACTCACATGTAAACTACCATTTGTTGTAATCACCATAACAGTTGAGAAATTCATGGTACTGGCACACAATCTTTCCCACACTTTCTACATAGAAGATTGCTGTCTTAGTGGCAAGCCAGGTTTTTACTGTACCACAGCTTTATTCTTTGTTTGAAAGCGATACCCTCCTAGCAACCTCTCATCTTGGTTGTGTGCGAGAGATGAGGTAAAAAGGTGCTTAAAAATTACAATATTTTGTTTTTTGAATTTTCCAGTACACTTCATCCTCACATTACCTACATTTCACATTCATACTTGCAATGGTAAGCATGATTTTGTGCATCTATTCCCACTTAAGATGTCTAATTTTTTATGCTCTATATTGAAGTAAAAATCAATGATATAATGACCCTGATTTGTTTGTACAATGTTTTAATGCTTCATTTTTGTGCAAGTTTGATCTGGATGTAAACAAAGTTTTCTCCAGCCCAGAATGGCCCCTGATGGCTGTCTACTAAAACAGGCATATTAGAACTGGTGGTGAATGGATGAATGGTTCTCTGGTGAGTTTTTTCAAAATTCATCCACCCGCTTGCCACCAGACGACTTTTGGTCAGATGATCAGCAGTCAGCAGAAATGAAGATGGAAGCAACAGCTTTCAAAACTAGTTTGTGTTTAAAAAAGTGAGAAGAGTGTGTGGCCAATGAATTATTACAATAATTTATCATAGTGACTCCACTGTGAATTCCTAAAGTAATTTACATCATTCATGAAGTCACTGAATGCAATCTCACATAATACTCTTCAATCATTGTCCTTTATATCAACACTTATTCCATGATGTCCTGGTGGAACCTTTCTTCTTGCTCATTTCTCATACTGTTCTAGAAGATCAGAATCCACCATATCAATTTTGAGAGAAATGTAGCATATGATTTTACCAAAATACAATTTTCCAATCTCAGACTTGACAGCTTCAGTCCTTTGACTGGTGGTTTCTGAGGAAGCCTCCTGTTATGACAGTAAAACTTTTCCAAATTGCCTTTTCTTATTGAAACCAAATCTGCAGATATCATGATATTTTTTATTTACGACCTCACAAGGCTGCCTGCTTTAACTTCTTCTATACTCTACTATACTCTTCTACTAGTTATTGATTTTAATAAAAGTTAAATTCGTCTTGTACTTTATTACGCCATTGCTGTAGTACTTTTAAAATAACTTATAACAATTTCCAAAACTATTTTCTTGCATGATTGTGTTGTCTTATGGCTCATATTAATTTAGTTTTATGTGTACTCAACTTTGGCACGGTTGTGTACATAAATTCTGTAGCCCCATCCTGGCCCGGGTTTTTCTCCGTTTTTCCTTCTGGTAGAGGCGGATTTATCATACAGGTTCTCTAGGCTTTGTCTAGGGGCGTGTTTATTGTAACAATAAATCGTGAATTTAGTGGGTTTTTTTTCAACTCTTATGATTTTTAAACACTATACTCAGAATAATCTATAGTTCGATAATAACTTGTATATGTAAATTTTTGCGTAAAATTACAAACACATTGACATTCTATTAGTACTATAACCCGCAGCTAACTTTTTGACTTATCTAGGAACTTATGCTGAATTTTTTTGAATCCGCCTCAGCCTTAGGGCTCTTGATCGGAATTGATGGGATGGTCCCTCGCTTGCTTCCGGAGAGTAAATTAGTTTATTGTCCTCCACGTGGTCATACGCAGTTTGTACTGTTTTTTGACAATAAATTTATTATTATTACTATTACTCTGAAACAGTTCTAATACACTATGTCCAGTACAAGAAGAGTATCAGTTCCCATGGGCAACACAAAATAATGTTTGGTTGTCTGGAGCAAAAAATCAAAACAAAAAAAAAAAAACATAATAAAATTAAAGAATATAATTCCTGACCACCATACCACATCAGGATTATTACATCATTGATTATCCTTCATTTTGAAGCATATGAGTTTGAGCATGAGTCTGTGCATTTTGGAGTGAGAAACAGTGTATACAATCATGAGATAATTTATTGCCCAATCTTTTTTTTACCAAAAGATTTTTAAAAAATTTAAACTTACATCCAATAATGCTATTTCAGGATGATTTTCACCACACACTAACAATGCCAAATATCGAGCTCTGTATAATAGTTTTAAAGCTGTGCTAACTTGACTGTTTGCAAAACAATACAAAGCCAAATGTGTCTGAAAATAGAGAAAGAACAAGGAAAATTTCATATTTTCACTGTTCAAAATGACAGTAAATTAAAAAACCTTAAATTAAAAACACCTTACATATTCTGTGATTGTGTAGGGGTGATCAATTCCATTAACTCTTTCAGACATAAGTACTGCTTTCTGTTGATATACCATAGCCTCAGTGTGCTCACCCATTATGTAATTTAGTCGAGCCAACATTCGTAAGCATTGAGCAATTTCAGGATGCATAGCACCATATACATTGTTCAACAAATTTAATGCCTCGCTTATTAATTCATAACCATCTTTGAGATAGCCTTGTTGAATTTTGGTCTGACCAGTAGTATAGAAGTTATATGCATCTGTAGCCTGCAAATGAAAGAGCAAGTTTAGTTGGTCAATATTAAGATGCATTGTCTTAAAAAATAACAAAAAGCATAGGTAAAAAATCATACACAAGAACTGAGATAAATCACTTCATTGAAAACTAATAATTTGTTGTAAATTTTGTAATTGAAGCCCATGTTTAAAATAAATTTTAATCACACAGTTTATGCTCATATTTGTAATCCTCACAAAATTTCCAATAAGATTAATGTATTCAGAAATTTGTACAGTACAAATGACTAAAAGAAAAATCACTGTAAAAAATCACAGACTGCATTTTGAGGGCTGAAAATTAGGTTCAGTACTTACTTTTGGGTATAGAATCCCATGAAAGTATTTTCAACAACATTTTCAGACCAGATCACACAACCCGGGCTCTCTCTCTGTCTCTCTCTCTAATATTGA
This sequence comes from Laupala kohalensis, assembly GCA_002313205.1. Taxonomy (NCBI): domain Eukaryota; kingdom Metazoa; phylum Arthropoda; class Insecta; order Orthoptera; family Trigonidiidae; genus Laupala; species Laupala kohalensis. The sequence continues at coordinate 215,149 of NNCF01126379.1, read as the reverse complement.
TAGAAAGTTGGCTTCTCTCAGTGAGAACATCGAACTCTTTGACTTATCTATTAAAGTGGTAACGTTTAAGGAGAAATTCAAGGAACTATTGTTGAGTGAATATTGAGTATCGAATTATGATTGGAGAACTAAGAAGTTACATTGTATTTTACCTTTTTGTTTGAATTTTAATTTCTGTTTTAAATCTTACATTTGAATATAAATGAATGTATTCGACGCTAGAAGGATTTGTGAAACATATTTATTCAGGGGGGTGGGTGGAAGAGAGGGCCTCATGGCCCTAACCTTCCCCTGATCGCTAAATAAAGACGTCAATCAATCAATCAATCAATCAATCAATCAATCAATCAATCAATCAATCAATCAATCTCTCTCTCAGTTGTCTTCGAGCTGTCGTAGCGTCAACATCTCTCGTGGTCTGTCTCTTGCAATCATGAGTGATAGGGAAAAAGTGAAGTGTGGAAAGTGTGAGTTAGGTTTTGCCAACAACTCTTTTCGTGTGAAGTGTGCGGTTTGCCGAGTTACCTGGCACACTGATTGCGTTAATTTGAAGAAGGAAGACTTTTTGTTTCTGAGAGAACAAAAGAAGCCATTTGTTTGTTCCACGTGTTCCGCGAAGAGTCGCGGTTCAATCTCGTCGCTTGGATCTGGTAGTGGTGACACCGCCGAAGGTGGAGACTCCCCCGGAACGTCTCAGGTCGCCAAGAAGGAAGTGGGTTTGGAAGACCTGTACAAGATCATGAACGACATGAGGTCGGAGGCCAAGGCGGCAAATGCTGTCTTTGAAAAGCAGCTATCCGAGGTCAGGGGGGAAATAAACGATCTTAAAGACCACCTGAATCGATATTCAGATGCGGTTGGCGAAAACACGTCGAGGATAGTTGCCCTCGATACCAAGTTGTCAACACTCTCGGAGTCATTTGGCGAGGTCTCTGGGCGATGTTCGGCGTTAGAAGAGCGCGTGTTGGAGCTTGAAAGCCTTATCGGAGATTCCGAGCAGGTGTCACTGACGAACTGCGTAGAGATAAGCGGGATAACAGCTAAGGCTGGAGAAAATGTCATTGAGTTGGTGTCGAGAGTCGCTGCTGTCCTCAAGGTCGACTGCCCTGTACAGTTGATAAACAATTGTTTCCGAAGGCGTCCACCTCCATCTGGGGCGGCCCCGGGGTCGATCTTTCTGTCTTTCGTTAGAAAGCTAGACAAGGACAGATTTATGACAGCTTCGCGACAGCAGCGGAATCTTACCACCTGGGATCTCGGCTTCTTAGACGGGGATGCTCAAAAGATTTTTATAAATCACAGCCTGTGCCTCGCGAAAAGGAAACTCCTCAATGCGGCAAAAATTAAGAAGAGAGAGTGTGTGTTTTCAGATTTGTTTGGGTCGCAAATAGAAAATTTTTTATGGGAAAAGAGGAGGGAGGGCGGCCGATTGCGATTCTGTCACTCAGTGACTTGAGAAAGATTTCAAAAAACGGGAGCCCTTCACGGGGGGCTCCCTCCCCCTACTAATCGTTCATTTCGTGATCTGGCAATACCTTGGCTTTTCTCCTATGATTTCCTCTCAGAAGTTACTATTATTATTTTTATCAATAAATTTCTTCTCCGCAATACTACTCCTCATTAGTGCTATAACGACTCCAATTTCTCTATTTTCGATCTGGTCATTTCAAGCAAGCAACCTAAGCCAAAATTGTATCATTAAAGTTGTTGAGTCTCTAAACCATTCAAGATGGCTGCCGTAAACAATGATATTTTTGCGCACATCGAGAATCTGCGTAAACACGCCAATTTTGCTCACGTCAATGCGGAATCGGTTGTGGCTAACATTGACGAAATAAGGAGTATTTTTAATGGAAGCATGTTCGACGTGATCGCCATAAGTGAAACGTTTTTGAAGCCGAATGTTTCCTCGGAGTCAGTCCGGGTACACGACTATAGCTGGGTGCGTAATGATCGTGTGGGGCATGGTCGTGGCGGGGTTGCACTTCTGGTCCACTCGAAGCTAAAATACAAAATTCTATGTAAATAAGAATCGGCATATTCGAAAAGCCCTGAATTCATTTTTATAGAGTTAGATGTTGGGACCCAAAAGCTGGCGGTGGGAGTGATATATCGTCCCCCCAAGATTGGAAAAATACGCGAAGTATTTGATGAAGCCGCAAAGTTACTGACGACGTATCAGAACTTGATTATACTTGGCGACATGAACTCTGACCTGCTCACCGACTCGCCTTACAGCCGTCAACTGATGACGATCTTAAACTCCCAAAACTTGCATTGTCTTCCGCTGCAACCGACTCATCATTCAGTCAACAATAGTACTCTACTCGATCTTATAATACTCAACGATCTGAATTTGGTAACAAAATATGGGCAGGTCCCTGCTTGCGGCCTATCCAGGCATGACCTGATCTACTGTTCCCTTAACTTAAGATCGCGCAAGGGTGGTAGAAAATACATGGACGTCAGGGACAAGAAACGGCTGGATAAGCAGGCACTTCTGGCCGAGGCTAATTTGACAAATTGGGATGAAATATACAATGAACCTAATATTGATAGAAAGTTGGCTTCTCTCAACGGGGCAATACTATCGTTGTATAACAAGCATTGCCCATGGATTCGAATTAAAGCTAAACACCAGCCTGCACCCTGGATAAATCAGGAACTCAGGGAAATGATGCAAACGAGAGACGCGCTGTACAAGCGATTTCTTAAAACAAAAAATAGAGAAACCCACAATAATTATAAAAAATTGAGAAATAAAACGCAACAAATGCTGAGAAATGCCAAAGTCAAACACTACAATGAGCTTTTTAAGACTCGCAAACAACCAAAAGATTTCTGGAAAATAATTCGAAAATTGGGGATTAGCGGAAGGGACACGGAGGTGGAGGTAGCGGTACCACTCGATGCGCTGAATCAGCACTTTTGCAGAGTGCCGGAAGGCTCCACGTCGCCGGATGTGATTAACCATTACACCAGTCTGCCCTTGATCGGTGAGCCCTTTGTCATTCCAGTGCTAGATGAGGGAACAGTTAAGAAGGCACTGTTTGCGGTGAAATCGACATCGATTGGTGCAGATGGGATCCCAATCGAAATTTTGCAGATGCTCGCAGACACTATTCTCCCCGTCTTGACTCATATTTACAATTACTCCCTGTCTACAGGGGTTTATCCTGAGATATGGAAGAAAGCGATCGTTAAGCCTCTACCAAAGAAGAAGCCACCTGAGAGTGTGAGCGATTTTCGAGCAATATCTCTGCTCTGTGCTATGGGTAAGGTGCTCGATAAGATTGTGTATGGGGAGCTCAGTGGCTATGTGGACCGCTGCGGGGTTCTAGACCCAAAGCAGTCTGCCTACCGTGCGGGTTTTGGGACCGAGACTGCTTTGATCAGGGTTCTTGACGACGTCAGAGCAGCAATGGACAAACGGAAAGTAACAATCATGGTAATGGTGGATTTCTCTGCCGCGTTTGATTTGATCAGAAGAGACATCTTGCTGGCGGTATTTCGATCCATTGGTGTGGAGGGGAACCTGCTAGCCTGGTTTGACTCGTATCTGTCACAGCGTCAGCAGGCTGTGAAAGGCTCGGATGGATCGCTGTCGTCGTGGAGAGATGTCCTCGTTGGGACCCCGCAGGGATCAGTGTTGTCGGCTCTCTGCTTCATCATCTATATCACCACGCTGCCAAGAGTATTCGCGGAGGGTACTCAGCATGTGTCCTACGCAGATGATCTACAGTTCTATCGTTCCTGCGACCTCGATGGTATAGAGGAGACTGTTCATGCGCTGAGTGAGGATCTGGCGAGGGTGGCCAATTGGTGCACCAGGCATGGCATGAAAATGAATATGGCCAAGACCAAGGCTATGATCATTGGGTATTCGAAGATCCTATCGAAGGTTGACATCTCCATCGCGACTAGAGTGACCTATGGAGGTGTTCCCTTGGAGTTTGTGAAGTCAGCCAAGAACTTGGGACTGCTATTCCAAGACACCCTGTCATGGAATCTTCAAGTGACGTCCATGTGTGGATCCGCGTTCAAAGCGATCTATCAACTCCGCAGAGTGGCCATAGACTTTCCCACCCATGTAAGACTGCAGCTAGTCCAAAGCTTAGTGTTGCCCACCTTCGATTATGCCGCTACTGCCATCTGTGACCTGAAGAGCGAAGAAATGAATATGCTTCAAAAAGCGCAAAATGCAGCGTTGCGATTCGCCCTTCGGCTGCGTTTGGACGAACATGTTACCCCCCATTACCAGCGGCTGGGTTGGCTCAAGATAAGAGAAAGGAAGAAATTGCAATTGGCTACAATGGTGTTCAAGGTCCTGAAATTCCGAAAACCAGATTACTTGTACGATCGCTTCAGGTTCTTATCGCAACGAGACACTCGAAATAAAGACAGGGTGCTTGAAATACCATGCCATCGAACTGCAATGCTTGCGAGATCCTTTGTCGTCCAAGGCTCGAAGCTCTACAACGAGAACATCGAACTCTTTGACTTATCTATTAAAGTGGTAACGTTTAAAGAGAAATTCAAGGAACTATTGTTGAGTGAGTATTGCGTGTTGAAACTCATTGTCCTGTCTATTAAAGTGGTAACGTTTAAGGAGAAATTCAAGGAACTTGGGACTGAATATNTTAATGTATTCAGAAATTTGTACAGTACAAATGACTAAAAGAAAAATCACTGTAAAAAATCACAGACTGCATTTTGAGGGCTGAAAATTAGGTTCAGTACTTACTTTTGGGTATAGAATCCCATGAAAGTATTTTCAACAACATTTTCAGACCAGATCACACAACCCGGGCTCTCTCTCTGTCTCTCTCTCTAATATTGATAGAAAGTTGGCTTCTCTCAGTGAGAACATCGAACTCTTTGACTTATCTATTAAAGTGGTAACGTTTAAGGAGAAATTCAAGGAACTATTGTTGAGTGAATATTGAGTATCGAATTATGATTGGAGAACTAAGAAGTTACATTGTATTTTACCTTTTTGTTTGAATTTTAATTTCTGTTTTAAATCTTACATTTGAATATAAATGAATGTATTCGACGCTAGAAGGATTTGTGAAACATATTTATTCAGGGGGGTGGGTGGAAGAGAGGGCCTCATGGCCCTAACCTTCCCCTGATCGCTAAATAAAGACGTCAATCAATCAATCAATCAATCAATCAATCAATCAATCAATCAATCAATCAATCAATCTCTCTCTCAGTTGTCTTCGAGCTGTCGTAGCGTCAACATCTCTCGTGGTCTGTCTCTTGCAATCATGAGTGATAGGGAAAAAGTGAAGTGTGGAAAGTGTGAGTTAGGTTTTGCCAACAACTCTTTTCGTGTGAAGTGTGCGGTTTGCCGAGTTACCTGGCACACTGATTGCGTTAATTTGAAGAAGGAAGACTTTTTGTTTCTGAGAGAACAAAAGAAGCCATTTGTTTGTTCCACGTGTTCCGCGAAGCGTCGCGGTTCAATCTCGTCGCTTGGATCTGGTAGTGGTGACACCGCCGAAGGTGGAGACTCCCCCGGAACGTCTCAGGTCGCCAAGAAGGAAGTGGGTTTGGAAGACCTGTACAAGATCATGAACGACATGAGGTCGGAGGCCAAGGCGGCAAATGCTGTCTTTGAAAAGCAGCTATCCGAGGTCAGGGGGGAAATAAACGATCTTAAAGACCACCTGAATCGATATTCAGATGCGGTTGGCGAAAACACGTCGAGGATAGTTGCCCTCGATACCAAGTTGTCAACACTCTCGGAGTCATTTGGCGAGGTCTCTGGGCGATGTTCGGCGTTAGAAGAGCGCGTGTTGGAGCTTGAAAGCCTTATCGGAGATTCCGAGCAGGTGTCACTGACGAACTGCGTAGAGATAAGCGGGATAACAGCTAAGGCTGGAGAAAATGTCATTGAGTTGGTGTCGAGAGTCGCTGCTGCCCTCAAGGTCGACTGCCCTGTACAGTTGATAAACAATTGTTTCCGAAGGCGTCCACCTCCATCTGGGGCGGCCCCGGGGTCGATCTTTCTGTCTTTCGTTAGAAAGCTAGACAAGGACAGATTTATGACAGCTTCGCGACAGCAGCGGAATCTTACCACCTGGGATCTCGGCTTCTTAGACGGGGATGCTCAAAAGATTTTTATAAATCACAGCCTGTGCCTCGCGAAAAGGAAACTCCTCAATGCGGCAAAAATTAAGAAGAGAGAGTGTGTGTTTTCAGATTTGTTTGGGTCGCAAATAGAAAATTTTTTATGGGAAAAGAGGAGGGAGGGCGGCCGATTGCGATTCTGTCACTCAGTGACTTGAGAAAGATTTCAAAAAACGGGAGCCCTTCACGGGGGGCTCCCTCCCCCTACTAATCGTTCATTTCGTGATCTGGCAATACCTTGGCTTTTCTCCTATGATTTCCTCTCAGAAGTTACTATTATTATTTTTATCAATAAATTTCTTCTCCGCAATACTACTCCTCATTAGTGCTATAACGACTCCAATTTCTCTATTTTCGATCTGGTCATTTCAAGCAAGCAACCTAAGCCAAAATTGTATCATTAAAGTTGTTGAGTCTCTAAACCATTCAAGATGGCTGCCGTAAACAATGATATTTTTGCGCACATCGAGAATCTGCGTAAACACGCCAATTTTGCTCACGTCAATGCGGAATCGGTTGTGGCTAACATTGACGAAATAAGGAGTATTTTTAATGGAAGCATGTTCGACGTGATCGCCATAAGTGAAACGTTTTTGAAGCCGAATGTTTCCTCGGAGTCAGTCCGGGTGCACGACTATAGCTGGGTGCGTAATGATCGTGTGGGGCATGGTCGTGGCGGGGTTGCACTTCTGGTCCACTCGAAGCTAAAATACAAAATTCTATGTAAATAAGAATCGGCATATTCGAAAAGCCCTGAATTCATTTTTATAGAGTTAGATGTTGGGACCCCAAAGCTGGCGGTGGGAGTGATATATCGTCCCCCCAAGATTGGAAAAATACGCGAAGTATTTGATGAAGCCACAAAGTTACTGACGACGTATCAGAGCTTGATTATACTTGGCGACATGAACTTTGACCCGCTCACCGACTCGCCTTACAGCCGTCAACTGATGACGATCTTAAACTCCCAAAACTTGCATTGTCTTCCGCTGCAACCGACTCATCATTCAGTCAACAATAGTACTCTACTCGATCTTATAATACTCAACGATCTGAATTTGGTAACAAAATATGGGCAGGTCCCTGCTTGCGGCCTATCCAGGCATGACCTGATCTACTGTTCCCTTAACTTAAGATCGCGCAAGGGTGGTAGAAAATACATGGACGTCAGGGACAAGAAACGGCTGGATAAGCAGGCACTTCTGGCCGAGGCTAATTTGACAAATTGGGATGAAATATACAATGAACCTAATATTGATAGAAAGTTGGCTTCTCTCAACGGGGCAATACTATCGTTGTATGACAAGCATTGCCCATGGATTCGAATTAAAGCTAAACATCAGCCTGCACCCTGGATAAAACAGGAACTCAGGGACATGATGCAAACGAGAGAAGCGCTGTACAAGCGATTTCTTAAAACAAAAAATAGAGAAACCCACAATAATTATAAAAAATTGAGAAATAAAACGCAACAAATACTGAGAAATGCCAAAGTCAAACACTACAATGAGATTTTTAAGACTCGCAAATAACCAAAAGATTTCTGGAAAATAATTCGAAAATTGGGGATTAGCGGAAGGGACACGGAGGTGTAGGTAGCGGTACCTCTCGATGCGCTGAATCAGCACTTTTGCAGTGCCAGAAGGCTACACGTCGCCGGATGTGATTAACCATTACACCAGCCTGCCCTTGATCGGTGATCCCTTTGTCATTCCAGTGCTAGATGAGGAAACAGTTAAGAAGGCACTGTTTGCGGTGAAATCGACATCGATTGGTGCAGATGGGATCCCAATCGAAATTTTGCAGATGCTCGCAGACACTATTCTCCCCGTCTTGACTCATATCTACAATTACTCCGTCTACAGGGGTTTATCCCGAGATATGGAAGAAAGCGATCGTTAAGCCTCTACCAAAGAAGAAGTCACCTGAGAGTGTGAGCGATTTTCGAGCAATATCTCTGCTTTGTGCTATGGGTAAAGTGCTCGACAAGATTGTGTATGGAGAGCTCAGTGGCTATGTGGACCGCTGCGGGGTTCTAGACCCAAAGCAGTCTGCCTACCGTGCGGGTTTTGGGACCGAGACTGCTTTGATCAGGGTTCTTGACGACGTCAGAGCAGCAATGGACAAACGGAAAGTAACAATCATGGTAATGGTGGATTTCTCTGCCGCGTTTGATTTGATCAGAAGAGACATCTTGCTGGCGGTATTTCGATCCATTGGTGTGGAGGGGAACCTGCTAGCCTGGTTTGACTCGTATCTGTCACAGCGTCAGCAGGCTGTGAAAGGCTCGGATGGATCGCTGTCGTCGTGGAGAGATGTCCTCGTTGGGACCCCGCAGGGATCAGTGCTGTCGGCTCTCGGCTTCATCATCTATATCACCACGCTGCCAAGAGTATTCGCGGAGGGTACTCAGCATATGTCCTACGCAGATGATCTACAGTTCTATCGTTCCTGCGACCTCGATGGTATAGAGGAGACTGTTCATGCGCTGAGTGAGGATCTGGCGAGGGTGGCCAATTGGTGCACCAGGCATGGCATGAAAATGAATATGGCCAAGACCAAGGCTATGATCATTAGGTATTCGAAGATCCTATCGAAGGTTGACATCTCCA
>NNCF01126379.1:167599-205507 GCA_002313205.1 Laupala kohalensis | reverse complement strand
TATATATATATATATATATATATATATATATATATATATATATATATATATATATATATATATATATATAATATTATATATAAACTCAGGATTATATTTAAAATAAAAAGATGAAATATTTTCCTAGCAAACAATTCAATATGAAAAATAAATTGACAAACATAGTGGTAAAGAGAGATACAAAGAGAAGACAAAAAACTTGAGTGGGAAAGGGAAATAAAGACATAACAAAATAACATGGCTATTAGCAGAATGAATCATGAAAACTAAGAACACTGATTAAAGAAGTAAGGACACAATGAGAAAAACTCCATAATTAGTGAGGAGGAGAACTTACCCTGGGGTTGATATGCTTCACAACAGGAAAAATATTTATTATATCCTCTTCAAAGAAAGTCAACCTATTCTTATTATCAAATGTATACTCTCGCAGTAAAATTTGAACTCCAGTTTTAATACAGAAGGACCTGAAAAAAGATTCAAAGTGATCTCTCAGCAGTTCATTTTGCACTTCATATCATCACATTTCTCACGACTCATGATCCTCATATTGAACTAGATCTCTCAATTAGAACTAGTTAAAGTCAATTGAATTAAGTTATTATTAGTTTTAAAACTTCAAGTGAACTAATAGGATATTCAAGGGAATAATTTACCAATGATCTTAGCATCCTAAAATTTTTCAAATACATAAGTTAATTTTCAAATAGATAAACTAATGAGAAGAAAAGTAACACACTTTCTTATCAATAAACTTCAGGGTCATCTACAATTAGCCCAAAAGATACTACAATTTACAATAGAAGCATACTGTAGAAAACCTTAATGTATATGGTCATCCAGTACTGAATGAGGACAATACTAATTGTTTATGTGCTTGAAATCAAAATCATTATTGTTACCTACATCTCTCTTTTAATGATCTCAACACAGAAAAATCTGAGTCTCACAGTACGTAACCTTAGAACAAATTAATCACAAATGATCGATCAATAAGAAAAAACGATATAAATACAAACTACAACATAACATAAAAAAGAAACATTACCAATCTATACATAACAGTTATCAAAGGAAAAATAATAGTAAATACATGAAAAATAAATACAGAAAATGCTGAACCACATCTGAAGTCTAACAAATTATTTCACTTGAACCACATCTCAATTCTAACAAATCATTTCACAAAATTCTCCAGTTTCAAAATGTCAAGTTTTTAAAATCTCTCACAGAGAAGAGAAGGAACTGCATGCATTTTTGGAGAGATTTTAAAAGATGAATCATACATGATTTGAACTAAACGGAGAAAAAACTAAGTAAAGCCACAAAAAATTGTTAACTATAATAGTTTTTGAAAAAGCAAAGAATAGTACCAGACATAGTGCAGCTAGGTCAGTTCATTGTTGCAGAGAAACTCAAAGCAAATGTTAAAAGACCTCATCCATATACACAGTGGGTGAAGGAAATGACAGGTTTAGTATACTATCTAAGAGGCAGAATAATAATACAAATTCAATTGTAGACATTACACATTAATGTAACCTCAATCTACACTTCAATTCCAAATTAAGTTTTGGATGCATTTAAATTCCTTCTTATTTTAAAAATACCACATTGCATACCCTCCACACATTTCCTCATAGAACTAGCTAATTTAATTTTTATATTAAAAGCTTTTCAATTCTATAGTAATTTCTTGCCAGGAAATGATACTAGAATGACCGTCATACACTAATTTATTCATGTTGTTTCTTGAAAGTGATTTGCTATTGAGAGAAACTAAACTTCCAACTTTTATGGGAAGACTGGTGGTATCTTGGGACTTATGGATATGAATCTCTTCAAAATTTTCTCAATAAAGTTAACTCATCCCACTCAGTAGGACTCACTTGGATCATTTCCCATGAATCATAAATTACTTCTACCTCAACATCTCACTCTATTTCCATATCTTACAGCATGCACAATACATTCATTCCAAAGTTGTTTAACGCCTACCTAAAACATGTTAAATGCAGGCCATATGTAATTTAACAATTGGAAGAGAAGTAAGTAGTGATTTTATTGAGGAAATGTCTTGGGGACAATAACAGAAAAGGCCTCTTCTCTTTATTAAGTTTCACCAAAAATTGCTTGCAACATACTTTTATTTAAACAAAAAAAAATGTGAACAGTAGTTTTTCAAATATTGTAGAAAAAGTATCGGTTATAGAGAAAAGTAAAGCATAGAAGATTTGTGCACAATGAAAATACTTATAATTTGAGACTTTTTAAATAAAAAAGTCAACAAATAACAGTTATTGCAAAAAAAACAACATGAAAATTGACCATTTTTAGTTATTGTTATAATTTTGCTAATAGGAATTTACAATAGGTTAAACACTCCTTAAGATGCAAGATTTGTGATGTGTGTAAAAGAGGGGTGCTGTAAGTGCCAAATAGTTTTTGCAAAATCCTTTTTATTTATCCCGACATGGGCAAAAACCACCATCTTTGCATGGCTGTACATCTATCAATTGTTAATAAAAAGAGGTTTGGTCATTTGCATTTTAAATATAGAGAACTTAACTAACAATTGATAACAATTAATAAACAGTTTTTAAACAATGGCCTTGAAATTCTATATTTAAAAAAAGTAAATTTCTGACCCTTTTTTACTTATAAACGAATAGATTATCTTTGTTGCTTTAATGCTAAACCTTTACATTGGGAAGCCAATTTTAAAACACAAATTTTTGTGGCAAATAGAACACTCTACGATCAATAGAAGCCAAGTTAGCCAGTTTTAAAAATTATCATAGCACTGTTATTTTTAAACATTGAAATTTTTAGTGAAGATTCAAACTCCATTAAAGACTATTCCCAAGAGGATGACAGCAGAAAAGAAAATGACAAAATCGTCCAAATCTATAAAAAGTAAAAAAAAAGCTTTGCTAATGTCCATTTTAAATTTATTTACAGTAAATTTATATCTTTACTTGTCTCTATGACTGATAGTTCTTCTAATGTATTTGAAAAACTAGTACTCCCATTTTTTTGTTCACATAAAAGTATGTCACAAGCAATTTTTGATGAAACTAAAGATGAGAGGCTTTTTCATTCATTGTCCCCAAGACATTTCCACAATAAAATTGCTACTTAATTCACTTTCAATTTCAATTTTCAGACTTTTTCCCTTCATATGGCCTGGGCTATATCTGTTTGTGGCCATATAATCTGTAACAACAATTCTAACAGCTCAAACTACATTTTCTAAACCCACAAACAACCAAGCTCTTCAGCCCCCTATATTACGTACATCTTTTTCCCCTAGTACTGACAAAATTAAACCCATTCTTAAAGACTTGTATCAGATCATAGCTTCAAGCCCCTCCACAAAAACTCTTTACTTGTCAATAAACAACCCCCTAACTTCCAAAAGTTATTAAGTAACAACAAAGGTTCATCCATCGCCCTCTAACTTTCTCACATGGCACAAAGCACTGTGAAAAACCATGATATGCAATATCCTATGTCCTTTATTAGCCCCGTCACCCAATTCACACTCAAAATTCAACAATCCATTGAGTACACCCCCAGAAATTGCATTTACCTTCTACATAGCACTATGTGTAAAAGTTTTTGTATAGGAGAAATAACTACTATTTTCAACATCAGGATGAACAATTGCACAGTTTCTTGTGATATATCTATTTCTTCTTTGCCTGTCCCCTCTCACACTAGATTACATAATAAAAAAATGTAACAAATGTTTTGAAGTCACGATTGTGGAAACTCCCCAAACATTCCCAATCCACAGATGTAAAAACAGATTTCACCTGGTCCCCAAGAGCCTCTACCCATCCCAGTTTAAAAAGGTAAAGATCAATTCTTCAAAATCCAATTTCAAATTTCCCTCCTACTTTTCTTTTCTTTCATCCAACGGTTGGTCAACTTAATCCAAAGAGAGAAGAATCTGATCATTTTCTACGTAACTGAGGAAGGCAGGCTGCCAAAACTGCTTCGTCCTATTTGTGAGCAACTTATAAGAGTTTTCTTTTCTATTTTTCATTAACTATATATACATTCCTTGGGGGATCAAACAAAAAAATCAACTACATTGGAACACAACATAAATTCTTTTTAAAAATTTTTTTGAGAACCGAATTAAATATTCTAACATTACCTTGTTCAAAATACGACAAAAGTGATTATCAAATAACAAAATTATGAAATATTTACAAAAAAGTTATCTATGACATGAAGTGTTCGTGACTGTGTGCACGTGACATCAGCATGATCAGACTGTACTTCGCCGTTGAGGCACCGCTGGTCGCCAAATGAAAACACAATTCTGTTTATCACTTATTTGTGGTTACATACTAAGTTTTAAACGTTTAAATTCATTGATCATATGATCACGGCATTTAACTTAAGGTTACAGTATCAATTTTATTCCTTAAAACCGTGCCTGGTCGTTTTTAGCAATGTTTTCGAAAAATGTTAATAACTCGTTATATTTTGCAAGTAGAAGCTTGAAATTTTTAAATGTTGTCACAAACATAATAGTAATCATTTGCTGAATAAGAATTAATTTTGACACTTTTAGTTTATTCAATAAAAATTAGTAAAGTCGACGTATCGGGAAAAGCTGTGAAAATTTTCTGTGAGTCTTTTGAAACATAGAAGATCAAGAAATAAAAGTTGTGGGTGGATTCAAATATCTAGGAGAAATCATGAAATAAAACTTTAATGAGAAACATATGGAACAATAGAATAAATAAACTGATAAGAGCGCAATGTATTACCAAAAACACAGAACAAGAAAGGCCCACAAACCTTAAGCCCTATAAAACAGCAACAAAGCAAGAAATTATATATACAAGTGAAACCATCTTAAAATTACAATAATTAGCAATAGACACACTGCTTAAGATAGAGAGGAGGATAGTCGGAACATGCATTACTAAAAATTACCAGGAAAATGGTCACTGGAGGTTTGCTTCCAATGAAACAAGTACAATTAAAAAGGAACTAATCTCATTCTTTGGACATGTAATCAGATCACCAGAGAACAATATCAGCAGGAAATAATATAAAATTTGAGAAACAGTAAAAGAAACTTTAGATGGATTACAGAAATCGAGGAAGATATGAGAGAGTTAAATACTACAATACAAGATTTGAAAAATAAGCCTTACAAGATAAGAAAAATAATGCTCAAGGATAAATGCACATAAAAATCAATTTACAGAGAATAGGAAGAGCAGTGCCAGAAGAAAGAAAATCAAGATCACAAAGAATTTAAAAAATACTGAGTTGATAAGTTAATAGAAAGCAGAGGAACCCATTAAGTAACTGAAATGGTCCAATGATGGCCAAAAAAAGAAAATAAATAAATTGATTAATTTACTTGTCCAGTCACCCAATACATCCATACAATAGGTCAGTCCAGTGAATGCACATCTACAAACTGTACTTATCATCTATCATTCATACTGTTCACGTTGTTATGTAGGAGAAACTACTACTACTCTCAATATCAGAACGGACAACTCCATGTGATCAATCCATTTCTTTTCTATCAGTTTCCTCAAAGTGAATTTCCTGGTTGGTAGACACATCTTTTTTTTCACAGAACTTGTTCCAGGAGAAGTCAGGTGGGTGTGGTGGAATTCTTTATTTTTATTTAATAATTTGCAGATGTTACAGGAATGTTTAAGAATGCGGGGTTTGTTGAAGAGAGCTTTTGTGGAGGGTTTGAAGGATATAATCAGAAACAAATATTGAGAATGAGTATGATTATGTCAATGCTAAGGAAAAATGTAAAAATTTTTACAAAGTGCAGGAGACTTGGGAAGTAGAGTGTTAATGGATTTAGAAACATATTTTGAGATTTCTCTTTAATTTCAAGATTTTTCTTTAATATGTGGAATAATGGCATTATGTGGGTGTAATGTAATTTGTTGCGACTGACAGGTTCATTCATTATTAAAGGAATTCATTAAAAAAATCAATGCTCCTTTAGGGAATTACATTTGAATAGAAATATAAATGCAATTAAAAAGGACATAACAGCTTTTCCTTTAATAAACAAAATTTAAAATACATACCTTAAAAGAGAAATCTTTTGAAGATCATAATTGTCAACAGCACTTTCTATTGAATCAGCAGTAAGTTCCCAATCAAAGTAACTTCTAATGTCACTTCTCAGTTGACTCCATAGTGATTTTGGAGTTAGATTAGCCCATTCTGTACTATCAGAATTTAGCAAAGGATTTGATCGACCTTTGCGTTTATGTCGCCGTTTTGAAGTTCTGCTGAACAACTAAGCAAAATTAAATCATTAAACAATGAAAATTAGTATAGTTCGATAATAATTTGTACATGTAAAATAAATTTTGTGTGTTAAATTACAACATATAGACATTCTATTAGTATTATAACTCGCAGCTAACTTTTTATCTTATCTAGGAATTTTTGCTGAAATTTTTGAATCCACCTCTGCCTTTGGGTCCTTGATCGGAATTGATGGGATGGTCCCTTGCTTGCTTCCGGAGAGTAAATTAGTTTATTGTCCTCCATGTGGTCATACGCAATTTGTACTGCTTTTTTGACAATAAATTTATTATTGTAGTATGAAGTACACAAGATTCATGTTTCAGTCAACCATAATTATACATTTGAGCCTTTATTTTTTTTCATTTCTCTTTCAATAGATTACCATAGCAATCTCACCATTCCACAATGGGACAGTCACAGGTAAAAACGGGACAAAAATAGAAAAATCAACTTTTTCTTTTGGGTGTTTGAGTGCAATATATGCGTAAGGAATTAGGGATGAGCAAACCATTCTTCTTTTGTCTTAAAATATTAATACTTCCAAAATTAGCTACATTGATTCTCGCTGTTTTTTGTCCTTGCAACATAGCAAATGTGACTACGGTGTACATACTACTCACAAGCTCATTTCGCATAAAGTCTGAGAGTTATAAATTACTCTCATTTCACATATTGTGAGGAAATTTGTGAGGATTGAAAAGGACTGTCTAAGTGCAACACGAACTGAATCATACATACATAGCTTAAACGAAGAATGCGTATATTATAAGATTAGGTTGTCTATCAAACAAACTCCTAGATGTACAAAAAGTTGTAAGAAGATATAAAGTTGAAATCACTTGTTAACTATTATATAATGCCTGTAGAATGTAGTTGCAATCAGCTGCCCGTTTTTGCCCCTTTCCTGTGAATTCTCAGTTAACTATACGGAAGCGTATTCTCTGATATTTCAGATTATCCTCATATCCATCACTGAATACTTTTAGTAAATAAAGAACTGCAGTAGGAAACAAAGTATGATAGGAGCTGAGAGATGAAGTGCATTGTACATTGTCTTGAAATGCTGACAGAATCACAGTCTTCGGCTGAGCTTGTACGATTCCGTCTTGTGTCAAAAAGCTACCGAATGCTTACAGTCAAGTAATCAGAACTTCAGAAATTTTGATGTTTATCACAGAAGAAGAGCTTTAGCTGTTCTATGAAATGGAAATACATCAAAAGAACTATACATATCACTTTGAAACAAAGCCGCGATCAGTTTCTTATCTATTATATCAAGAAGTATTTGAAGCAAAAGATTAATGATATATGACAGATAGCTCAGTAACAGAAACATGCCAATGTGAAATTATAAAGTTTGTTAGATCTAACTGCAGGCAGAATATTGAAAAGTTTGGGGACAGATGGGATCCAGGTCTTCTCAGGTACAGAGTCCTCACTGGGAAATGGGGGTGTAGTGGAAGTACTGTTCATCAGCTCTACAGTCAAACATTTGAATCTCATGATTCACAAGATAGTATAGTGTTAAAAGTGAAAAATTCAACAACTATGCTTTTGACAAAGTAATATTGGTAGTAGAAAAATACCCTTGGCTTTATTTTCCATGAAATGTTCACAAAATGTTAGTTCACGGAGCACCCCTTACAAATGGTAAGCTCTCAGATGAAGTGCAGGAGGCACGACGTAAGAACATAAATTGGCGTACAGAGAGAATATCTTACTGTGCTAATTCTATGACTGATTTATTTTAACACCTACTTGTACCATCTGATCCTATCTCATTGGCAAAGAAAAGTTCACATCTTTTGCCCCAAGCAAAAAGTTTACTAATGACTGCAAATTTCACAGAAGAAAATGATGATAAATACGGATAAATGTTGTAAGATGATATAAATACTATTTCACAATAAATTAAATACCACCTTCAAAGTTTTCTATGTTGAAATTAATAAACAAACCGATTCTTGACCTTTCATGTGTTATTTCAATTAAGAGATGATTTTCCAATTTTCTCCAATATTGAAGGAAAACTCTGAAATGAGCACTCGCAAGGCTCAAAACGGATTTGAATGTAAGCTTTGGTCATTCCTCTTGTTAAAAAGAATATTTGTAAAGATATGCGACGTTTTCAGCAGCAGGTATTTTTGTCCCACTTTGAGGTCACTCTATCCCACAGTGCATTCCACAGATACTTCTATATAAAACAATTAATCAACATTTTTTCATCTGGAGAATCCTGTAGATATTTTTTAAATGAATGTTCGGATACTATTGAAATCAGGATATTGAAATTAATTTTGAGATTATTGAAACCTCATTGTGAAGCCTGTGAAAAAAATAAATAATTAAAAATGCACCTACATTAAAAAGGTATATTACATGAACTTCCTATGTATTTGTATAGTTTTGAAGCCAGAATGTTCTGAATAAAGTTAATGGGTCAGTAAGCAAGTCAGTCCTTCAATACAACTTACCTAATTTTCTATGTCTGTAAGTCAACTTCATATTGTTTACAACAGAATGAAAATTGCAGATAATTTCAAATCTCAAAATCATAAGTTCGGAGGGAGGTGGGAATAAATTACTTCATAAAATTATGAAGGGTCCAAAAGTTACAGCAAAAATGATTGGCAATCACAAATTCCAGGAATATAAAAGGAGATTTCTACTGCATATAAGAAAAAGAATCATTTCCTTGTAGCACTAGTTTAATAGATAATATCCAATTTTGCATATTTCACAGAATCTCAGTACAAAAGTAAGAATTAAACATGAGTGGGTTTTAGAGATGAGAGATGTTATTGAAGATACCTAATAAAAAAATTTCTAATCAGCAAGAGACAGAATACTTACTTCATCAGCAACTTGCTGAGGATGTGGAACTTGGCAAGATGACAAGAAACAATTCAGGAAATGACTAACAGCCACAGACAAGCTCATGAGTTCAGTGCTCTTAAGAAAACAGAAACACAAAAATATTGATTGGTGAAATATAATAGAGAGTGGTTATAAATATTTGATAAACAATAGTAAAAAATGCAAATGAATAAGTGAACTTTTTTTTTTGTGCATGAGAGGGTGTGAAGTAAAGTGGTACAAATAGTTTTCCAATAAACAATATTATTTATTTATTTGTAAAATATTTTCACTTGTATTTTCTTAATTCTGAAAGAAAGATCATATTTAATGATTAAAATACTAAAAATAAAGGGAAAATACCTGCATATAAGAAGTGAATATGTGTTTAGCAGCTCTAGTGATTATTTCTGCAACTCCTATGGAATACAAATACTCCAACTGTTGGACAGTACTTAGCATGTGAATAATTTTGCCCAAATATCTAATATTTATTCCTCTATTATGCATGGCTTCTGATAATGCAAAGCCATCCAATGGAGCAGCTGAATGATCTAAACAATCTCGTATCTTAATGGAAACAAACATTTGTGAATGTTAGTGACTTTTCAAGTAAATGTATTTAAAATTAGCACCTTCAATATTTGATCATAAGAACTCTAGTCAAAACTAATATTAATTTACTCAGTACATTAGTCATCCTACATGTGGGCATACATAGTTTTAAACTCCTTTTGTATCAAAAAATTGAAATATTAAAATGTCCCATTATACTAAAATTAAAAAGATAATACTTAAAAGAGAAAACTAGAGAAGTAAATTACAGAAAATTTACAGTTCAAGAAATTAATATTAAATTTAATCTAAAGCCCTTATGTCAAAACTCCTTAATATACAATATAAACAATACTTTTAACATTATTACACCAAATGACTCACAAAAGTAGGAATTTGAACAGTGAGCAAAAATGCTGAAGCATCTTTCACAAGTTGTCTTTCTTTCTTGATCTGCTCACCAGTGGAATCAACGTGCTGAACACCGGGTGAGTAGACATCTGGATTAAATCTCACATCAAATTCAGTTTCCTTTAATGAGCCAACTGCAAGGGCAGCTTTCTTCACAATTTCCTTTGTACTTTCTTCCACTAACATAAAAAAAAAAACTAATGAACCTTTAAATCTTCGATGATTATGATTAAAAACATTTCTTGATCTAGTCGTTGGATATTTTTTTAAATCATGATTATTATAACAATATGTAAACATGATCTAATATTTATGTTCATACAAGTTTTTTTTTCAATACAAATATCTTATTGTCAAAATACTGAAAACCCTTACACTCTTGTTTTTCACCATTTGTAATGGAATCGGTAATGCTCTCAACAATTTTCTTTGCTTCATCAGCCTCCATTTGATTTTCGGCTCCAGCATCACAAGGAGAAGACACACTGTTTTCTAATTCAATTGACTCTTTCTTGACATTTGGTTTGATATTTTCTTTGTCCTGAATCAAAAAATCATTTGCTTGATCTTCAAAGGTTCTTAAAACATCTGCTTCATAAACTTATTTTTTCTGTTCTACTAATTACACACACACAAAATTAAAATGAAAGTTATAAAAACCTTGGTATCCTTGTCTGTAGATGTATTATCTCTTTCTTGACTATAACGAAGTGCTTCACGCTCTCTTTGCTTTTTTACTCCAAGTTGCTGAAGATGAAAGGCCGCGTATTTGATGAACATCATATATTTGGACCTGAATGGAAAGATACAATAGAGTACAAATGACAAAATTATTACTGAATTGAATTTCATGAATCATAATGCTCTGATTATGGTATTCTCTATCTTTACAAAATATATCAAAATTATATCATACGTCCAGGGCTCCAAGATAAATTTTTGTCAGAGACTCATCAAATAATCTACAAGACTTATATCTAGAGAAATAACCTAGAGAAATTCTTGAATACGTGATAAATCACTAAACCTTATTTCTAACAGGTAACTTATTGAAACAATCCCTTTTTCACCTCACCACATTACGAAAAATATGGTATCAATACAAGAAATCTTTTCAGTCATATCCCTAAATAATTAAACACACTCAATCTACATTTTAATGTCACTTTGATAGTTGAGTAAATACCACATCTGCAAGTGAAATTAGATTTGAAAGTCACCATCGTAGCTTCTGAATGATAACATGCAATATCCAAGATCAATGTTTCAAGTTTTTAACCATGGTTAGAGGTTTTCCTAAAAAAAAAGTGTTGGAAGCCTGAAGTAAATTGTGACAAAAGGTTCATAAGCAACTCTTTAAATATTTTAACTAATAACTTCCGAGTACCTACTCGTGGAAGTGTGTTTACAACGTCAACAGCCAGGTGAAAATTGCGACGGATCGAGACTTGAATCCGGGACCTCCTGCTCTGGCTGTAGGTGTGTTATCCACTGCACCACCCACCTCGACTCCCAAGTCAGTACACAACCTCCACCTGGCCTGATCCGGTAAACCTGGGTCACATCCCACTTCAGGGGATCAGTGGCCACAGGCGGCTCCAATGTTCGGAGCTCTTAAGCCCGGTTTTCACATACCTGTGTGTCTGATGCATATTTTAACGCCCAAGTTCTGAGTACCTACTCGAGGAGGAGTGTTTGCAATGTCAACAGCCAGGTGAAAACCTGCGGTCAGAGTAGGGGGTACCTGGTTCGAGTTGTGGTCCGTTGCAATTTTCATCTGGCTGTTGGTCTTTTAATATCGTTCGTTGTATAAGTGTACGTGGGCATTATTCCCTCTGGTTCAGCAACTTTTCAATTATTTAATTCCCTGATTATGGAGTCCTAATTATGTTATTAGATATATTTCATCTTTTAGAATAAACATTTTTGCAAAGTCTTATCAAATACTAAAAGAAAAACTTACTCTACAAAGGAATCAATCAATTCTTGACGCAGACAACATAATTTATGTTTATGCTCTATGGGAAATCCTAATGCTCTTACTTCTTTACTAAGTTCTTCTCCTTCCACTAGAAAGAAAAAATTATTATCATATGTACTTAAAAAGAAACAACTCTTTCATTACAAAAAAATTAACAACTTACATTTTAAAAAATTAACATCGGGAGGAAAAGTTCTCAACAGATCTAAAATATAATGCCTTCCATCATTCCCAATTATACCTTTACACTCCACAGATGAACACAGTTCAACTTCCTCTCCCTTATCATTTAAAACTTTATGGGGAAGAATTTTCAGTTGCTGACCAGCTTTATTAAGCTAAAACACAGTAGCCAAGACAACAGACAAATTTAATAAATATACAGCTCTCACAACAACCATCATGGAAAAAGATTTTTGATAAAAAAAAATTACTAACCATTTCTAAATACTTAGGATGAGAAATAACAGTTTTTCCAAAATCAATAGAACCATATACAACAGACTGTTCCTGTTCTCGTTCCAAGATTCCAGGAATAATGGATTGCGCAGTAACACGATACCCACGATAGTCTATAACAACTGTTCCCAGAGTGTACAGACCTTGTAGATCAACAGCACTGTATACGCGAACTCCTTGGAGATCATTACGCTAAAACAAAAAAATACGTAACAAAATGCAAAATTATTGTAAGAAATTGTAAATATGCAAAAAATCCACAGTAAGATATTAACAAAAAATTCATATTTAACAACTGTGTAATTATGACCAATATTGCACGCAAGCTTTATACTCCAAGCACACAAGTATTGTCAACCAATCCTCAATGCAGTAGTTGAGGAATAAATATAGAAAACATAGTGAAATTGACATTTTAAACTCAAAATGAATTATAAATTACTTTTTTACCAGAAAATGGTTAAAGAGTAATGCAGAACAAACATACATTCAGATGTATCAGAGTACATACTGAAAATTAATAAGATTTTATAAGATCAGTGATTTATGAAGCATCATGCATAGATATGAATATAATATCCACACAATTGTTCAAGCTAAAATGTTTCCATGTTATCTTACCGGAGCTACAAAAGCTGCAGCATCACCTCCCAACTCTTTGTAGTGATCTCTTACATCAAAGCCTAAAGAAAAGAATATATTGTTCCATATAAACATTTGCATTTTTGCTTCCTCACCAGGATTTATTGCCATAACATTTCCATCAATAACAGCCATTGCACCTCTAGTGGCTGCAGCTACAAAATCACTGTGCACCTGTTAAAAGAAAATTTTCATAATATTACCATTCCTCAGCACAAAGAATTATTGTTGCTTGAATTTGTGATAGAAACTTGATTGTGAGCTTTTAATTAGAGATAGATGTAATGTAATGGACTAGCAACACTGTTGAAGAATTATCTGTGTTACAACACAGGAAAATAATTAATAAAGCAACATCCGATATTTAGATTAGATAAAAGGAAATGCATTTATCTGATGAATATAGGGATAAAAAAAATATAGCAAGCTGTGATAAGTGTGATTTTTCCCTTAAGGCACACAATTGTCCTTATTCACTTCATAAATCAGAAGAGCACTGTAGTTCATTTCATTTCTCCATCGTTTCCTCAGTAGACAAGAGGTGTTTGAATGCATTTTGTACTCATATGGTGAAATCAATGGGTGTTATGACATACATTCAGTTCAGTGTATTAATTAGGATGTTGATTATAAGGCGCTAGCTGGTTAACTCATTTTCCTATTCAAGAGTTTGAGAGTGAGAGGTATTTTTCTCATTATAAGTCTGGCGACAAAATAACGCTTAATTTTTGTCAGTATGTCATTAGGTAAATGTTGAAATGATGCTAAGCTTTTTAAGAGACAGTACAATACAAACAAGCATTTAAAACCTTTTGTTACTTCGGTTGCATAATTTCATTAGCTTTCAAATTAATCTTCATTTTCACATTTGAAAATCAACATAAACAACAACAAATTATCATTAGTCAAATTCATTTGTTATTATGGTTGAATATGTTCAAATAAGCACAAATTTAATATAAATTTGTGTATTCTGCAAACAAACTGACATACATTATATAGTAATTCTAGGTCTTTAGAGGTAAAAAATAGATGCTAATTTGGTACAAAATAAATGCTATTTTTTCTGGTCCCTACTTATGTATCACTACCAGGAGCAATGAATTTGATATTGTAATTCAGAGATCATATTTGAATTTCACTCCATATATGTGAAAAGTTTGGGTCTTGATCATGAATTCTCAACCACTGAATGATTGTGAGCACCACTCAAATATAATACAATGTACATGAGCATCACAAAATTAAATAAATTAACTAAATAAATATAAAGTTTTAAAATATGCATGTAGGTTAGTGAGACCTTTCTCAGTACCAGCTTCAATATTCCAGTAACATCAAGAATAACTTGCATTCACACACAAACACACTCAAGATGCGAATCAATTTCATAGTGATTGTTTTTAATATTACAGACCTGAAAAAGTATTCTCATAGATAGACTTTCTGACCTAGATTCCCGAACATAAGACAATAATTTAACAGAAATAATGATGTTTTAGAATTGAAACATGGTTGAACCTCTTTAATCAGACATACTTGGGATCAGAAGTGCATCTGATTAGGGATATTACTGGGCTATAGAGGTTTCCTTCTGAAAACAGAGTTTAACAATGAATGAACGAGAGCTACATATATATTTATCATTATATCAATATTACATATATTTAATATTCATATTAAACACAAAAACTTCAGGATGTAGACCAATTTAGAAAAACAACAAAAGTAGCAGTTACAAATTACTGAAAATGTCAAAGATGTGGCATGAAAATTATTGAAAACATTAATCATAGTTGAAATTGCTAAATTGTAGAACACTTACAATCCTTAAGATAAAAAAACAAGCTTTTGTTCCATACAATTTAATTGTTTCAATATTATTATTCTTCTTCTTCTGTTTTTAGTTACTCTGTGATAGGCATCATTGATCTACTTTTATTTGTCATTGAAAAGTTCCTTAAATGTTGCAGACACAAAGTTTTAAAAGCAAAAAGAATACATTACATAGAATTTGTTCCCATGTTTAATGAAATAATAACTGAAAGCATGTACATAGCAAGTTAGTACTTTGATACATACATAAGAAGGTTTACAAAACTTTGTTCCATCAATTGTGGAAAATAAAATAAATTTTAATCCTTACTTTAAAAATAGCCCTTTCACGAAGTAATCTTTCAGGCAAATTTTTCCGAGGTAGTTCTCTAGTAGTTTGTAGTTCTTCATTCCAGTCGCGTGTCTGTCCAGGAATATGTTCTTCGTACCCAAGTTTGGATGAAAATGCTGCAATCAATATTTTACATTTATATAAGAATGTTACTTACATATACAAAGTTTTACAAATTTGTAAAATTAACATACTATCTTCAGCTCGAATAGCATCAATTGTGTGCTCCAACTGAGGAGTGCTCCAAGCATAGACTTGGTATGGGGTAGCCACACGTTCAAATGGGTGCCTTTGGGTACGCTTCTTTTGCAAAACTGAGAAATTCCTTTTAAAAGCAGGACTTATTTGATTGAGCAATTCTATCAAAGAATGACATAAATGACTAGGTGTTGAAGGCTTTGGACTGAAATCTTCCTCTGAAGACCTTATTAAAAGAAGAAAAAACTACATAAAAGTTTCAACAAAAATTTAGAAATAGAAAATAACAATCAGCATTCTCATATCAAAACAATAAAGTTTTAAAAATCAATAAAAATTATTGATGTACTTGTATTTTTATCATATTTTAAATGTCTTACTGATTAACAAAGAATCCACGGGCACAGGCAGTAATATGGTAATGCTTTTCTTCCAGAGTAACAACATAGAGGTACATAAGATCACCATGCATCTTCCTGTAACCAGGAGGTGGATTCCAACCAGATGTTGTAAGAACTTTCAAACACTGAGGGCCTTTCTGTTCTTTTGCTTGTGGTTGAAGTGGATGTAGAGGACGGTCTCTACTATTCGGCATTATGTAATCAGGAGGAGTACAGTCTACAGATTCAGGACGCATCTTTTTCTTTTCTGAAACAGAATATGGTATGTTGAACCTTCTGGTAACAGAAGTACATTCTGGTATACTGGATTAATCCATGAAAATTAAGGCAAAGAAATTTCATATTGATAATATATTCATCTTCATATCCATCTTTCTTCTGGGTGCAATATTCTTTTTTAAAATGAGTGTAGTTTGATCATTGTGTGTCTGCTAGTACAAAAGATATTTGTTCAGGAATAAATAATATTTTCCCATCTCAGCTGTATATATGTATGTACTCATTAAATGATATTGATAAAGAGCCATATATAAATATACAAATGCGAAATACCACTCACTGACTGCCTAAATCTCAGAAACTACAAACCTACAAACTTGAAATTTGGCAGGTAGGTTCCTCTTTTTTTAAAATATACATCCACCAAGAAAGGATTTTTACGAAAATTCACCCCTAACGCATGAAATGGGGGGTTGGAATGTTTTACGTATGTATCCCACAATAATTCAAAGTGCCTGGAGCAATTTCAACCAAACTAGATGCATAAATGACTGGGACTACAAGCACTGGGGGTAAGGCATCCCTGGCACCCCTAGGGAGAGGGAGGGAAGAAGGATACCTGTTGAAATAGTAAAAAAAATCTTATATTAGATTCAAAACAAGATTTTTCGGTGCCATTGTGATAGATAAGGACCTTAGGTAAAAATAATAAAAAACAACTGATGGTGTTGAATATATCATTTTTAGGAAGCAGAAGAGCAGAGCCACACCCTCATTGGAATGTAAGTCCATGATCACCCACTATGAGGGAATATACTCCCTTTATTAAGAGAATAAAATTTAAAATAAGCAAAAATGATGAACATTAGTGTTGAGATCATAGTTTTCAGGGTCACTGAAATAGGTGCAACATTCTTGAAGATGCCGAAGTCCACAATCGACCCATGTAAATCCTAGCATCCATAGAGAAGGGGATGCCGCGGGAAAATTATTAAACATGACAAATACCACTGACGAGTCCATAATTTTCACCATTGCTGAGTTGATAGTGAAATTCTAATATTGTGCAAGTCTAAAATCAGCCTTCAAGGAAGAAAGACATCACTAGCACCCCTGGGGGAGTGGGGGAGGAAGAGAGAGAGATAGAAAGTGAGACAGACAGAGAGGTAGAGAGAGGTGAGACAGACAGAGAGGTAGAGAGAGGTAGAGAGAGAGAGATAGAAAGACAGATATGGATAGAAATTATTGAAAACAAATTTTGAAGTACAAAAAAATGTAAAGTGCACCGGATCCTTAGACTTAGGGTTGATGAGACTTTTGAACTACCAATGCTGCTAAGTTCAAGTTGAAATCACATAAGGGCAGGGTATCTTTAGAGCTGGATGCGGGAAGGATGAAACGTAAAAATAACTTAAGAAGACCGATTTGAGTGTCAAGTCCATGGTTTTCAAGTATTCTGAGATTACTAATCTTTTTTCCAATGACATGTTCCCTTCAGACCAAACCAGACCAGACACCCCTAGGAAAATGATTTTACGAAGGTCAAATTCAGTCATTAAGGAGTGAAATGGGAAATTGGTGTTTTCTAAAATCTTTTTCACAAATACTTCAGTGAAAATAAGGGACTGAGTGTACACACTAATACTATCAAACCTCCAACATTAATGGATAACTTTCTTCCTGGATATCAATGGAAATGTGAGAAACCTAGTAACAACAAAATTCATGTGAGCAAAGTCACAATATACATGCTAAGATTATATTTTCTAAACTAGTCTCTGTCTTTGTAACTGAACAGAAATAATGTATGATGAGTCAAAATGCTTACTGTTCCATACACTAGCAAGCTCCGATAAAATTTACAAGTAAAGAAACAAAAAGGAGTTTAATTTTGATTTGAAAGTTACTAGGTTAATTAAATGGAAAAGAATTTTTAGGATTTTGCCAGAGCATATTTTCACATTATATTGATACCATAAGCTTTTAATTTGCCAATGTTTACTTTCTTTCGAAAATAAAATAATGAACTTCAACCTTTGTTTTATTATTGTCATTGAAAAAACTTATTCATGAATAATAAACTGTGTGTTTATTTTTTCTATATTGTGATGAGTGAAAACAGGTCCTCTCATAGAACTTAGCTCGTGCATTAATTAATTCCTCCTAACTGATGGAACACAATTTCAATCTACAAGACTTTTTGAGAACTCCAGAGATGCAAAGGAGCTTACAGGATTTAGTTCAGGAGATGATATTTCGATTCCACAAAATGAAACATTTCTGTTAGTTACCACAATTCCATTTAAAATGCAAATAAATCAATTTCGTGCAACTTTAGCATTTGCAATGACTATATACAAGTCTCAAGACAAGTTCAAAGTTAGTATTTTTTGTCTATTTACCACAAACTATATTTTCTAATTGGTTAACCTTTATGTCCCTCTTGGCAGATCCTGATAATTTGAAGAAGTAAAAGTTTTTATAAATATAACAATTGCACATAAAAATAAATTTCGGATGGCAATTGCTCTACAGTAAATATGTTTGAAGAAGTTCTCCATTTGCTTACTGTTAGATAAAAGATTCAACTGTTCTGTTGAGATGAATTGCAATATGTAATTTAAGTTCGGAATAAAAATAAATATTTCAAATGTCCCACTTTTAATAATAATACCAACAACAATTAAAATACCAAGTATGTCTCCTTGAGTGACAACATTCAGGAAAGAGAGAGAGCTGCAATCAACTCCATTATATGCATCAGCAGGATCCAGAGACTTTAAAAGATCCCTCACATGTCTAACATGGATCCTTGCCTCTCGCATTGTGTAGGGTTCTTCCACAACCTAAAATTAAAATTAAAATTCATTCTAAGAGGATTAGATATAGTGACTTAATAATATATAAGAAGCATGGTGAAATTCTTTACTAACTTTAATAACTGATCCTTCTTTTAAACCTTCAATATTTTTTAGTTCCGCAAAATTATCAAGAGTATTTCCATCTAACTGTAAGGAAAAACAAGTACGATGACATGTATCTTCTCTATCCATAAGAAGTTGGTGAATTTCTTGAACAAGTTCCATACTGGAGACTTGGATATCAAATGGATCAGCTCCAGGACTAACTATCTTCACCATAAATCCCATATCTTGAATGAAGACAACTTCTTGTTCTTCTTTCTTGTCATCTTTTTCTTTCTCTCTAGTTGCTTCTACTTCCCCTTTTTCTACAACATTATCTTCTTGTTCTAAATTCCCGTTACTCAATTCATTATTATGAGAAGTTCCAGTACTTTTGCAGTCTTCATTTGTCATTCTATTGAGGTTGCAGCTGGAAGTTTCATCAATATGACCATTAGCCAAATTTTTACCATCATTCTTGGCAACAGTCCCCATCTCATCTTTTTCTTCTTTATTAACAACTTTCATCTTGCTCGACTTTTGAGAACTGCTGCTACCTAGAAAAAAAGAAAAAAGAATTTATTACATTGTATGTAATACCAGGGGTGCAAATAAATTGTCTAATAATTATAAAAGGACATGGATCTATAGAAAGCTATTCATACACATTTGGAAAAACAAGCTGTAGTTAGTGATAAAAGTAGTTTTATTTATGCTGTGAAATTATTTAATTTTTTTTGGGGTGGGGGGCATTGGGGCTCGCTAATGTCAAGGTCATTAGAGTCCTTGCAGATGGGCAAAATTCAGTTTCTTCCCTGTGTGTGGGACTTGCCGAATATCTCGAGCATACCCACTGAAAAAAACCTCCTGAATTCAACAAATATCTAAATACAAGATGAGAGTAAAGAAAAGGAAACAGTTACCCAATACATTATAGGAAAAATGAAATAAATTCTGAAAATTATAATTTTCAAACTACGGAAAGGAAGAATAAAAGGAAAGAAGAAAGCGAAGAGGAAAGAAGAATGCATATTTAAACCCTCCTGAGCACTTGTAGGAGGAACCCCCAACTACTTATAAAATTCAACAATTTATTAACATCATCCATTTAATCTCCGAGAACTGTTAGTAAATCTGCAGCCAGACCAATTTGTCTCCGTATACTCGACTATCTTCTGCAATAAATTAGAAGGTGACGCACTGTCAGAGAAGAGCTACACTCCTCACAAACGGGTTCATCATAAAGAGATACCGATGAGTGAGAGGACAATGTCATATGGGCAGGCGGGTCAGCAATACCTACTCGCGCCTGACTGACCTGCAGGAACTGCTCCATGACTTAACAGAGGACTTGATAAGTCGGAACTTATTCCCTTCAACAACCAACTACTCATTGTTCCATTCACCCAGAATCCTTGTCTTGATGGAATTTAGGACATCACCTTTTGGAACAGTGAGAAATTCACGCGATTCTTTAGGCATGCCGCCTTCGCGGAAACGCCTACTTCATTACCTCTGATTCCCAAGTGTCCGGTAATCCGGCAAAACATTATGTTTTTTCCGTCACTTAAGAGGGAGAAAAGTGCATCCTGGATGTTCTGGATCAGCTTATCAGCTGGATACATAGTCTGGATTTCTTGAAAGGTACTTAGAGAATCAGAGGAAATCAAGAAATTTGATCCGCGGGAGCACTTTGTTGATCGCAGTGCTCTCAATATCGCGTAGCACTCAGCGGTGTAAACGCTGAACAAGTCGCCAAGACGGTAACCACAGGTTTTACGGGGAAATACCACGAAGCAACCGACACCATCGGCCTGCTTCGACCCGTCGGTAAACACAGGGATACGGTCCCGGTGTTTCTCGAGGATTAGGTGGAAGTATACCCTCAACATCGCAGCGAGAGTGTTCTTCTTGTCATGATGCAGAAGATCGAAATTAACCTTCGACTTACGCAAAGCCCAATGAGGAGTCCTACTGAAACCTTGATTTAAGACATTCGGTGTGCGTATATTCAAGGTTTCCTTAATTTATATACAGCGATATCCAAAAGGTTTGGTTGCTCTCTGTTGTTGTAGAAACGGATGGAAGAAGAGGAAGGATGAAATACTGCGTTGTGTACCAGATTGTCGGGTAAAGTTACCACGTGGATAAAGTGTCGTAGCATGAGGAGATGCCGCCGGAGGTAAAGAGATGGTTCGTCACACTCGGCATACAAACTCGGAATGGGACTAGTACGGTAGACTCCCGTGACTAGTCGCATTCCTGCACGATGGACACACAGCCATAATCGAGCCGAGATCTTATGAATGCTCGATAAAACTGGAGCAAGGAGGAGCAATCAGTGCCCATTCCCTGATACTCAGGCACTTCAGTAGGTAGATTCAGAGACTTTAATGTTCTCACTCTTAGGTCTGTAACATGTTCAATCCAATTCAGTCTCTGATCAAAGACAAGACCTAAGAATTTTACTGATGGACAGAATTTTAGAACGTTGTCCCCCAGGGGGAGGTGAGCTTTCGGCAGCAGACTTGATCTCCTACTGAAATAACACGGCGTGTTTTTTCAACAGAGAAACGAAAGCAAGTCGTCTTTGACCATAGGTACAATCTATTGAGGACAGTTAGGATGTCTCCCTGCACCTGTGACGCTCTGCGATGAACAAAAGATGGCAAAGTCATCGACAAGAAAGAGTGTTGGACAGGATTCTGTACAGCAGATGTTATGCTGTTAATGGTCACTGCAAACAAGGTCACACTCAGGACTGAGCCCTGAGGGACACCGTTCTTTTAAAGGATATCCGAAGTGTCTCTTCTAATTCTGTATCGGAAGGAACGCCAATCCATAAAGGACTAACAGCTGCGACAGATGTCGTCTAAAACCCCAGACATACAGTTGTAAATTGAGTCCGGATATTGGGACTCGAGAATACCTGTCAGATATCTTGCGGATTGTCTCATACTTTAGTGGACGATGTTCTCTTAATGGTATTTAGAAACTCTTTCCAGGAGGTGGATCTGGATTCTTTGATGGTTCTGCGCGCTTTTACTCTAGCAATCCGATATGGGCGAGGTTTTCCGGAGATGGACAACCCTTAAATTTCCGCAATGCTCTTCGCCTCGCCCGAATGGCGGACATACATGTGTCGTTCCACCAGGGGACATGAGGTCTTCGCGGAAACATAGATGTTTTTGGAATGGAATCTTCAGTGGCATAATGAATCACCTGGGTCAGATGATCGACACTTCCCGTTTCTCTGAAGACAGCTAGAGAGCGGTACTGTGTACAGTTAGCCTATCTGAGAACCCATTTCTGAGGCTTGCATTCGAGAATAGTCGAACGTTCCTGCAAGGACAACCAGATAGGATGATGGTCACCACCATGCAGATCATCATCTACCTTCCATTGGAAGATATCAGCAACTTCAGGAGAGCAAATGGACATGTCTATAGCAGTCCATGATCTCGGGGCAAACGTAAAGTGGGCCGTCTAGCCGGTGTTCATTATACATAAATCTTCACGCTCGAAGAAATAATTCAGCAGTTTGTCTCTGGGGCAATCGCTCGACGAACCCCACAGTACACTGTGGGTATTGAAATCTCCTAGGAGGAGGAATGGTCGAGGGAGTCGGTGGATTAAATCCCCGAGGGAAGTCTCCGAGAAAGCTCGTGTCGGAGGAAGATAGATTGAACACACGGTCATGGCTGGTACGCTGTGAATTTTGACTGCTATAGTGTGGATTTGAGTTTGCAGGAGGACGGTTGCGGAGAGGATAGTGTTTCTAACAAACAAGGTAACTCCACTTCTTGCTCGATCTCCCGTGGTGTCGTCATATCTGAAGCTGCTGTATCGCCGCAGAGAGGGAGATTGTTCTGGTAAAAGGTAAGTGTCTCTTGCAGGCAAATACAGATGGGATTGCGACGCCCTAAGAGTTGTGACTCTTCACGTTGAGTCCCATAGCCATTAAGGTTCCACTGAAGTATGGAAGCCATTACTTTTTGGAACCTCCTGGGTGGGGCTCTTGACTGCATTTCCGCATCGTCGGACAATGCACAATCAGACTCGCAGGAAGGAAGTACAGAGACGTTCTTTTTACGTCTCCGCGACTTGTTGGACGGTGTTGTTTTCAAAAAGTCGGCAAAGTTCATAAGTTTAGACCTGGAACCCTGCTTTTTCTTTGTTTGTTGCTTGGTACTTGCTGGGGAACGTGTGATACTGCTAGACGTTTTCTGTGTTAAAGTAGAAAGACTGTTGTTTGGCTGAAGTTTTTGGCTTTCCGGTAAGAGCTTGAAGAACTTTCTTCCCACATTTGCACCGGCATGTGCACGACGTTGTCGTAGACATGTCAGTGACATTTGCCTGGGTAGAAATTATCTTCTTTATTTCTGGAGTCTTCACTGAGGTGGAGTAACTGGTACAAATTGGATTTTGGCCCTGTATTTCTTCCGTGTTTCACTGTACGGGATCTTTTCAGTGGTCTTAATTTCTTACACTTTCTTCTCTTCAAGAAAGGCAACGCACTCCCTACTCCATATCGGGTGGCTGCCTGAGCAATTAATGCACTTCACAGGTTCCAGGGATGAAACACCGGGTTCATGTGCCTCCCTCCCGCATTTCCCGCAGGTACCACGGCCCTTAAAACAGCGCAGAGGATTCGGAATAAACGGTCGCACTGGCAGGTTTAGTCATCCAGCTTATAGATCTTTCGGCTGCTTAGGACAGTCAAGTGTCACGATAAAGGAGGCTGTTTTCTCAGGAACACCACCAACCTTCCTCTTGATCTGACTGACCTCTACCACGTGGTCAGCTTCCCACTCCTCGACAAAGTCTTCACAAGACATGATATCCCTGCATGTGATCATTCCCTTGCTACGGTTAAGCTCAGCGTGGGGTTCACATTTTACAGGGAAATCTCCCAGCGGTGTACATTTTAAAAGTGTCAACGTTTGCTTGTTGTTTTTTGTTTCTAACAGCGTTGACCCATTCCGCAACCTTCTAGTTCCACTTTTTCAAGTGTCCCGTCTATACGCGACATTACGATAAAAACATTCTGGCGAGGAATGCTTTGTAACTGTACTTTATTTTCGGTAGCGGGAGTGCTGTGAATCCTCTGCGGCTTCGAAGACGTTTGGGTATGTAACAGGCATTGCGGTCCACTCAATCCGCAAGGTGAGACAATCAAAACTTCTGAGATCGTGTCCCACGAGTTCGGAGGAACATATGTGGTCCGGCAGTTGCCCCAGAGGTTGTCCGCTAGCGAATGTTTATCCTCAACACCCATTCACCTCATCGGCGCGTAACATCTGAGGTTGAGGGTTTTTTTTTTATAGAGATTTAATCCTTCCTCGCGACCCGGTCGATGAAGGCAAGATCGCTCTTTGCAACACAAAACGTTCCACCATCGCGCCACTGGTGGTCGCTGAAATGTGCCCAAAGTTTACGGTGTCTTAGAACTGGTGGCGCAGTACCAGTCCCCAGCTCGGAGTCGTGGTTTCGCCAAGCCCATACTCAGTCGAAACTGAGCCCCCTGCGGACATGACCAAATAGCATGAAAAACTTGTCACATAGTAGAAAACCTTAAATAATATGCTTATAACATCGAATAGAACACTTTAAAATTGAATAGGATGTAATGGGGAAATCTTTTTCATTTTAGTTGTAATTGTTTTACAAGTTTAGTTTGTATTTTAAACCAGTCCACTTAGAGAGACCCCGTTTCCTCTGTGGATTTACTTTGTATCTCTACAATGTAAATTTGTAACATTATTTAATAAATTGTAATTGCAATGACACACACAAATATATAAAGATATACATTTATTTTACATACTAATCTGTGGAAACAAAAAATCTATAGACTAAATATTAATCTATATACTAAAAATTAATATTTGTTATTTTATGCTGATATAGAACTATAAAACATGAAGTTTCATTTGAAGAGAACACGCATGGAGTATATTTTTGCAAGACGGGAATAATATTGTTATTTTATAAAGAAGACAAATTATTACCTTAATTTGTCACAATTATTGAGTCACAATACCATGAGTTCAATATTCCAAATACATATTTATTTTCAAGTTACCTGCTCGTGTTTGAAATTTGAAATTTTGTTTCTAAGAATAATTAGAAAGTATATTTTTGTTTGACGGTAACATATTAATAGAGTATTTGAAGAAAGTTATTTCTCGTCCGTCATATTTTGTAGACGGACTAAATATTTCTGAACAAATATTTTACCTACACGATTTTCTTTTAAGAGTGAACAATGTATGTAATATACTGTAGAGAAGCAATTTATTATTATTATTTACAATACGAAACTAGATGGGGGTGCGATTTACAATCTTTCATTATCAAAAAAGAAACTTCACGTTTAGTGCGTTCACCTTCGTTTGAACCGAAATAGCCGAGCGAAAGGATAAAGGTTGCCATTCGAAGCGCCGCACCAGGAAATACCTGACACGAGGAAGTAACGGTGGATGAGTTACTCCATCATTAGCATTATACAAGTTAATATTATTTAAGTTCATAAAACATTTCTTCTCTTTCATGACAAAACATATCGCTTTTTCAACTTCACTAGTTTCAATCATAAATACAGCTGACTCGTACAATAAAGCTGTTAAACAAAAGAATAATTTCATAGTAACACGGTGAGCTAGTGTACGAGATGATTATTAAGCGATAGATAAAGGAGACATACAACAAATCTTCTCTAGAATCCGAAGTCTTTGGATTTAACTCGCAACTATTTCCTTTTTCATAAGATATCAAAGAAGAATCATAATGCAAAAATTCAATGTACATCTCATAGACTTCAATACATTACACCACATATTCGTTGCATAGAAACTTTGATTATATTATAACATCTTCGTAACATTAATCTCATTCACCATAAAACTACTCTTCTGTCCCATAAAATACTTTTCTTAAATTAATGAATCAGTTATACTTCAGTTAAAAACAATGTCAATTCCTTTAAGGGGTAACCGCTGAATTATTAATAATTCTTTATTTGTTAATAATAAGGTAGGAATTTCAATTTTAATATGAAGTGAGAAGCTTTATGAAATGGCATTTGCAACTTATGAGTTATCGATCGTCGTCGTGGAGAGGAAGGGAGTGTTTCACGGTCGAGTCATCCTTTTGGAGAATCTATCGTAACTGCGAGTGGAAGACGCTCATAGGTGAATAGAGATCGGAACAGTCGATGCTTCAACCGAGACACACCTTTCACTTAGCAACAATAAAACATGCCGAAACTAGATGAGTTTACTTGATTAAACGAAGTGCCTTGTGAACAACTGCGGAGGCGACCTTAGTAACCAAGTTGCGATGCCACGAGAACTATCCGCCAACGCCACACCTCGCGGGAGACGGAAATAACACGTGCGTTCGTGTTTTAAAATTGGATTACAAAAGGAAAGCCTAAGAGCCGCTGCCTAAGAGAGCCCAAATGGCCAATGCGTTCCTTAGGATCGTCCAACCCAGGCAGCAAAGCGGGTCTCTTCAATGGGAAAACGAACGGACCGGACACACACGAGAGCCAAAAAACCCGTAAAAAAGAGGAATAGCTTCAGTCTGAAAAGCCAGGTCAATTCATGGACTCACTACCCTTGATCTTCCAACCGCTGCCCTTTACCCTGCTCTCAGGCGAAGACATTTGATTCAAGAGAAAGGAAGACGTAGCTCTCTGAGAAAATAAGAACTCCTTCCAACTCACGCTCATGCGCAACGACTTGCGAAGGATTACAAAACAAAGTACAGGAATCAGGAAATATTTTTGTCCCATGGGAGCTATAGTCCTCATTAACCTTTACCCAAAGGAAGCTGTAATTTGACGTTCTCAACGATATTACCATTGTGCTTCAACGTTAACATTAAGCGTAATGCAGTCAATATATAGCACAGCTGGTTTAATCGAGATTTAGAAAAAGAAAACATAATTTGCTTGTTTGAAATTTTCTCTCTCCTAGATTATTGTCCTTAAGTATTTTTTATAGGGATAAAAGAAGTAACTAAACTCCGAGAGATTCTCCCTTTTGTGTTTTTCTTTGTATATTCAAAATCAATTCAAAAGAAGTAACTCAATGGCACAATATAACGGGAAAGAAAAGCAAACGAACTTACGTAAAAAATAGCACACACATATATAATACATAGAGCTAATATAGAAATGAACTAAAATTCGGAGTGTATGTTACACATGTTTGTATTGTAATGAAGATAATCATTGTAATAATTTCCATCCACATAATCATTACAACAAAATTTTTAAAAAAATTAAAAAAATTCAACACAAAACTATTGTCGGAATCAGATAATACACTTTTAGTTGAGGGGTTTTAGAATCAGGAAACAAGAACTGAATATTTCGAGCCACAAGCAATTTTGAGTATGTGAAATAATCTTATCGTAGCAAGGTTCATACATTTTCCGTAGAGAGCTTTTTAATCATGGAAGTAGACTGGGACTTATAATTCACTCAAGTGCGTGAACAAATTACGAAAGCTTTATGAGTTTTAGCATAACTATCAACAAGGTGTTCTACACGTGTCAAATGCGTTTGACTACAGTCAAATGGAAATACGTCATAAAACAATCATTTTGTCCTTTATCCAGAAACAGTATTCTTAGAAGATGTTTGCAAAACAGAGTCGCGAATGTGTAAGTTTCTTTCATAATAAGTCATCATAATTAGATTAAAATAACATTTTACACATGAGGAGGTACATTATTAAGCCCCTCACCTATGAACAGGTTCAACAACTTCTATTCTGAACTATATATCGCGCTGACTCAAGTCAGTACCTCCCGCAAACTATGCGTTCAACATGCAAAGTTATTTTTATTCTGAAGCATATAAATACTCATATCCAATTCGGTGATTTACTGCTCAGAGGAGCTGGTCCGAAAGCAGACTGAACTAATATGAACTAATTACAAAATCATTTGTTAAAATTTGAAAGTATTGATAAGTAAGATTAAGTATTTTTATAACACCAGACAGGCATATTTACAAAAAAGCTAAATTAAATTAAAAAAATTACGTCTAAATGCATCCAGTTATATTTTATTTGATTATTCAAATTCAATGTTTTTATGTTTATTTTATTTTATACTTTTTAGTATTAGAATTTGTTTATTTAGTTGTCGTATAAAAGCAAACTTGACTATCCTACCATAAGGAATTTCCAGTGCCCACATCCCACATACATCAGACTCGTTTTCTATCGAACTGAAATTTT
This sequence comes from Laupala kohalensis, assembly GCA_002313205.1. Classification (NCBI taxonomy): domain Eukaryota; kingdom Metazoa; phylum Arthropoda; class Insecta; order Orthoptera; family Trigonidiidae; genus Laupala; species Laupala kohalensis. Next base: position 177,140 of record NNCF01126379.1, on the reverse strand, counting down.
AAATACATGGGTTCTTTGTTTCGTGCACTTAAGAAAGATAAAAACTGTTCTTAAATCCTAAAATTTGGGCGAATAGTTTAGATCTTACAAGCGTAATTAACACGCGCCAGAAACGCCGCTGCCGCCATGTGTTGTCACGGAGGTAATTTGTAAGAATAGACTGAAGATATACGAAACTACGTTATATGTTTCGACCATATAATATCAGTCTGTTTTCATCTTTCTCTACTTCCCCTAGTTATATGAGTACTGAGCCCTGATGTGATCTGAACATGAACTTAACGGAATTGGTAGTATAATAATACTTCTCAGACACATTGAGAACTATAAATCCGATGCAAATTCAATCATTTTTCGTTCATCCCTTCCCAACTCTTTTCCCTCCCTCCCTTTTCTTCCATTGTGGCTGAATTTAGACCAGGACGATATCGGAGATGACACCATGCATCTCAGCGACACTGAATTTGTCTCAGGTATGTCATTACCGATAATTCTTACGTGTTGTCCTCTTGCCCATAACTGTTGGGGTGCATGGACCTAATAGTGAATTGAAGCTGCAACGGGAGTGACAATTTTTATTTTAGCGACCCGAAAAATTATAGTATCAACACGAATATCTATCATTTTAACGATCTTTACATGCAATCCCCTTCCCTAGGGGTGTTAGAAGTGTACGAAGGTAGATCGCAGGCTTAAGCGGCATTGAGTATGGCACTGTGTAGGTCTATTCAGCAACCCCAACAATGATGTATTCCAACCCCCATTTCAGTCGTTTTTAATTATTTCTACTTGTCACACCATTTCCACCCCCTCCCAAAAGGTGCCTTATTTTGCATGGGGTCGAATTTAGATTCACATTTATCTGACTATAACATCTCAACGATGTCGAAAACTCGTTACTGATATAGTTTTCGGCTATTTTTACATTGCATTCCCTACTCGTGGTGCTAGGGTTATATTGGAACTGATTATTAACTTAGGCGTCATCGGGAATATCGCTACTTGTTTCAGAGGTTCCGAAAACTATGATCTTAGCGCTAATATCGGTCATTTTCGATTATTTTTCATTTAATCCCTTCTCACTCTCAACTCAAAGGGTGTTTATTTCTCACGGTGGTGATTGTGGACATAAGTTGCCTTGGGAGAGTCACTTTTCTTTTCAGCGATCCGAAAACTGATTTATTCCATACCAATATCGATCGTTCTTTATTTTTTTACTTGCCACCGTATTCCTACCCCCTAGCCCACGGATGTTAAGGGCATATTATCCCTTATCTCCCATATGGACTGATAGAGAACTTACGCAGATTTTGGAGCGTCCTTATTCATCTCAACAGCACAAAAAACCATGGTTTCCAATCCAATATAGTTTTCTTTGCTTTATATTTCACCCACATCGCATCTCGTCCCTAGGGGTGCCAGGGTTGTCTTATCTCCACAGTCCTTGTTGTTATCCGTGTACGTTTGGTTGAAATTACTCCAGACACTCTTGAGTTATGGTGGATTATTACTTTTCACCCCCTTAAGGATAATTTTCGTAAACTGGTGCGATAATCATCTTGGAAACTAGGAAGTGGCCGAAAAATCTGTTACCAAATTTGAAACGGAAGGACGACATACATATATGCCGCTTCCATATGGGACAATCCATCACACCTAACATGCTTTCCAGATGTAGAAGATGGAGCATGTCTTTTTTACATACGCGCAATTTAATAACAAGAGGCGGGATCTGGAGCGGACGCTACAAGCCAACATTTCGTCTGAGAAATGATGTCCGAAAAAAACTGAACGGCGGTAGCTAATTTTGCAGTCAACATCAAGTTGTTTAGTCTCGCAGTAAAGCATAGAAGAGACATTGAGGCTGGCTTGTAACCATTCTACCCCGTTTTGTAATGCTTGACGGCTGTTCCGAAAGGTGGTGGTTTCTAGTGGGTAAAAATTCCACACACTGAAGAACGGGCTTCACAGCATCTTTTGAAGATTACCCTCACACAAAAACACTTACATACGAAAGAAGCAAATTAAATAAAAGCTTGCAATAAGGATTTAGGGTGACTCGGACTGTGCTCCTTGTCATTGCCAAGTCGAACACAACGTTCACCATCGACGGCGCTACAATGCGAGCAAAACAATGCTGTCGTTAACACTGACTTTCGCATATCTGTTGACTCACAGAGAAGAACACACGGAAGAACAGGTGTCCAGTTTGGTATGGTAAATGCAGCAATTACTTCGTTCTGAACTAGATAACTCTTAAAACTAAGTTTCCACTACTTAAAATAGAAAAATTTCAGAATGAACAGAACGCGACGAAAGTAGATTTTCTTTTAGTCGAAAAATATAATAAATATTCCACGCAGGATGAAAATTTCATGTCTATAGCGATGGCCACGGCAAAAGAGAGGATCCGTATGCTGTTTAGGAAGAGAAGTTTCTGTCGATTGCCAAGTCTTCGCTGTAACAGTACCGCTAAAACATACTCAAGGGAATACATAAATGCTTACTCAAGGGAAAGACAAAGGGTTTATTATCACACAATGGAAGTTGTCTATACGCACCAGTCGTATTGATGCTTAGTGGTTTCCTTTCAACATCCACAAATAGATGTCACTTTTATTTCGGAACACTTTTTCCTTCTAGCTTTGGCGAAAGCAGCAAGAATTTATGGACTGTCGAATTTTGATTATGTAGTTGAATGAAGTATTGTGTAAACAAACCCATAATAGCTAAGTGGATCTACATACACAACCAGGAAACACATTAACATCGGAATTATTAGAATAAAAGCTTCATAAATAATTATTTTTCCTACCATTAATTATAATTTAGCGAATTCGTGACTTTTATTAATTTAGCTGATATATACCGTATCTGTTGTACATGTTCTCATAAATTCTGAGGTCAAATCTTAACTTATGTTACGTTGAGTAAGCCTATTCAAAGAACTTAAGTATTTTTTATCGTTTGATACTTGATAAAAGTGAGCCATAAATAGCACATTCGGTCTATTTCCAAACGCATAACAATAAACAACGCAGGTGTGCAGTGGACAGCACACCTGCGGTCAGAGTACGGAATCCTGGGTTCGAGTCTCGGTCCAATTTTCACCTGGTCGTTGACGATGCAAACACTGACTTACAGGTAGGTACGAGTAGGTACTCGGAAGTAGTGAGTTAAATCATAAAATTAAGTTCACCTAATTTGAAGATAGTATAAAAAATTCGTGGTAATTATCTTCAATGTATTACTAAATAAGACACTAAAATAAACTAACTTTTTCGAAAGGAATAAATGTTGTGTAGTAAAATGACCAAATCAAGAATTCGAAACAAATAACGCTATGTCCCCACGATGAGTCTGGTGAAAATTTATTTTTCCTATGCTTGACATCGCTACTAAACAATAAACCTGTCACACACCCCTACAGAAAAGAATACAATTAAAACTTTGATAGTTCAATTGGAATAAATTAAAATGTACTTCCCTTCATTAATTCTTCATTGAGCCAAGTAAAGTATTTCTGTCCAAATATTTGAATAATCTGTGTTAAAAATACTTAAGTGCAATTTCAATTAGTAGCACGGAAAAATACAATGCTGTACGTGTTTTATACTTCGAACCATCCTCGTAAAGATAATGCAATTTCTGGAAGTCCAGAATTGATGTGAACATATACACCATTGAATAAAGGTTGATTTTTTGAAAATCTGGACAAAAATGCTCCTGACACGAAACTTGACAGAAAGTTAGGTTTCGTGATCTCTTTAATGGGAAAAGAAAATCGGACACTCCGGCGGGCGGCAAAGAGGTTTATTTTCAAAATTTGCAACAAATTTGTTCCGAAGTAATGTTTTCGTCAGACGTACAGGAACCGAAATATGAACACTCAAATTAGAGATGTTTTGTTGTTGTTGCAATTTTTCATTAAAGACATTTTTACGAAAATACGAGAAAATAGAATTTTTTAAAATTTAGACAGATTTTTGTGCAGATGAGCTATTTTCTCGTATTTTCGTAAAAATGACCTTAAACAAAGAATTGCAAAAAAAAAAATCTTATTTGAGTGCTCATATCTCGGTTCCTGTGTCTGACGAAAAAATTACTTACGACCAAATTTGTTGCAAATTTTGTCAGCTACAACTTTTACTTTTTACCTTTTCAGATATCTTGGCTAGGTTTTGAGATGTTTACAAAAAACCGCTTTGCCGCCCCTTTTGACCCACCCAAGGGGGCTGGAGTTTTCGATTTTCTTTCCCCATAAAAATGACCGCGAAACCAAACTTTCTGCCAAGTTCCGTGCCTGGAGAATTTTTGTTCAGTTAAAATCTTTATTTAATGGTGTAATAGCATAGCTCTGTCGCCGTCTCGAGAGGAGAGAGCTGCGTCAGCTGCGCTTAGCAAGCAGAGGGGTCGAGGACATCTTCATTATCTCGTCGAAATGGCCTCCAGGCTCCAATGTTTTTGTCAATTTTGGTCGGGAGAGATTAACTCCAACAAGAAATCAAACAGGATTATTCAAATTGATGAACGGCATTGTTAAGTACTATAAGGTCATTTTTAATCGTACAATTACGAGAACTTCTTTAAAATGAAGGAAAACTCAAAAGATTTTCCTACTCCGTGACCGGTAGCAGTCGAAGTGGGGCTGCTAACGCTATTAACTAAAATGGCGTCTCAGCAAGAAAAGTATTTGGTGTTCTGCAAGATGCGAAAACTGAATCTAGTCCAGGGATTCAGAGCTCAACACAAGGGCTACACAGAACGTATTGGAGAAATCCTGAATTTTTGCTCCTTTATGGTTTGAGGACACTCATTACGAATTTCAACTTTCAAAACCCCTCAAAAAAGTTCGGAAAATATATTGAAAAAACCTAAAAACTAAAAAAACTCCCCTATTGTTTTTGAGTATGAAGAATCTGAACACATTATCATCCACACTATATATCTGATAAAAATAATACGGTGAGTTAAAGTAAATTTTGTCAAGTTTGATACATAACGAAACATTTCCTTCGAAAAGTACATTATACGTCGACATTTTATAAGCGAAACAAAAACTGGGATTTTCATGTTTCTCGAAGTTTTTCCTCGTGGAAAAGTTCAAATTCATAACTAACACCCAAAAGACATGCAGAGAAAAAATCGCACACTTCTCCAAATCTTTCAGGAAACTGCTGGAGTATAAACTCAAAGCGCTGTAACGAACCAATTATTTGTCCGGCGGTAAAAGCTTACGAACGTAAATTGTTGGAATTTTTTCCTACTTCGTTTTTGTAGTGATTCATTTCCTCCTGGTATCATGTTAATAGTAGGAAGGCAAAAATATTCACTTTTTAAAGGATTTTTGCAAAATTAGCCCCGAAATTATTTTAAAGTGGATATGTTGAAATTCGTTTTATCTCAAAAAACATATAGGAACAAAAAATCTGAAATTCTCCAAAACATTTAAGGAATGTGCTAGAGCAGAGGTCGCCAAAGTGGTGGAGAAAATTTCACTGATCCCCAGAGAAATGTGGAATATACTTACTGATCACGTTAAGTTATGTTTTAAGATACATTGAAATTCATGTTATAAATAATAAATAAATATATTTATTGTCAAAAAACAGTACAAACTGCGTATGACCACGTGGAGGAAAAAAACAACAACTAAAAGTTAAGTTATGTTTTAAGATACATTCAATTCAAACAATACGTGAAAAGGAGGAAGCTCTCGAATGCGATCCAGGATCGTGAGCGTTCTGTTTATCATGTCAATTCGTATATTTCCTGGAAAGATTTGCTTAAATGATTAAATTTATCTTCAACAATAGATAAAATTAATCAATATGGTATGGATAAGGAAACTGAACGCCTTTTAAGTTATTATTTCAAAGAATCGTAGATGTGATTCTGTTTTTGGCATGCAACAATCTTCCGCTTCGGGGCACAGGTGAGATGATAGGGTCTCTTAATAATGGACATTTTAAATAATACCCTTTTCTTAGTGAACAGGCGATGAAAATTCTGATTCAATTCTCCACAACTTATTTATGTGAAAAGGCCTTTTCATCTGTCACAGCCATCAAAACACGGTACCGATCTCAGCTTGATATAATTCCAGTTCTCCGTCTTGCAGTAACAACATTGGAACCAAATATCCACAATCTTATTTCAAGTAAGCAGGAACATCCATCACACTAGGAATGTATAATGCTAAAAGTTTGATATACTTAAACCATTTTTTAATTGTTTTGTTTTTACAGTTTTTGTTTATTTTATTATGGTTTATTAATAAAGCTTTCACAATTTGGTTGCAATTAATAGTTTCATTTTATTAACTAGATACATTTTGTGTGTTCTTAGATCACAATTTTTTTAATAAATATATTTAACACTTAAAAAATCCTATTAGTGGTCCGCGGGATTTAAATTATGAATTAACTGGTCCGTGAGGTCAAAACGTTTGGCGACCGCTGTGCTAGAGTATAAATTTAATACATCATAACGGCAAACTATTGACTCAACAGAACACACGCAGAGGAATGTTATGGGAAATTTGATTGTTTCTTGCTGTATATGTGTGCTTCCAAAAGTAAACATCTAAAAGAACGAAAATTTTTGTAGTTTTCCGATTATTTCTCATGGTTCGTGAGGTTTAGAAGTGGAAAAGTTAAAAATCGTAATCAGAATCTTCAAGCACATAAAAGAGTCGAGTTTCAAAACTTCTTCACAACTTGCGGGCAAACATTTCCAAAATGTTGGAGTATAAATTCAATACCATGTAGCTGGTAATTCAACTGAGAAGAAGAAAAAACACACTTGGGGAAATTTTGTCTAGTTTATATTGACAAAGATGTATTTTCTTCATAGAGTGCACAGTTTAAATGATATGAATAAAAAAACCAAAACGGACGGGAATATACATTTTTCATAATCTCCGAACTTTCTCGAGGGGGCAAAGTTGAAATTCGTAATCAGCGCCCTCAAAACCAAAAAGGAGCAAGAACTCAAGACATTTTCAAAAATTTCCGGGTAAAAAATCATGACTGGATTAATCTGTTATTTCAATGCTACGTGTTTTACGTAATCCTTTCTGTAAAGATAGCTCTACTTACAAAAGCATTATAAATATCTCCAATTTGAAGAAACAGGATGTGATTGAAAAGGCAACACCACAGAGAAACCGCGTAAAGAGAAGGTTGGACAGGTACGAACGATGGACGTAGCCGAAAGAATTCTAACAAAGAGTCTTGAACGGGAAATACCTCAACAAATGTGTAGTGTGCTTTGGTTGCGATATTGCTTGCGGAAAAATGGAAATATACAAATACTTAGACGAATACGACGCAAAAGGCAAAGTAGTTAAAACGAAAATCACATGGAAATTAATGACTGCGTGGCAAATAGGGTAGGACGTATCAAAAAGACCACGTGTCCTGGGAATATAGCATATATGACATGGAAAGAAGGGACTACATACGCTGTCTGATTAGGGGTGGAGAAACCAAAATATACAGAAAATATCTATTTAAGAATGAAGAGTGTTTTAACCACTTTTGTAATTACGTAAATAAAACGTGCGAAATTGGAGAAAGGGATATTTTGAAGATGTTTCACGACAAAAAAAATTTGCACAGTGTTAAAACAAAGCCACGTATTGACTTCGTTAGGAATGTGGCTCATGATATAAGAAGTCTATAATTAATCTTGGATTAATTTATAAGTAATTGAGTTTAAAATAAATAACTACAAGTTACAAGTACAAATGTGAAAAGTGTCAAGTACAAAAAGTGTTTATTGAGAAAACAATTGAAAATGAAACTTTACAGATTGCATTTGCTTCCAGCTTCACTTTCTACAAACTATGTAAAGCGATTCGATTCTTCGAAAACAGAAAAAAAATGTGAAAATAGCAATTACTTTTTAAAAACAACATTTCAATGATGAAGCCACTTTTCACATCAGCGGGAATGAAAACCGACACAATGTGCGTATTTGGGGGACACGCTAAAACGAATTTGGCAAGAACTTTACATCGTCTAGATATTGTCAGCGTGACATTAAGTCAAATAAAAAATTGTTAATGCAACAAAATGAAAATACTTGAGTTTTCCTTAATTTAGAACCATTTCTCGTAAGTGAAAGTTCAAAAATAACTATTACAGGGTTATTAAGAAATCTACAAATGAAATCCCTACATACTCTTCTTTTACTTTTAAAAATATTAAGCACGTCCTCTATCAATATTCCTCAGGTAACGCCTGAATTGGGCCCCACAGTTAATTCAGATAAAAATAAAGGCAAAAATTGGGTCCCACGGATCTCCGAATCCCCATTGCGAAGGCATGAGTTGGGCCACGGCGAGCGACATGATTTAGTCGTCTAATATATTGTGGTGACAAGGTCTTTGTCATAGAATTACTTAGCATTCATTGTTCAATTATAATAAACACACTTTCTTCATTTAAAAGTTAAATGGGAATAAGAACACCAATAACTTACAAATTGCACATTTTTAAGCAACTTTGTATTAGTAGATGAATAAGCAACTAATTTACCTAATTGTTTTAAGAATAATATATCGACTGGATTTATTTTATGAAGTAAAACACACTTCAACATCAGATCAATCCTTTTTATACGTAAGGGATCAATTAACAATTTGTGTGTTGACGAAATGTGTCTGTTTTATTTACCTATAGCTCACTACTAGAACAGGATTGGGGCCCAGCTTATTCTCTCCAGTGTAGGGTCAAGCGGGATAATTGTGAACAAGGGGTAAATGTAAACCAAGGACGTTATATCGTCCTTGATGTAAACAACTGAACTGAACGCCGCTAAGGGAGTCAAAGAAACTAAAAAGTGGTCAAAACTAGAAGTCCATGACTGTGGATATATATTCCAAGTTCTTCAACCCAGTTGATGGAATATAACCGTATGAAAATTGAGTTATCTAGAAGATTGAAATTTGAAGTTACTGCGCAGCATTTATTGGACTAGTGGACAAATTATTGACATATTTACTATTTTTGTTATTTATTATTGTCAGTGTAGTAAAGTATTTTCACATGGGGATTTAGTCCAATGTACACTTGGTGTAGGAGCTGACATGACTTGAGTAAGCAAATATTCCGCACCGCAGTCTCTCTTCAGATTCGTGTTCAGGGGACCATAGAGGGTAGGAAAGTGCATGTTACCGGCGCCTCAGAGGGTAGTTGTAGCGGTGAAAACACGTTGCGCGCGCTGCGCTCTTCCAGTTAATCGTTAATATCTCAGTACCTATTGATTGTGCAGAAATTTTTTTGGTTTTAATTCTACATAATTTTTATTGTTTAACAAATCGTGGTAAAAATCAGCTGGTTTCGCAGAACACATGACAAGTTGAAAAATGTGTAAATTAAAGTATTCTCTCACCAGTGTTTTCTCCGAGACGACATGAGTATGCAAAAATTCTGCACTGCAGTTTCTCTTCAGATTCATTTTGGGGAGGGGGGTGTTGGAGGGTAGGATGATGCAAGTTTCCGGAGTCACTGATGGCAGATTTGGGGGGGGGGGG
>NNCF01126379.1:155940-167578 GCA_002313205.1 Laupala kohalensis | reverse complement strand
TATAAGAGACAGTGAAAACATTGTGCGCACTGCACCTGTTCAGGACATCGACAATATCTCGGTAACTATTAATATTGCAGAACCTCTGTTTGTACTCCTATCTTCCACTTATGTTGGGTTATTGATAATTCGCCCGACGCACGTCGCTATCCCCCATGGGCGATATGGAGTCATCCCTGCAGAGCGCTTCGCCCCATCCGGCTGGACGTTGTCACTTCCCTCGGGAGTTCGTGTAAGTTGAGGTCTGCATTAAATCCTTTTGCCATGAATTAGGTTGTTCCCTTATTTTATTACTTCCCTCTCTCCCTCTAAGAGGAACTGGCTATAGAGCAACTTCCCACTCCCACGTGGCGTGATGATCCACTAGACCATCGCATTTCATTATTTATACAGTTCTCGATTATTTTATATTATCAACCATCACAATGTAATTGTACTTGATCTGATGAATTAAATAATTTTTTTTCTTAGGGGTTGGCACAACTTGAATCTTTAAGTATGGGCTTCGCGAATCGAGAAGTTTGGTAACCGCAGTTTTACGAAATCAGGTTAGATACGTTTTGAAGAGTGTGACTGCAAGAGTTGTGGACTTTATCAACAGGCGTGGCTTCTGCTTATCAGTCATTACACAACAGTAACACCGTATCACATTGAGAATTGATCTATTTAAAATAAACTGTATTTTCAAGAACAGAGTTTGGGTGTTATTACTTAGCACGGTTCTTTTATAAATACTCGAATAGTTCAATAATTCACTTTCCCGAGGCTGGAAACATTTGTTATTGGTTTAAGAAAGATTTATAAGAAAGATATTCTATTAGAAAATTACCTCATTGTAGAGTGAAATGTACGTCATGTAGACATACGTTACAAAATCTCGGCTCTTTTTATGATTTCATACGGGTGTCTTTTTACAAGCTTTTATTTAACTTCATCTGTTAGTATGTTCGGGCCAAAGTTCGCAACTGAATTTTATACCACTTCCCCCGAATCGATTGAGCTGAAATATGTCACATATATAATGCCGCCCCTAGGCAAGAGTCTGGGGAAACTACAAAAAAATCGCCTCTATCCGAAGGAAAACCGGAGAAAACTCGAACGAGGATGGGGCTACATAATAAATGTACACCACCGTGCCAAGGTTGAGTACATAAAAAACTAAACTTACATCAATAATAAGAAGCATGCGGGAAAACAGTTTTGAAATTGTTATAATTATTTTGAAAGTACTACAGCAATGGCGTAATAAAGTACAAAACGACTTAACTTTTATTAAAACCAATAAATTCCTTTAAACTCTACTTTTACACAGGTGCAGTAGATAGCTTTTAAACGCGGATTTAAAGAGATTCAATTTAATAATATCCTTTAAATTATTTTTGGGGGGGAGGGCAATTATATAGAACGATTCCCGAATGATACGGCCATTTTCAGCGAAGAGTGGTCGACACTCTAGGACGATGAATCCTATTGCGAGTCTTGTGTTCGTGCACAAGACAGTCTCGTCTGAATAATGGGTGGCGCATCAGTAATTCGCTTTTAATCAGTGGAGTATTAAGGGGATGGGGTGGAACACTGTGGAACGACGTTTACTCACTTTTCTTTTTAAGAGAACGCGTTACGGGGCAATTTTTTGAGACGTGTACAATGTAAATTTAATTTATCAGAACTATGATCCTGACTACAAAACACTTCAGAAAATAAAATTCAACGGATTTTACTTTTCTGAAAAATTCGGATTCAACAATGTAGATTCGAAAACAATGGCTTTTTGTGGGGCTTTAGGGATCGTCAGCAAGGCTATTAGAGCCCTTGCAGATCGCGAAAAATTCTGTTTCGCACCACAGAGAAGAGTCGTAAATACTCTTCCCCGCCTATATGCGACTCGCCGCATATCTCGACCAAACAGTAAAAAACCCTCCTAAATTCAACAAAAATCTAAATACAATAAATAAAGAAAAGGAAACAATTGCCAAACACAATGTCATAAAAAGGTAAAGATGATTAAAATTATAATTTTTAAGATACGGTAAGGAAGGATAAAACGAAATAAGACACGAAAGAGAAAAGAATAACGCAATTTAAACCCTCCCTAGAACTTGTGGGAGGAACCCCGATCAACTCATAAAATTCAATGGTTTATTAACATCCGTTTCATTTCCGAGAATTGATGGTAAATCTGCAGTCAGACCAATTTGTCTCCGTATTCTGGGGTATTTTCTGCTATCAGTTAGGTGACGCACTGTCAGAGAAGAGCTACACTCCCCACAAACGGGTTCATCATCAAGAAATATGAGATACCGATGAGTGACAGGACCATGTACTAAGCAGAGGAACGTTAGCAAGACCTCATCGGGTCTGGCTGACCTACAGGAACTCCCTGACTTAACAGAGGATTTGATACGTCGGAGCTTATTCCCTTCAACAACCAACAACTCAGTTCCTTTCACCCAGAATCCTTCTCTTGATGGAATTTAGGAGATCCCTTTCCGGAATAGTAAAGAAATCCACGCGATTCATGAGCTATGTCGCTTTTGCAGACACGTCTGCTTCCTCATTTACTCTGATTCCCTCGTATCCAGGAATCCAGCAAAACATTACGTTCTTTCCATCACTTTGGAGCGTGAAAGCAAATCCTGGATGTTCTGGATCGTGTAGCACTCAGCGGTGTAAACGCTGCACAGGTCGCCAAGACGGTAGCAACAGGTTTTACGGGGAAACACCACGGAGAAGTAGACACCATCGGCCTGCTTCAACCCGTCGGTAAACAGGGATATTGTATCAGAACGAAAATTTTGTTTATAATAATATGAATTCATTTGAAAATTAATACGCCTCGACTAGCTATTTCTCAACGTTCCACGCGTAATTAGGTTCGTATTGCTTATCTAAGGGAAATAACCATAGTGGTGTTCCACATACAGGAAAACGCTTCAAGACAAATTAACTCATTAACTTTAATAAACATCAATCACATACAATAAAAAGACCCTCATGCTATCTCTCAAAAGAAAACGCACAACTTCTTGCCAACGTAAACATGAAACACACTGAAATTACCGCCGAATTCGGCTTCTCTACGACAATTATGAATTTTAAACCAATTTGACTTCTTGAACAAACATTTAGATAATTTCATTCAATAAATAAAATAAACACTGAATAGACAATAATTCTCGCTTCTTGAAAATGCTATTAGATTTATGGTGAATTTAAAAGATATAATTAGGCGGTGTTCTTTCTTGATAATTGGCCCCTCTTCACGAGTCATCAAGTCCAAAGTTTTTTCTTTTTTGTGGGGCTTTAGGGCTCGTCACCATCGAGGTCATTAGAGCCCATGCAAGTAGGGAAAAATGCAGTTTCGCACCACTGAGAAGAGCCGTAGTGACTCTTCCCCGTGTGTGGGACTCGCCGAATATCTCGACCACACCCACTAAAAAACTCTCCTGAATTCAACAAAGATGAAAGAAAAGAAAACAAAATACCAATACATTATATCACCAAAAAAAGGAAAACAATTTCTAAACATTATATTTTCTAATTAAAAAACGAACGATGAAAAGAAAGAAGACAGGAAAGATGAAAAAGGAATGCAAATTTTTAAACCCTTCCGAGAACTTGGAGGAGCCCCGATCTACTCATAAAATTCAANTTAACATTAACCGTTTCATTTCCGAGAATTGTTGGTAAATCTGCAGCCAGACCAATTTGTCTCCGTATACTTGAGTATCTTCTGCAATCAGTTAGTAGGTGACGCACTGTCAGAGAACAGCTACACTCACAAACGGGTTCATCATCAAGTAGTAAGAGATACCAATGAGTGAGAGGACAATGTCCTATGCGCAAACGGGTCAGCAAGACCTCGTCGCGCCGGGCCGGCCTACAGGAACTGCTACATGACTTAACAGAAGATTTGATAAATCGGAGCTTATTCCTTTCAACAGCTAATCATTCATTGCTCCATTCACTCAGAATCCTCAACTTGATGGAATTTATGAGATCTCGTTTTGGAATCGTGGAGAAATCCACGCGAGTCTTAAGGCATGCCGTCTTTGCGGAATCGTCTGCTTCCTCATTTCCTCTGATACCCACGTGTCAGGGAACCCAGCAAAACATTGTTCTTTCCATCACTTTGGAGTGAGAAAAGTTCATCCTGAATGTTCTGGATCAGCTTATCAGCTGGATACATGTTCTGGATTGCTTGAAGGGCACTCAGCGAATCACAACAAATCAGGAAATGTGATCCGCGGGAGCCCTTTGTTGATCGCAATGCTCTGAATATGGCGTAGCACTCAGCGGTGTAAACGTTACATAGGTCGCCTAGACGGTAGCCATAGGTATCACGAGGAAACACCACGGAACAATAGACACCATCAGCTTGCTTCGACCCGTCGGTATACACAGGGAAATGGACCCGGTGTTTGTCGAGGATTAGGTGAAATTATGCCCTCCACATCGAAGCATGAGTGTTCTTGTAATGACGCAGAAGACCGAAAATAATCTTCGGCTTGTGCAAAGCCCAAGGAGGAATCTTACTAAAACCTTGATTTAAGACATTAGGTGTGCGTATATTCAAGGTTTCCTTAATTTGTTTACAGTCAATGTTCTGGGCCCCTCTTAACAATAAGATCCGCACTCGTCTTCTCGCAATAGCGCATGACGATATGAGTTGGATGCCACCAACAATCGTAAAAATACCTCAACCTGATGACCAATCAAACACAGTAGTGGTGAGTGGAGGGTGCTCTGACCCCACGGAAAGCCAGCATGGCTCCGTTCTCCAAGCAACTCCAGGTTGGTGATGTCAGTAGCGAAGACTTGACCGACGGTGACTTCCTCCCTCAAGCTCCGCAGCATTGCAGGCCTCGGTTTCTCGGAAAAGCCCACCGGGTGAACATGTTCTCCGTACGAATTACGTCATATCTCAGATTTAGAATCTGCCGTCGAAATGCTAGCCAAAAACTAAAGACTTAGTTCCGGAAAATAGCAAACTCAGAACTCTCATATGATATAAACTAATCAGATAACTTTGGAAATAAAACTGAGTAGTAGCTCTGCTCACGAAAAATCTATAAGTAATGTTCGGTGCTCAAGAAAAATCAACAAGCCTCGTTTGAGAAAAAACTCTAGTGCCTCGAAACATCTCGAAGTAGTAAGCTACGCGAACAATCTTCGAAGTAGTGAGCAGCGCAAAAATCTTCGTAGTAGCTGCGCCAGAAATCTGTCAAGTCTCTGCTCACGAAAAAATCTAGAAGTGTGTGTCAAAGGATCACTTTCCATTCCTTAAGTGGATTTTCTCCCTCCCTACATTTCTTCTTCCACTTCCAAAGTCCTCAAGTTTTGAATTTCACGTGATCGCAATTTCCAATAGCATAACTATTCCCCCTCCCGTGCCTCAGTTCCGATTGGATATTTTGAGTATATTTCGTTACACGATCCGCCTATCCTTGGGTGTATATTCGAACGATCTTCAACCGCTGTTTCGAAACTTTTTTAAACAAGACGCATCTTGCTCGTTCCGAGCCGGCCCTTACTCGTACGACCGTTTGGGGCTTCTACCCACACCCCAGCTTGCCTGCGATGTCTATACACTAATAAAACCTTTTTCCGACAGGCCCTAGCTTGTTGTGGCGTGGGTTACTGCACTCTTACCAAATGTGGGTGTCTCTTGTCGGCGACCTGCTTGTTATTTTTCACGCCCGCACTCCTCAACGGTGGCCTTTTAAATTTTGTGCAGGTATTCCGTCACTCGTTCTTCGTATCTGAAATGCCCGAACAAGGCTGATTCTTATTGTTTAATTACTAAATTAATCAAATCTTACAATATGGACCCGGTGTTTCTCGAGGATTAGGTGAAAGTATACCCTCAACTTCGCGGCGTGAGTGTTCTTGTCAAGATGCAGAAGATCGAAATTAATCTTCGGTTTTTGGAAATCCCGAGGAGTCTTACTAAAACCTTGATTTAAGACATTCGGTGTGCGTATAATCAAGGTTTGAAAAATTTCGTTGGAGCGATATCCAAAAGGTTTGGTTGTTCTCAGTCTGTTGTTGAAGAAAAGGATGGAAGAAGAGGAATGATGAAATACTGCATTGTGTACCAGATTGTCGGGTAAAGTTAGCACGTGGATAAAGTGTCGTAGCATGAGGAGTTGCCGCCGGAGGTAAAGAGATGGTTCGTCACTCTCGGCATACACATTCGGAATGGGACTAGTACGGAAGGTTCCCGTCCCATAGTGGACACTATCCAACTTCTTTACACAGCTTGCACGAGCAGAGTTATATACAATGCAGTCATAATCGATCCGAGATCTTATGAATGCTCGATAAAACTCGTGAGAGATGGAGCGATCAGCGCTCCATTCCTTGCTACTCAGGTACCTTAAAAATTCAGACTTTAATGTCTGTCAGATGTTAAATCTAATTCAGTATCTGAACAAAGATTAGACCTGAGAATTTTACAGAAGGATAGAATTTTAGAATGTTGTTCCCACAGGGCTTGGTCTCCTACTGAAAGGAACATAGCGTGTTTTCTCAGCAGAGAACCGAAAGTCAGTCCTCTTCGAGTAGTGGTATAATCTATTGAGGACGAGTGGGATTTGTCGCTCCGCGCCTGTGACACTCTGTGATGAACCAAAGATGGCAAAGCCATCGACAAAAAGAGTGTAGGACAGGATTCTTGACACCGGACGTTTTGCTGTTTATGGCCACTGCAATTCAGGTCACACTCAGGACTGAGCCTTGAGGAACACCGTTCTGTTGAAGAAGCAGATCCGAGGCGTCTCTTCCAATTCTGAAGCGGAAGGAACGCTGATCCAAAAAGGAACGTAGCATCAGAGGAAGATGTCCTCTAAACCCCCAGGCATTGAGTTTTAAAATGCCATGACGCCATGTAGTATCACAAGCATTCTCGATGTCAAAGAAAATTCCGGCGACATGTCTTCGGACAAAAGCATCTTGAATTGCTGTTTCCAGGAGAAGTTGTCTTCCTGGAACCACACATTGATCGACTCAGCAAGTTATGCCTTTCAAGATACCAGACGAGACGTCGGTTGCTAATTCTCTCGAGGTTCACCGACGCAACTCGTCTTCGAAAACTACTGATGGACGTTTTGTCCTTTCCTGGTTTTAGTAAATGGATAAGTGTTGCTTCCTTCTAGGAATTAGGGAATACTCGCTCGGACCATGAAAGATATCCAGAAGGTATTCTTTCTATTCGAGACTGAGTTGTCTGAGCATTTCATAATGAATTGAATCAGAGCCAGGCGCAGTGTCGTGGACTATCGCTGGAGCTGACTAAAGTTCCGTATACAAAAAGAAAGAGTTGTAGGGTTCTCAGGTCGTGGAACGAAAGTCAAACGATGTGCTCTCTGCTATATCCCTTTTTCTCGCGAAATCAGGATCGCAGTTTGCCGTAGATCAGTAAAGAATTTAGACATCACTGTTGCAATTTCTCTGTTGTTCGTGAGAACCTGACACTGATAATTGAGTCCAGATATTGGTATTCGAGAATACCTGTCAGATATTTTTCGAATTGACTCCCATACTTTAGTGGACAATGTTGTACTCATAATGGTATTTAGAAAATCTTTCCAGGAGGAGGATCTGAATTCTCTGATGGTTCTGTGTCTTCGTTGTTACCGTGGTTGATTTCGGACTACATGACTGTTTTTTTTGTAGTAGATAGGATGTTGATGGAATTTTCGGTTTAACGGGAAGGGCTGAAACATCTTTCTTCCCGTTTATTCACTGGCATGTGCACGACGTTGTCGTAGACAACTCATTGAAATCGGTTTAAACGGATAGAGTCTTCATTATTTTAGGAGTTATCGTTGGGGTGGAATAACTGGTAGAAAATACAGGGTATAAAGTCCTATATTTCTTCCGTGCTTCACCGTACGGGATCTAGTCCGTTGCCTTGATGTCTTGCACTTTCTTTTCCCCAAGAAAGGCGACGAACTCCCTGCTCCACACCGGGTGGCTGCCTGTGTAATTAATGCACTTTGCAGGCCCCGGGCATGAAACGCCGCGTTCGTGTGCCTCCTACCCGCACGTATTTCGGCCTTTTCAGGATGTTGTGGTATGTCCAAATCTCTGGCATTTGAAACATCGGAGAGGTTTTGGAATAAAGAGACGCATCGGCAAGTTAAGCCATCCAGCTTTCAGATCTTTCGGAAGCTGAGGACAGACTCATGTCAACATGAAGGAACTGGTCTTCTGTGGAACACCATTAACCTTCATCATGATTTGACTGACCTCAACTTCGCATTCTGCAACAAGTTCGTCAGTTTCATATCCATAATGTCGCTGCAACTTACGACTTTCTTGCTGCGATTAGGCGCAGTATGGAGCTCGCACTTCACAGGGAACTCTCCCATAAAAGTACATTTTAAAGTGCCAACGCTTGCTAGTTGGTTTTTGTTTGCAACAGCATTGCCCATTACGCAGCCTCTTCATTGATTTCAGCGTTCCAACTAAACCCTGTAATCCTTTGTAAATATAGAAAGGGGAAACTTTCTCAAGTGTCCCGTCAATACATGTCATTATGACGAAAACTTTATCGTGAGAAATGTTGTTTCTGTACTATTTTATTTTCTGAAGCGGGAGAGCTGTGAACCCTCGGTTGCTTCGAAGACGTTTGGCTGGAATACTCACCTTGCGGCACACCCACCACGCAAGGCGGAGGAATCGAAGCATCTGTCATCTTGTCCCATTTCGGAGGAAATAAATGTCTGATGACGTGGAGCCCCCGCATCATGCCACTAAACCTTATTCAACTGAGGTGCAGGAGTTGCCCCAGAGGTTGTCCGCTAGCGAGTGTTTATCTTCAACACCCATTAACCTCATCGGCGCGTGACACCTTGAGGTTGAGGGTTTTTAATAGAGGTTTAATCCTTCCTCGCGACCCAGCCGATGAAGGAGAGATCTCCGCCCTTTGCAATACGCAACTTTCCATCGCGCCAATGGTGGTCGCTTTAGCACGCCCAAAGCTTACGATGTCCAAGGACTGGTGGCGCAGTACCAGTACACAGCTCAGGGCAGTGGGTTCGCCACGCTCATACTCAACCAAAACTGAGCCCTCTGCGGGGAAGAAACTTGACTATGTGCTATGAACTCCTGCAAATTTTTAACAATCCTTCTTTACATTGCTTAACAATCCTTGAACAGATTGCCATGGACTTAACCCAAGACGCAAATTAACCCGGTACCTTTTTTTGCCAATTTGCCAAAATACGTTCACATTCCTCCTACCCTTTTCTCCCGATACCCGACGATCTATTTAGTGTAACGTTTCAACACTTAGAAGAGGGTATAGAATAATTCACCATTGAGTAGAACTTTTCCCTTTTGATATTTGGGTTGATGATTTATGAAACAATTATACCATATTAAGACATGCCGTGAAATATTTTTGGGGAACTACGAGAAGATATAATACTTGGAACCGGCAATCTATATTATAACTGTGAAGGTAAGTCACTGAACATCATCTTAGCAATATGAACTGAGACATTGAAGTGAAACAAAAAAAAATTGTTCCCCCCCTACGGGAATCGAACTCGGGGTTTCTGAGGAGTGAACAAGCATCTTATGCTACCAAGAGTATGTACATAGTAATAAATATTTGGTCAAAATAGCAGTTACTTATATCGAAACTTGTGAATTTCTAGTGATTTCAAGACATACCAAGCAAATTGTGAAATACTGATATTTTTATCCCCTTCATATCTCCATAACCGTTGTCCCCAGCACAATCTTTTATCAGACAATTTTTGTTGAGAATGAATGTAGATTAATTTGATATACCACAAACGTTTGGCTAGATCTTACAATTTTCGAAACATTTGCGAAAAACTGTTGAAAATGGTATTTTCACCCCGTTTCCACCTGCACCTTCACCCCGAACCCGATGCTCTATTTGATGTAACTTTTTTTTGTATTCATTAAGGGGAAGATATAGAAAAATTTGGCGTAGGTTAGAGCTTTGTCTTTAAATGTTTAACCTTAATTCAACTATACTAACTATGCAAAAAGGAAAAAGAGAATATTAAATAAGTTACACTAATAATAAAAAAATGCAAATTATAATAAGATATTATTATTGGTGCTTCACGGCACGACGATAAAATAAAAATTTATTTTAAGAATACGCTTTAAGTGCGAGATATTATGCAACTATTGCTATTCGGACTGTAGTTCGTCATTTGGATAGAATTGATAGAATTCTGTAAATCCATGGTGACAACCAAATCCGCGATGCATGTAGTACTTGTCCGCTCGTACTTATTAGACTCAGAAGGAACCGTTGATATAGGAATAGCTAATATATATCTAGAAACCATAGATAAAACTATATTGTCCTTCAATCAAATTGCAATATCTCAAAATTAAGATCACGGGCAATACAAGATTCTTGGTAACGTTCAATGCGAGGTACTGAAGAATCACTTTCCTCAGTTAAAAGGTATACCCCTGGATCATCTACTACATTAGAATGAAAACAATTATCAATATCCGAAGACGTATTTTTATTAAATTATGTAATTGTGACTAATTGTCAAAATGAAAATTAATTAACAAAACCAGAATCCGTAGTCGTACGATAAATATTACTGCTCGCTCCTCTGGGCACATCAGGTGATGAAGTAACACCATTAATGAGTTGCTCATCCATACAAAACGCATTATTGCATATCTAATTACGAATTACTGTTGATTATAGGGTATTCTTTCAAAGAACACTGTGGTTGTGGGAACCCTAGGTGTGTATGCAAAAAATCCAAAGGAAGGAAAAGATTTTTCCAAACCTTCGGATATGACATCCCAAACTTAACACATGAATTTTATAGTTCGGATACCGTAAAGTTGGGATGTCTCATTTAAATGTTGAGATGTATCATCCAAAAGTTGGGATGTTACATCTAAAGGCTAGGAGAAATCCTTTCCCTCAACATTTTTATATTAATATAAACTCAGCGCCAACTGAATCTCGAATTAAGTTCAATAGAGGAGGAATCTAATGCGTGTGCCAATGATTATGTTTAAGTATCAGTATAATTTTGAAGGGAAAGGGGGCACCAGAGTCCTATTCCCCCACACCTTGGCGCCACCAGGGGGCTTACATCTAGTAAGTACGTGTTTGGCGAACACGGGGCCCCGAGCTGAGTTTGGCATTGCTTCCACTTGTGCCATGCTCCTTCCTTTCTCTTTTCTGACCTCCCTTGGTCACCTCTTGTTCTTTTCGATCCCGACGCTATTAGAGCTAGGGTATGTTTCATTTTCCTCTTCTTCTCTTTCCTCTATTTCTTCTTCTTCCCCTCCCCCCAGGGGGCTAACATCTAGTAAGTACGTGTTTGGCGAACACGGGGCCCCGAGCTGAGTTTGGCATTTTCTCCACTTGCTTGTGGCACGCTCCTTCCTTTCGTTTAACTGACCTCCCGTTGTAACATCTTGTTCTCTTCGATCCCGACGCTATTAAACCTAGGGTATCTTTCATTTTCCACTTCTTCCCTTTCTTCCTTTCCCCGCAGGAATCTGTTTCGAGTGAGTATGGGCTTGGCAAACCCACGGTCCGAGCTGGGGACTGGTATTGCGCCACCAGTCCTCGGACACCGTAAGCTTTGGACATGCTTCAGCGACC
>NNCF01126379.1:74741-151043 GCA_002313205.1 Laupala kohalensis | reverse complement strand
TATCTCTTACTACTTGATGATGAACCCGTTTGTGAGGAGTGTAGCTGTTCTCTGACAGTGCGTCACCTACTAACTGATTGCAGAAGATACTCAAGTATACGGAGACAAATTGGTCTGGCTGCAGATTTACCAACAATTCTCGGAAATGAAACGGTTAATGTTAACAAACTATTGAATTTTATGAGTAGATCGGGGCTCCTCCCACAAGTTCTCGGGAGGGTTTAAAATTTTCATTTTCTTTTCATCTTTACCGTTTTCATCGTTCGTTTCTGTACTTCGAAAATATATATATTTTTTAAATTGTTTTCCCTTAGTTTTGTGATATAATGTATTTTATTCTGTTTTCTTTTCTTTCATCTTTCTATTTAGATACTTGTTGATTTCAGGAGGGTTTTTTAGTGGGTATGGTCGAGTTATTCGGCGAGTCCCACACACGGGGAAGAATCATTATGGCTCTTCTCTATGGTGCGAAACTGCATTTTTCCCTACTTGCATGGACTCTAATGACCTTCGATGTTGACGAGCCCTAAAGCCCCAACAAAAATAAACAAAAAAAAACACACCTTGGCTACGTCCTTGCCCTGATTCAGAAACATAGGCCTTTTGTTCACGAGAAACATTAAGCATGTTTCAACTTGTGGCTTTTCATGTAAATAAAATTTGAATCTTCTTAACATCCCCCTAAGAACCAGATCCCCTAAGAAAAGTTAACATCACTTCAATTCTTCGGCTAAAGAATGAACTATCATAGCTGGGAAAAAGCGTTTATTCGTTAATTGTTAACTAACAAATTAACATTTTGTTTAACTTTTTTCACTTTTAGTAAATAAATGCGTTAATTGATTTATAAATTAACTTAAGTTAACGGGAGATAAATGTAACAGAAGTCCATTAATTTCTTTTTGAAGCATTGTTTCCATCGGTGGGAGGTGTGGTCAGAAATTTATCTTATGTGGCATCGTCGGAACGGACGATGTATTATTATTATTACTATAATTAATATTCAAGGCCATTAGTGGTGTTTATCCTTTCCCGTGAAGTGTAGACGAATTCTCTGACATCTTTTGCTCGAATGTCTAGAGCTCGATATCTAAGTACGGTCCGACATTCCAAAGCTATGCGTCGTAGGAAGTATCTGAAATTGAAAATGAGTAGTTCTCAAGGGCACATAGGTCGGGTGACAAAGGATATACGCACCATGGCCATGAAATTAAGTACACACTATGATTTAGGGTTTCCATTTTTTTTTGGGGGGGGGGTGGCTTTAGGGCTCGTCAACATCAAAGGTCATTAGATCGCCGAATGACTCAGCCATACCCACTAAAAACCCTCCTGAATTACAACTCAAAACTCAAATCCCATTATATCTCACAACTTTACTAAATAACATTTAAAAAAAAAAGAAGAAGAAGAAGAAGAGGAAAATGAACGATACCCTAGCCCTCGCAACCTAGTAGCGTCGGGATCGAAAAGAACAAGAGGTGACCAAGGAAGGTCAGAAAAGAGAAAGGAAGGAGCATGGCACAAGTAAGTGGAAGTAATGCCAGACTCAGCTCGGGGCCTCGTGTTCGCCAAACACGTACTTACTAGATGTAAGCCCCCTGGGGGGTTTAGGGTTTCCATTCGCGAATGTTATACTAGAAGTAAAAAGATTCAGTCATTTAGCGGTTTTTGGCGGTCCTCTTCCAAATCCTGTTCCCACCCTCCAACTCATGGACTGACCACTCCAAATTGTACAGAGTACGAACCCGAATAGAAAAAAAGAATAACTATTATTTAGTTGAGTAGCTTGATGTATTGGCGTTCACTGTTTTTTACAACGTAACTTCATTACATATTACGTGCAAGAAAACATTGTAGAACCGTTTGACAGCCTCCACTGGAAAATATATTATGCAAGGTAAACGTTATCCCTCTCAGTTTAAAATTTTTATACGCTTATATTCATGAAGGGAAAATACAACTTATGTAAGATTTTGCAGGACTGTAATATCTTCATATTTCACATGCACTAAACAAGAAACAGAGGGTCATTCTCATATTATTTGACTATTTGATGTGCGCGGTCTTTACGTTCTTTTCGCATGTTTTTTCAGTTCCGAAACAATTGTTTGTTATTAATTTGTAGTTTTTTTTTAAGGAATACGATGGTAACATTAAAACGAACCCAGCACATCCTCAAGAAGAAAATAATATCTCGATGTAAAGATGGAAAACGTCACGAGTGTTACTGTTCCCGAGGTGTGGATGTGCAGTTCATCACGTTTTGAAATGAAACACTCAGAATTAATTAAATTTGAACCAAAGGGGATTTCAGTTATATGACGTTCATTATTTCTAAGTATGAATGTTTTAGTTACCTCTATTTTGAGTGCAAAGCAGAAAAATTGGCTTTGTCCCCAAGGTTTGGTGATAAAAATTAATCAGTAATGTCACTGGCTGTTCTGGGTAACACTGTTCATTGAAAGTGGCGGGAAAGATCCTGATAACATTTGCTTGTGATAGCAGCTATCAGTCCACGTGCAGCCTTGGTGCAGGAAGGAGTGGTAGGATACCACCAGATCACAAATCCCGTTATTCTTCATTGGCAAAAGTGATGTGGGAAACAAATCATCTCTTATTCCACTTGAGATAAAACCAGTCCCTGGGACAATGAGAATACACCAACTAGCAGAGAGAAAAGCTATTCAACTTCAACAGACAACTTGCTTCTGCAATAAACATTTTCTGCCGTAACAGGTTGTGTTCTTGCAACCCTGAATGGAGATCTGCTACTCTGGTTGAAGATGAGCCACTAGGTCTATGTGAAAGAACCAGTACTACCACTGAGATGGAATCCTCACAGGAAGATGACGATAGTTATCAATATGAGAGCAGTGACTGCGGTAGTGACGTTTTACTTCCCGATTATGACTAGCCAATCATGCATTAAACTTATTACAGTCAAATTAAGGCTAGTGTCAACGCCCTTGAGACATTTTCTGGTGGTTCGAGGAACGCTACTAACTAATTATTATGAGATACTCGTATAATGTGATTCACTAAGTCACATATGCCTAATTTTTTAAATGTTCCTTTAAAATACCAATTAAGTAGGTATTTACTTGGTCATTTTTCAAGAAAACGTTTGTACTTTTAATAAAAAGTATTCGTAATCAAGAATTGTTTACTATTGATATATTGCACCTGTCATGAGTATTGCCGAGAATAGTTCCCAATAAAAGTTTGTACATACATTAAACAAGTTGGAATCAATTTGCGACAGTATGTCGTATTGGAAATCTATTTTAGAAATTCATAAATTGCAAATATGTTTTCTGAGTTCGAAGACGAGTACCTACCATGTTGCATTTTGCTATGTACGGCCTTTTCGTTCTGCGGTAGCACTCATGACAAAACTCCCTTTAGAGTTCAAAATTTCAAAATAGAAAAAAGAAAAAAAAAATGAAAAAATTGATAATTGACGCTCAAGTGCGTTACCTAGAGCATCTATACTAATATTCCATAAAAATCTTTATTCAAAAAGTTTTTTTTACTCAACTTACAAGGGTTAGAAAAGTAAAAATGGTCAAATATGAGAATGACCCAATAATATTACACATTTTTTATTTACCTAGCCTATCTACACTATGCCTCTGTTATATTGAACAATTTAGTGTTTGACTAACTATAGAATCTTTTGACTATTTGACCGATTAAATATTTAAAATATTTAACTTAATTTCTACAGTTCAATTTAACTCCTGTTAAATATCCAACAGCAAACTAACGCTTTACGATTAACACTTTACTTTTGGATTAACGCAGTAAGATTAACGAAGTTAAATTTCATATTAAATTTACCCACGTCTAATTATTACTAATCGCAGTGAACAGAAGGAAATACAGCAATGTCACAAAGAATCATTTATTGGCTACACTGTTAGAATCGTCTGTAATATTACACCATGCCTACAATAAAAAAAGCCGCAATTTTACATTTGACGTACTTTTAGAAAAACTCTGAAAAATGTTACAATTTTACACAAATGAATGTGCCGATTTTACTGATTTACAGTACAATTGCACAGTTTTAAGAAGTATATGACAAATGTTGTGATTTGACAATATATCGTAATATAGCTTGTGAGTGCTTCGTATCTTCTTATAGCAATTATCAATTTACACAAATATTTTAGGTCAAATAAGTGCAAAGTATCACGTAAGTGATTTAGTGACGTTTTTGTCGTGAAGGGGAGCTTGGAAAAGGAAAGTATACTGCTATTATTGATTCATAATAATACATACAAGTGGAGTATACAGCGCAGCTAAAGTCATTACGAACAGGAGTTTCTGCCACGTGCATCTCCGGCGAGCTATGCGATTTGTATTTCTAAGAATTGCTTAAGAAAAGATGGTATGAAACGGTATATTTTTTTTTCAAGAGAAGAAACTTAATCACTCTTGCAATGATGGCGATGCATGTATTGATCCGCTTTGTTCATTTCATTGTTCTTAACTAGCATCATTAAATACCCGTGAAGTGAGAGGTTTAAATATTCAATTATGTGGGACATCTTACTTCGCATATTTAACGTCAAATCACAGCATGAAAAAGTGCGCTACAAAGTACAACAGTACAAAAGCGATCTGCTGTTGTGGTATGAATACAATACTGGATAATTTTTTTCACGCACTTCCCTGTAAAATTACAGTACCTTTATGCTGTAAATCTAGCATGCCTTGAAATAAATTCTCTATACTGTCATGCAGTATATTCACAGTACCTTTATACTGTAATAATTAGTCTTTTTGCTGTAAATTCACAGTTCAAGTCCAGAATAATATTTTCCCACGCTTTGCTTGTAAAAATACAACAGAAAATTATAACAGTGTACAGATGTAATATATCATCCAATATCTGAAACAAAAGCAAATATGAAATATATCCTATCATTCATGTTCCAAAAACGATCCAATTAATCCGGTAAGTACGCAAGCATTAACACAAGAAGAATGTCAAAACTACAAGCACCAGATGAAAAGCAAATTACATTCCGGTCGCTCGCCAAGTCTTGTCACGAGTTCATCCGCTTCCATGAGGTAGCACGTGAAGGAACTGTAGTCTATTCCTAGACGGAACACGTGATTGTCTTCGGTGCCGACTAGCACTCACGCGCAGGGTCGACGGAATGAACTATTCTCCAATAATACTTTGCTAATACGCATAGCTCACTAGCCATAATATTCATTAAGTAAGGAAATATGTGGACATCATAAGGACTCTTTTGTCAATAAACATCACTCTTTGAATAAATATTATCTCGAGATAGTAATTATCATAATATAATAATCATCAAGAGACTTTTCTTATTCGACATCCGACAGTTTATCTTACGCCATTAATTTATAAAAGAGATAAAGATCTTACAGGTAACGTGTATTAGGGAGAGCGTGGCATGAACAGTCTCAGGACTAAGGACGAAACAAAGTAGATTACGCCGCTGGATCATACATAATTAATAGGATTATAGGTTGCTATATTGCGATATTACAGAATGCCGACTTAGAGCGGAGAAAGGAGAGGTTACCTGTTGAGTAGCTATATATGAAGTGAGGGACTGTTAATACATCAAACCAACATGTTGACTTACTGAGAAGAAGCATTCCTTTGGAGAAATAGAATTAATTTTGAATATTTAAAAAAATTATGTAGAAAATGTATAGAACCAAGCTATAGAAACTAGGTATATCAAATACATTTTTTTATTCACGTACTTTTCTCACTGCAAAGTGATGGAAAGAACAATGTTTTGCTGGGTTCCCGTGGGTATCAGTGGAGATGAGGAAGCAGACGTTTCCGCAAAGACGTCATGCCTCAGGAATCGCGTGGATTTCTCCACGATTCCAAAACGAGATCTCCTAAATTCCGTCAAGATAAGGATTCTGAGTGAATGGAGCAATGAGTGGTTAGCTGTTGAAAGGAATAAGCTCCGACTTATCAAATCTTCTGTTAAGTCATGGAGCAGTTCCTGTAGGCCAGCCCGGCGCGACGAGGTCTTGCTGACCCGCCTGCGCATAGGACATTGTCCTCTCACTCATAGGTATCTCTTACTACTTGATGATGAACCCGTTTGTGAGGAGTGTAGCTGTTCTCTGACAGTGCGTCACCTACTAACTGATTGCAGAAGATACTCAAGTATACGGAGACAAATTGGTCTGGCTGCAGATTTACCAACAATTCTCGGAAATGAAACGGTTAATGTTAATAAACTACTATTGAATTTTATGAGTAGATCGGGGCTCCCACAAGTTCTCGGGAGGGTTTAAAATTTGCATTCCCTTTTCATCTTTACTGTCTTCTTTGTTTTCATCGTTCGTTTCTGTAATTCGAAAATATAATATTTAAAAAATTGTTTTTCTTTTTTGCGAAATAATGTATTGGTGTTCTGTTTTCTTTTCTTTCATCTTTCTATTTAGATATTTGTTGATTTCAGGAGGGTTTTTTAGTGGGTATGGTCGAGATATTCGGCGAGTCCCACACACGGGGAAGAGTCATTACGGCTCTTCTCTATGGTGCGAAACTGCATTTTTCCCTACTTGCATGGGCTCTAATGACCTCGATGTTGACGAGCCCTAAAGCCCCACCAAAAAAAAAAAAAAATTCACATACAGAACAGAAGAAATATTCTTGAACCTATTTTTAATAGTTAGTTAATCAATAACGTTTCTTGATTTTCTTGTAGATTACCGAGAAAGAGAAGACAACCCGAGATTAAAGACGTTCAACATTTTTGTACGAATAGGAATTTCGGCATCTAATGATTTGTAATATCAAAATAAAGGTTATCAACATTAATAAACTATCCTATTGAAAATATAGTGTTGAATAAATTTATCGTGACGAAAAAACTTTAATAAATCTGTATTCGCTTCTACTAATCATTTTCTAATCATTAATACTAATCATTTTCCAAATTATTTATAGAGCGCCAAAAATGTGGCTCCATCTATGATATGCATGCTTGCTTTATTAAGTAACAACGAGGTATCTTTATCAACCTAAAATCATGAAAATAATCCAGTTCGAGCATTTATTTCCGATATGAATATTTTTAGTCACCATAAATTTAAAAAATAGAATAGATTTTTATGAGCAAGGTACTAAGTTTGGTGAATTAAACCGCTGTACCCTGGTAACCAATTTTAAGAGTTGAATTGGGAAACGACGAAGTAAATTTAAGTGAAGAAAAAAAAAATTCTTTGGTTGGATATGGGTACGAAAAATGAAAATGTACAACAAAGTGTAACTAGAAGATTTTTATGCAAATCATCAAATTTACTTCGTAACTCCAAATGTCATAAGTCAACTATGTTGCAATAAATAATAATTTTCTTGTTCTTTTTGTACAGTTAGCTAAACTACAGGTTTCAGTAAATATGTCTTACATATGAGAAAATATTGTCATTTATTGAGATGAAAATTTTCCCCTACGTTTCCTTCTTCTCAAAGTACCTCTAATATCTAATTTTTAGAAAAACATTCATTACTTCGGCCATTAACAAATTTCGCCCAGTAAATTAAATAAAACAACTAAAATTTAGAAATTTAATGGATCAATTAATAATAAGGTTTCTGTAATTTCCTACTATAGTTTGCAAACATAGAAGTTAAGGGAAGATTCATATTCTACCGGAAATTTGGTGGGATAATGATTTAGACATTTGGATTCGTCAGAAAAAATCCAATGAGTTTCTATTTTTATATGACACTATAAGACTTCTCTAATAAAAAGCTAATACAAGACTTGCCTCTTAAGTCAACTCCCTAGACTATTTTCAAGACAGTGCTGTTATCAAGCGAGATCTATCATGACATTTTTAAATTGGAGTTTTAGGGTAGCCAACGTCTAGGTTATTAGAACCCCTTCCCCCGTGACTGGGACTCGCCGAATACCTCGACCCGCTAAAAAAACCCACATGAGTTCACCAAATAAGTAAACTCCAAGATGATAGGAAAGGACAGATAATTCCCTAATACATTATATTAAAAACATCAATTCTGAAAACTATGATTTTCGAAACAAAGGAAAAGGAAGAATAAAAGGAAGGAAAAGGAAAGTAAGAAATGCTAATAAATACCCTCCCGAAAAATTCAGGGAGGAGTCCCGATCTATTTACAACATTCAATAATTTATTAACATGTTTCATTTCCGAGAATTTTGGGTAAATCTACAGCCAGAGCAATTAGTCTACGTATTCTGGTGTATTTTCTGTAATCAGTTAATAAGTAAATCACTGTTAGAGAAAAACTACTCTCCTCACATACGAGTTGATCACCGAATTGCAAGAGATACCAATGAGTAAGAGGACAATATACTATGCGAAAGCGGGTCAGTAAGACATCCTCGCGCCTGGCTGACATACAGAACTGCTCCATAACTTAACAGATGTTCCCTTTTGGAACCGTACAGAAATACACGCGATTCTTGAGACATGACGCCTTCGCGGACACGTCTGCTTCCTCATTTCCTCTTATACCTACTTGCCCGGGAATCCAGCAAAACTTAAAATCCTTTCACTCTCTTTGAAGAGTTAAAAATACATCCTGGGTGTTCTGGATAAGATTATCGGATAAGCTTATGTACTGTGGCGGAACGTGTCTTTTTCGTGGTATAAATATAACAAAATGTTAAAGAACTTATAAATTTGATATTTTAGGCGCCTCGGCTAGCTCGATCTCAGGGTTCCACAAATTTTTAGGGCTCGCATTTTTTTAATGAAGGGAAAGACCATACTGGGGTTCCACTACAGGAAATTTTAATTAATATCTATTTGACAAATTAAATCCATTAATTTTAATTAATATCATTAAACCATACATTATGAAAACCCTCATGCAACCCCCAAAAACACACGTTATTACCGGACATACAAAATACAAAGATCACTGACTTTACTGCCGGGTTAGGTTTTGAAACAACATAAGCATTTAAACAATTTAAATTTACAACCAAAATGGAACGCATTTTCTCAATAAAACAAATACAAATGACACTGAATTTACAAACAACTTTTTGTTTCTTGAGACACATCTACATTTACCATTTACATTGAAAACCCAAAATAAACTGCATTATTCTTTTATGACTAGCCCCTTTTTACAAATCATAAAGTTCAAAAGTTTTTGGGCCCTTATCAACAACCAATACCACACTGGTCCTCTTCTCGCCTATGCGCATTACGACGGATGTTGGACAATTCACAACCGTCGTAATAAATACCTGTCTCTACGAGTGATCAACTCTACGGTGGTAGATAGAGGGTGCGTTGACCCTGCCGCCGGGCGAACCCCGCGCCAGCTAGACCCGTGGTGACCTCCGGCGTCCTCAGGTATCCTCAGGCGTCCTCAGCTCGACCCCCAGGCGTCTTGACGATCGCCAACTCCAAAAGTTCGTTCGATTTTATACCTTTCGCCTCACGAGCGATCTGGCTCGGCGCTCCCGACAAACTCAATGAGTTGCGATTGCCGCACTATCGTTTTTGAAAAAGATGAAGAGAGCATAATTCTCACAGAAATCTGAGTGGGCTAAAATGCCGAGGATAATGCTCAGAAAGATCAGAATCTGCTCGCCGGAAAAATAATCAGAATCTGCTTGTCATAAACATCATCAGAATGTTCGTCAGAAAAAATATCAGAATGTGCTCGTCCGAAAAATACTCAGAATCAGAATCCGAAATAATCAGAATGGAAATGGAATGCTCATCAGAAAAATAATCCGAATCGGAAAATGGATGGAATGACCGAAATAACCATTTGCCATGACTTAAATGCCCTTATCCCTTCCTACGACTTCTCTGCCACCTCCAACATCCTAAAATTTTGAATTTCCACGTGACCGGAAACTCCCATAACTTCCTGTCCCCCCAGTCATGCCTAAGTTCCGACTGGGGATTTCAAGTATTGCGCTTTTCTCAATCCGCCAATCCTCGGGTCTATTTCGAAATATCGGAATCGCTTTTTTTTCAAAGTTTTTCTCAAGACAAGTAGTAACTTGTGCGGCTCGCCGGCGCGTTTCTTTGACGCACTTAAATTTTATGACGTGGGTGGCTCGTCCACCCACACCCTTGTTTTGCCTGCGATTTCAATTGTGCGAACCTTTCAGTCGCGCGAACAAGACCCAGTTTGTTTGGTCGGTCGCTGCGCCCTTGAAAGATGTGGTTAACGTCCTTTGTCGGTGACTGGGGGTGCGAAAGCTCTCACGCCCTCGCTCGTTCATCGTATTTTAATCTTAATTTCGAATATAATCGAGAAATTTATCAAATATCACAGTACATAGTCTGAACTGCTTGGAAGGTACTAAAAAAATCAGAGTAAATCAAAAAATTAGATCCGGGGGAGCACTTTGTTAATCGAAGTGCTCGCTTTCAATATTGCGTAGCACTCAGCAGTGTAAACATTGCACAAGTCGTCAAGACGGTAGCCACAAGTCTTACGAGGAAACACCACGGAGCAGCCGACACCATCGGCCTGCTTCTACCCGTCAGTAAACACAGAAGTAAAGACCCGATGTTTGTCGAAGATTAGATGGAAGTATACCCTCAACATCGCGGCTGGAGTGTTCTTGTCATATTGCAGGAGATCGAAATTAATCTTCGGTTTATGCAAATCCCAAGGAGGAGTTTTACTGAAACCATGTAAGACAATAGGTGTGCAAATATTCAACGTTTCACAAATTTGTTTGGAGAGATATCTTTAACTGCTTGATTGCTCTCAATCATTTGCAGAAAAAAATAGAAGGATGGAATACTGCATTATCTTGAATTGTGAGGTAAAGAACACACATGGGTATAGTGCCGTAAAATGAGTAATGTCGCCGGAGGGAAAAAGATGGTTCGCCACTCTCTGCATACAAACTCGGAATGGGACTAGTACGCAAGGCTCTCGTAACTAGTCGGATTCCTGCACGAGAGACACTATCCAACTTTTTAAAATAGCATGACGAGCAGAGCTATACACAATGTAGCCATAATCGACTGATCTTATGAATGCTCGATAAAACTGGAGTACGGAGGAGCGATAAGTTCCCCATTCCCTGATAGTCAGGCACTTCAATAGATTCAGAGACATCGATGTTATCGCTCTTAGGTCTGTAAGATGTTCAATCCAATTAATTATCTGATCAAAGATTAGACAAGAATTTTACTGGATAGAATTTTAGAACTTTGCACCCCCCCCCCCCAGGGCGAGGTGAGATTCCTGCAGCGGGCTTGGTCTCCTACTGAAAAGAACATAGCGTGTCTTTTCAACAGAGAAGCAAAGCAAGTCGTCTTTGACCATTGCTACAATCTATTGAGGACGAGTTGGATTTCTCGCTCCGCACCTGTGACACTCAACTGATGAATAAAAAATGGCAAAGTAATCGACAAAAAATGAGGATAGGATCCTTATAACAGATGTTATGCTGTTAATAGCCACGACAAATAAAGTCACACTCAGGACCGATCCCTGAGGGACACCTTTCTCGAGAAAAAAAATCCAAGGTCTAGGATTGCTGTTTCTAGAAGACTTAGGTTGTCCGGGTTGGATTGGAACTATCTGAAATCACAATGAGATCGACGCGGCAGGTTACGCCTTTCAATATACCAGAAGAGACGTCGGTTGATAATTCTCTCCAGAGTTTTACCAACGCAACTTGCCAAGGTGATGCTTCGATAACTACTGATGGCTGTTTTCTCCTTTCCTGGTTTTAATAGGGGATTAGCGTTGCTTCTTTCCGCGAATTGGGGAATACTCCCTGGGACCATTAATGATTAAAGATATCCGGAAGGTATTCCTTCGATTCATGACAGCTGTCAGAGCATCTCATTATGAATGGAATTAGGGCCAGGTGCAGTGTCGTAGCTAGAGCTGACTCAAGTTCCCACAATGAAAAGGAAGAGTTGTAGGGTTCGCAGTTGGTGGAACGAAAGTCAGCAGCTACTCTGCAATTTCCCTTTTCCTCGCGAAGTCAGGGTCGCAGCTTGTTGTAGACATTCGGTCAGCAAAGTATTCAGCCGCCACTGTTGCAATTTCTTTGTTGTGAGAACCTGATCCTAATAATTCAGTCCCGATATCAGGACTCGAGAATACTTGCCAGATATCTTTCGGATTGACAATGTTGTTCTCTTAATGGTATTTAGAAACTTTCCAGGTCGATCTGGATTCTTTGATGGTTTTGCGCGCTTTTGCTCTAGCAAACCGATATGGGGTGAGGTTTTCCGGAGATGGACTACCCTTAAATTTCCCCAATGCTCTTCGCCTCGCCCCGATTGGCGGACTTACATGCTTCGTTCCATCAGAGGACATGAGGTCTTCGCGGAAACAGATGTTTTCGGAATGGATTCATCAGCGGCGTGATGAATTATCTGGGTCAGATGATCGACACTTCCCGTTTCTCTGAAGACAGCCAGAGAGCGGTATAGTGCGCATTTACCTTTCTGAGAATCTATTTTTGAAGTCTGCGTTCGGGAACATTCGCATGTTCCAGCAAGAACCAGATAGGGTGATGATCGTTACCATGAAGATCTTCTACCTGGCATTGAAAATATCAGCAACTTCAGGGAGCAAATTGACAGGTCTATAGCAGTCGATGATCCTGTAGCAAAATCGATATGTGTAATATCTCAGGTGTTCAAAATGCACAAATCCTCACACTCGAACAGGATGTTTAAGATTCTGCCTCTGGGGCGATCGCTTGCCGAACCTCACAGCACACTGAGGGCATTAAAGTCTCCAAGAAGGAGAAAAGATCGAAGCAGTTGCTTAATTAGGTTCTTCAAGGTGTCCACCGAAAAGTCACGTATCGGTGGAAGGTAAATGGAACACACAGTTATCACAGGTTTAGTATGAATTTTAACTGCTGTAACCTGGAGTTCAGTACGTAGTGCGATGGGTAAGGAGAGGACAGGATTTCGGACATACACAGCCACACCTCCCCTTGCTCGTTTACCTGTGGTGTCATCAAACCTGAAGATGCTGTATCCCCGCAGATAGGGGGAATGATCCGGAAGGTGTCTCGTGCAGGCAAAGACATATGGGATTACGACGGGCTAACAGCTGTAACTCATCACGTTGAGTTCTATATCCATTGCGATTCCACTATAGTATGGGAGCCATCATAATTTTGTGCCTCCCGAATCGGACAGTGAAACGTGCATTGCCGCGTCATCGTCAGACGATGCAGTCCAATTCGGAGGAAGAATCGACAATACCTTTCTTTTTCGCCTCCGTGATTCGAAGACAGGAGTTTTAATTTCGAATTTTGATTGCTTCAAAGGTTTATTCTTGGTAGTCTGATCTTTGTTTTGCTTTGAAGGTTTGTTGGAACTTACTGCGGAAATTGTAGCAGTAAGTCTTTGTTGAAGATTTCTGTTGAAGTAGAAATGGGAGTAGCTGAAGAAACTGGCTTGGCGAGGTTGAGCTGTTTCTTCCCACATTGACACTTGCATGTACACGACGTTGTTGTGGAAATGCCAGTGCCGGATATCTCGATAGAAACTCTCGTTTTCTCTACAGGAATCTTCGCTGCGTTGAAATAGCTCGTAGAAAATACAGAGTACTTTTTACCGCGCTTCACAGCACAGGATCTTCTCAATGACCTTAATCTCCTGGATCTTCTTTTCTTCGATGAAGCTTACACACTCCCTGCTCCATACTGGGTGACTACCTGTGCAGTTAATGCACTTGGCAGGCTCCGAGAATGGTCCGTATGCTGCCTTGCCACAACGGCCACAAGTTGAACGACCCTTACACGATGGTGTTGCGTGGTCGAATCTCTGGCATTAAAATGATCTTCTCGAACATCACCAACCTTCCTCGTGATCTGACTGACCTCGATCAGTTTGTCTGCCTACAATTCCTTGACGAGTTCTTCACTCTTCATATCAATAACATCCCTGTAAGTTATACTCCCTTGCTGCAATTAAGCGCAGTATGGAGTTAGCACTTGACAGGTAATTCTCCCAGCATGGTGCAATTCAAGAGTTTCTCAGCTTGTTTTTGATTTAAGCAACATTGCTCAATTTCTCAGTCCCTTGATACTTTTCGAAGTTCCAACAATACCTTCCAAAGTATTATGGATATAAAAAGGGGAAACTTTTTCTAAATATCCGTTCGTTCGTTGCAGCAATATAACAACTGAGATTTGGCAGTTCCCCTGATGTTGTCCGCTAACGAGTGCTTATCCTCAACTCCCATTCACCTCATCGGCGCGTAAAACACCTTGAGGATGAGTTTCTTTTAGTTTTAATCCGTCCTCGCGATCCAGCCAATGAAGGTAAGATCCCCACTCTTCGCAACACGTAACTTTCCACCAAAGCACCAATGGTAGTCGCTGAAGCGCGCCCAAAGTTTACGGTGTCCGGGGACTGGTGACGCATTACCAGCCCCAGCTCGGGGCCGTTGGTTCGCCAAGCCCATATTCAGAAAAAAACTGAGCAAAATAAAGTTGAGCCGGTCGTGGAACTATTCGGAGAAAGGTAGGTAGGTTCCCTTACATCTGTTGAGCGAGGAGAATTAATCACCATAGTGGCTTATACGAATGATGATTTTGTAGAACCGAATTCATATTCCCGAGTAAATATGAGCCCGCAGTTTGAAAAGGGTGCTCCACCGGGAATCGTAGCCTACATAAATGTCAGTCTGCTGAAATCGTAGAACAATTTTTTCGTATTCTGATTAATAGGAAAAAAATAAGTGATTCTGATTTTGTCAGTGAATCTAGCGACGTAATTGCAGAATCTCCCTACGATCAAAGAGACGATGAGGACAAAAATCACAATATTTTAGAAGACGCAAAACATGAGCAATTAGATTCAACAATTAGTGACTTTTTCAACCATCTACTTTATCCTCCGTCTACATACTTAGATGGAATTACGGACTAAACGTTCCACATACTGATTCATTACCAAAATAATCCATAACTGTGAATAGCATTTGTGTATTAGAATAACAGAGGATTCTCAAAATTTTGATCTTAAGGGAGATTTTTTAGGATAGAATGAGGTTCTTCGGCTTTATTTCGCAACAAATCACGAATTACATTATTATGGTTTTTGTATGTAAACGTGTCACATTGTCTACACTTTTTTGTGGGGCTTTACGGCTCATGTCGACATCTAAGGTCATTGGAGCCCTAAAAACTTGTACAGGTAGGGAAAATGCAGTTACGCACTAGGGAGAGCCGACATGATTCTCCCCGTATGTGGGACTCGCCGAATGACTCAACCATACCCACTAAAAACCCTCCTGATTTACAACATACCAAAACATATCTCATAACCAAACATAAAAACATTGATGACAAACAAATAAGGGAGGGACAAAAAATGAGGGTGGGGACAAAGAATAAGGGGGGTGGGGTAATGAGGGGTAGGAATAAAATGAAAGGGATGAAAAAATGATGAAAAGATACCCTAGCCTTAATAGCGTCGGGATCGAAATAAACAAGAGGTGACCAAGGAAGGTCAGAAAAAAAAGGAGCCTGGCACAAGTAAGTGGAAGCAATGCCAGACTCAGCTCAGGGCCCCGTGGTTGCAAAACACGTACTTACTAGATGTAAGTCCCCCGGGGGGAGGAAGGAAAATGAAAGATACCCTAGCCCTAATGGCGTCGGGATCGAAAACTATATCACTAAACTATATCGAAGTAAAATATATCGAAGGGTGAACTATTATAACGAACACTCACTCACTCGCGAGCCGCACAGGGTCGGCTTGGATTACCATATTGAGTGGAAATAAGTTAATATTTTTTTTTGCTTCGACACATCATGGCGTATTGGAATTTTCGGCTCAGGATTTCTTAAAGCTGACGTTTCATCAAAGACATAGAAGAGAATGTTCCTGTTTATTTCTTTTGTTTTTGAGTTATGCTCATGGACAAGAATAAGTAATAGTAGATCCGAATCCTCTACTTTACTAAAAGTAACTTGTCCAACGATCCATTTTATGAAACAATAGTATTCGCTGAGAAATATAAACGAATGATATATTTAATAGAAAGGTCAAAATACTGACTCGATTTTCTATATTAACCCTTAAAATCTTGAAGAGTCCTACTTCGTAAACCGAGGAGCAATTAATAAATGCGGGACTAGTAAAATAAACACTTAAAAACATACAGATATGATACACCACGTATGGAAGGAAAAACGATATCTCGAAAATAAATAGGAATCCGCACGCCGTATATAGACTTGAAGCAGGTAGAAAAGACAAATTTCGAACGTCGTAAGACCGTCCCATCCTCTGTAAAGCAGGTAAATGTCCCACAAAGAAAGATGTCGCGAACTGCATCCTCACAACACGTTAATAACATTGGAGGCTAGCCGTGAGTTGTACTGTCGGCAATGAAGTTGTGCTCTATACAAGGTCTGCGGAGTTTAACAAGGTTTGTTAGGAACAGGACCAAGTGTTGTGAGTCGCTTCAACCAATGCACGTAATACAAAGAAATTATACAGAATTGTATTACGTTTGCCTCTTAACATTTTAGTGTGTGAAAAATCTGGTAAAACTTTTATAAAGTATACCTCTTATCAATTTCAATTTTATCTGTTGCGAGTTCAGATCCGATGGGGGGGGGGGGGGGGCTCAGCCATTGGTCTTGGGAGTAGCTTTTCCTATTATGACAGAAGTTGCGCCTCGTCTTCGTTATCTTCATCCATGGCGTCTATATCGTCTATAATGTCTGTATGATTTTAAAAATAAATTATACCGCAGTGATCGTCGAAGAATTGAAGTGGGGAGCAGTTCATGTTCTTTCCAGGTGTTAGCTTCTTTTGTGCCCTAAAGACAATACAAAACTTTTTTTGTTTTGAAGTTTTTTGTGTTGATGAGAAGTCGAAAACTGAAACATCTCTCCGCTGCGGTTTTAACTTGAGAAAACTGAAAAACATAATAGGTAAGATACGGTGATGCGGTAACTAACAAGTGGAGGAATAAGATATGTTTCTTTTATGTCCTTGTGTCTAAGTTGAGCCATAGAATAGACTTTGAATATTTCCCTCGGTCTGGTTACATGGAGAACAAGTGTTCTAGAGTGCGGTCATGAAGACCAATAAGTTGTTTGTCTTCAACTACTGTAACATGCATTGAACTGGTTTCCACGAATTTAATAGTTGTATTAGAACACTTCATGAGGTATGTGCTGGCCGAAACAGCAGTGAGTGTCAATGAACTAACAATGCCCGGCGCTCAAGCAATTCAAGCGGAAGAAAGCGCCGTTCGAATCCTCTCGACCGGTTACCATTAATTGCCAAGCGAATTGCTTTCACAAAAATATTTATATCACAAGCAATTTTGCTCATTTCGGCGAATTTGGCAAAAAGAGAGAGAGAGAGAGAACGTTTTCGGCATATTATAAATATTTATTTGGAAATTTTTTATATTGTGTATTAGATGTAAGTAATTTTTTATGAAAATTCGACTGAGAGTTACGACTTCATATTCGATAATGTGAGCACTTGATTGGTTAATTCGATTGCAGAGCCATCTACAATAAAACCGAAATATGTTTTATACTTATATTACTCCTATTTTACTAAACAAAAACCTACTACGCATAAAGTAGGGTTTCTATTTAACATTTTGAGGGCACCTCCTGCCCCCTACCATTTATTTTTGTAAGCTTAGTATGTCATTCGATAGGGCAAATGAAAATATCAAATTTTAACATGTTCAACAAAATTGTATTTTAAAGTTTTAAAAGGTCGGGATGAATTGTCTGGGACATTCTTATATCCATTATACATATAGGATGAAGAAAAAAATATAATTTATCAGGGTTTAATTGAAAGTAGCATATCCACATAAGTTATATTGTTCTGCTTCACATGGAAAAACTAGTAGTTAAGCATTTTTGATTGCATTATTATTATTCTACTCTACTCATTACTTCCTTTCTAGTGTTCACATCTTATAGTTTATTACTTAAGAAATCACGTTAACTTCATTTAATTTTATTTGTTTTCACATGTCAATTTTTTAAGTAACTACGCCATTTCATGTTAGCTTTCCACTTTTACAGAACAAACTTTTCACTTAAAGTGGGACCACCACTCCAAGTTAGTCAAATCACTGAGATGTATAAACGTTTTCTTTATTCTTATTCTTATTGTAATTGTTGTAAAACACAACAATATGAATAATAACTAAGAAAAAACATGATATAATTTGTATCTATAAGTTTGTGTTACAGCACAATCGGTATTCAGGAGTTCACGACCAATCGAAATGCACAAACATGGCGGTCGTACGAAACGATTTCGCGACTTATGCATCTCACCGCAGAAAAAGTCAAATAGCCTTCTCAAATGTTCGGTGACTTATAGACAAATTATGTATACTTCGGAAAATTTATTACTAATCAAAGTGAACTTCCATCACTTTTGTGATTTAAAAGTTGGTCTCTTTTTGGAAAATAAGTGTTTTCTCCATAAGACGCAACGTATTACATCATCAATTATAATTTTATTTATTTCATTTGAATGGACGGCGAGGAATGTTTTTCATGTTGAAATCACGTTAAGAATATGTTACTGTTAGTTTATGCCGATTTCAGACATTTTAGTTATTTACTTCAACCTACGCTAGTACTACATTAAGTCAAGATATACAGCAGTATAACCCGAAATAGAAATGATTGTAAACAAAGATTGAAAAATGCATCAGTATTTTTAAAACTCGTGTTCGAGAAGTTCGTCGATTTCCATTTAGAATGTATAAACATAATTGCTACTCAGCAAAAAGTCATTAGAAAGCAGATTAAAACAGTAATTAGGATGGGCGATCGTTGAAAGTATTGCAATGTTAGATTATAATCCATTGCGTAATATATATTAATCAATTAACCGAATAACGTTTAGAATTGCAAAAGAAATTGGGGCAATTGTTTTGCAGCTAGTATCAATCGTGTTAAAATTATATAAAATAATGAAAACGTACACTTCCGCGGTTGAAGTCAATATATTCTTGGTTGCCAGAGACAAACCGCGACTCATTAGATAGAGCTACTAACGCTTTGGTCATCCTTCTTCGGCCAACCAGATCATGGCAACAAGTTATGTTAGTTCGACTCGAACATTACCCTGAAGAAGGCCTCAGTCGAAACATTCGACGCTCTGTCTACTGAGACACTATTTGTCCCAGACAATAAAGTAAATAAAATAATTTTTGTACATTATTAATATCTCTAAAATATTTATTAGGAACTAAAGGTATATGAAATATATTTTCTTTGTTCCTATATTCATTGTTAAAGCAGCTTATCATTACACTTACCACTTATGTATTAACATTTTCAATGCTTACTTTTCCTAACCGTTCTCTTTCTTACGGAAGAAATAGAGAAAGAGCTGTTCCCATTCATTAAAATGATTTTTAATTTAATTTTGATGTTATTAATGATAAGTTTCAATTGAAGGGAAACGTTAACTGTAACACCAACAACTTTTTAAACCCACAATTTTTTACTGGAATTGAAAGCATGAGTCGAACAAAGTAAAGCGATATAAAAGTGAAAAGTGTAATTCATTTGATGATTTTATTCAATGTCTGTTCAGGTCATGAGGACTGCTCTGCCATGTAACCAAGACTGAGTTGTGAAAATTGACGAGGTTCTGTTTCGATCCCGCGTACTTAGCGGCCTGGTGAGCGCTAAGACGGCAACAGTAAACCGCCAAGTTATTGGGTATTTCATTAATTTCATAATTGGACACTTTTATATAGAGAAGGTTCGGAGAAAATATTCTTGGCGCAACGTTTACGTGTCGCAAGAACTAAAAATTATATTGCAGTGCCGCGTCAACCATTTTCCAACACTCGCGGGTAAGACCCAGTCAGAATTGTTAATTACTATTCCATGGGGGCACTAAACACTAACTTTCTTGTTTAATATAGAACAAGATTCGTTATTATTTTAATTTTTTTGAATGAAGTCAATCGACACAAAATTATGTGTGTCCTCGATGAGATGGCTTCGTCACTTTTTCAGTCAGACACTGCTGAAGATACTTGCTCCCATTCCAAAAACAAAATAACTTTCACTCATGATGGGTACCAAATGTTTGTTTTTCTAAAGAAAAAATAGTACAAATTTCTTCGATCAATTTATATAACTTTTCTTTGTTTGTTGTGAATGGGTAAGGGCTGGCGACTACTTTCAGTATGAATCGTTTATCAATGTTTCGTTTAATTATTTATCAAACATTCCAAATAATTAAAGTTGGCATTATTGCTTTCTCACGAAGCAACCGTAAATTAGAGGTTGGATGGGAATAAAACGATTTTTTTTCAATAACATTTGCAGCACATTATTAACGTATTTTATTTTGTTTATAACATTTGCGTGAATCACTGTCGCATACATACTGTGCAACTTGTTCAGCATAATGTTAGATGAAATAATCAATTATCACAAACACTTTTGTTTCTACAGTACCTGCAGTGAACAAGCATGTTTCGATTCCATCATCCGAGGTTCCCGATAACGGACATCAAGCATATTTCTTTCCACAGATCTCCACATCGTCGTGTTTGCGACCGTCGGGTTAAACAGTGCATGAAATGGAGTCAAGATATACAGTGAATGAAATGTGGTTTTTTAAAAGAGGTAAGTGATTATTTCACTTAATTTTGCAATTTATTATTTTAAAAACATTGCAATTTATGATTTTAATTATTATGACAATTCATTTACCCTTTAAAATATTCTTAAGATGTAATTAAGCGATATTCAATACCATTAAATCATTAGTGTTCCGTATCATGCCATAGTGCGCATTACCGTCACAATGTTGGAAGGCAACACGAAAAAATCTATCGATTCACATTCGAGGGAAGAAATAAAATCACAGTGAAGTTCCAACCCCTTTTTCGTCATTAAATATTGTGATATAGAAAATCAATCGCATTGAAAAAAAATCCTATCTGTGAAGAAATCAAAGCGCACAGGTGTGCGTCCATGCACGTGAGTTAACTTTTCATTTATTTCTATTGGGAAAGTTAGAAGGGGCTAGATTTAATACTTCGCACTCGGGTGGCGAACGAGAAAATTTCAAGTTCAAGAAGAGAGGTAGAGTTCTGCGCCTTCACTTACCTGTATCTTATTATTTTAGTTTAACCAAATACGGTATTTTCGTTCAAAAATTTGAATTTATGCTCTATGAGTAGGGCATTATGATTCGAATTCAAGATATGACTTAAAATGAGCTCTCCGTCAATTTATTGACAAAATATATGAGGTCAGGTAATTAGAATAATATGATCCTGTAAATATAAAAGACAAGGAAGCTCTTGTAAATACATACTTGACCTTTCCTAAAATAAAGTACTGAAGGCATCAACCATTTACTCTTTGATATACTTTTCAACATTTTAATTAAAATTATATGTTTCTGGCGGAAATAATACAAATGATGTACAAAAGAATTTCAAGCAAAAATAAAATTATTTTAGAGAAAATTTTTGTTAGTGATTGATAATGTGAGTAATATTAAAAAATCGTCATCTTCTACGTATTCCTCAGCAAATACATATCGTCATCAGGCTTCTAATAAATTAAATTAACAATTGCGATCTCAAGATAGGGTCTCACATTTGACACGATATATTCGACGAAGTATCGTCCATCAGACCAAAGTTCCGAAAATTCTGACTTAAACCAATCTTGGAAGAATAATTGAATTTGATGATTTATTAGAATGGAAACACTTTGTGAAATAACCATAACATTACAAAATATGAAAAATACAATAAGCTTACAACTGGAGATATGAGACGCAGCAGTATTCCGTAAAATGTTAAATAAGAGTACAACCCAATAAACTCTTAAAATATTGTTTTTTGTGTAAGATTTTATAACATTGTTAAAAAGTAACAGCCCCAAAACGATTTTAAATAAACAAGCAGCAATACAACAAAATAGTAACAGATACCGAGAGGTTCTAGTTTTCCTCTAGATTTACAACTTACAACCTTTATTCTCCACTGCACTTTCCTTCCTATTCTTAAAACTTACTCGCACTAAAAGCGTCCCGTTTTCTTCACGTTTTACCGTATTCATAATTTTCATATAATTTATAGTGTTCATTGAATTTCTACGTGCACAATTACTTCATCCATAAATAATATCTTCTCCTTATGTGT
The DNA here is from genome assembly GCA_002313205.1 of Laupala kohalensis. NCBI lineage: Eukaryota > Metazoa > Arthropoda > Insecta > Orthoptera > Trigonidiidae > Laupala > Laupala kohalensis. The sequence continues at coordinate 128,875 of NNCF01126379.1, read as the reverse complement.
CCTTTGGCAGGAAATTACATTTCGTGAATGTTTAAGACAATAATAGGAAAATCACTTTTAAATAGCTGCGTCGCGTACTCCTATAGACGTTGTTGATTACATGCTTACTTGCTGGAAGCAAGAACACTAATTCTACCATTCACACTCAATTATTTCGTAAATAAACCAACTATAGTATCCCTCTCTCTCTAATATATAATATACACATCTTTATCTATCTATCTATCTATCTATATTTCATATACTGAATTCCCGCGGCTTTGCGCACGTCATAATAATTTTACTGTCAAAAAGCGGTAAAAACTGCCTATGACACCGTGGAAGGCAATAAACTAATTTACCCACGTAAATTTTGTAGTATGTCTGCAACTTTATTATTTCTCACATTCCCATTGATATCCAGTGAGAATATTATCCAATAATATTGAAGGTTTGATAGTACTAGAGTTTCCTTACTTTCACTGATGTAATTCACAGTGATTATATTGGGGGTGATAGTGTACTTATGTGGTACTGAGTGTGTCACTTCAGCGATCCCAAGATTGATTTATTCATCACCAATATCGATCGTTTTTTTTCCTGCCTCTCATTCTGGCTAGTGATACCCCATCTCCAAATTCCCGAACTTTTTCTGACCAATGGATTAATGTTCCCTGATTATTATCGCACATTAACATGCACGCAAAAATTACCTTAACGATTAAGAAAAAACATCCTAGCAGGTAAAAAATCAAAAATAAATAAATAATTTCATAAAGGGAAATTATTAATACCTCAAAAATCATTATTCAAAAGTAAAGTGTTGTCATTATTTCATTTCATCCTTTTTCTTTCTTTTTTTATTGATCCATTGGACACTATGCCCATAACATTGTCATTGTAAGGCTTATTTTCAGTTATTTTTCTCTTTTACATTACTTATTTATTTGTTTCAATAATAAAATATCAATTTCTCTTCGGTTTATACGTCACGTTCCTATTTTGCGATATTCTACGACTTTTTATCTTCATTTTTCACTTTTACATTAAAAAAATTAAAACTAATCAGAAATAAAAAAGACAAAGCTTGGCATTATAATAACTAAAGACAGATGAAAGTAACAATTAGCACGTCATCATTGACTGAAGCAGTTTGAGAAGAAATCCGTGGTTGTAGGCGGAGTGGGTGGAGTCATCATGACATTTGCGGTCAGTTAAACATACTATCTGCTAAAAGGAGGAAATAAAGGGTAGGAATAAAGTCGCAGTCCTGTATTCCATGCTCCAATAGCTCCCGCAAGTAGTTGCTATGTCAACGGTGCGTTCTATAACGTCTAGGTGGGTCTTTGCAACTGGAACTACTTATGGAGCTAAATATCTCCACTTGGAACAGTCTCTCTGTCGTTTCGTTGCAACGGTGCTAACTGTTCCGCTTAGAACAGTCTCGCTGATGCGCAGCAACGACGCTAACACTTCAGAAAACATTTGAAACAATTGTTAACAGTTCCATGAATTATTCTTATCAACTGCTGAAAAAAATTATGAAATACATGTATTCAGAATTTCGGCGAATCAAGTTTGGCTTGGCGTGGAAATACAATCCAAGTTAGGTCAAACTCTGAAATCTTACGCGAAAAATCAAAATAAATTATGCTGTCAAACTTTTGATTAAAATGGTTCACGGAGAAAAACACACTGGCCGCAATTCATTATACGTTTAAAATACAAATAATGACACTCATTACATCTAAAGATTTCAACGGAACCGAGTGAGACTGTCGCGACAGATTTCGTAAAACTGCTCCGCGACTATAACTGTGGCACACCTCTTATCACGTCCTATCAGGACCAAAGGAAGAAACAACCAGTTACTATCGCTATTAGTGAGGCAGCGCTTCTGTCTCTCTATGAAAGAATTCACGGGAGGGTTGTTGGGTTAAGCAAGTTGCCTTAAATTTAATGGAAGAAAAAGAAATAGATTTTTATGGAATTTGTGTCGTTCTTTTTAATTTGACGTTCTGCGTTATCACTTTTACAATTTTTCCCTGATCAATGAGAAAATTCCCTGACTTTTCCAGAAACAGAAAATTCCCTGACTTTTCCCGGTTTTCCCATTCGTTCGCCACCCTGTCATTCCCACCCCTAACCCAAATAGGGGTATATTAGCTCTAATGTGGACTGATTGTGCACTTACAAAGTATCGAGGGCGTCCTTATGCATCTCAATGACACCGAAAAGTATGGTTTCGAATATAATATCAGTTTTTTTCATCAGATCCACAGACTGGCTAATCACGAAATCTCAGATACTACAAACTTCAAATTTGCCAGATGGGTTCCTTTTAAAGGGTTGACATCGGTTAAGAAAGGATCTTACGAAAATCCACCCCTACCGGGGTGAAATGGGGGTTGACATGTTTTATGTATGTCCCATCATAACTCCCAGTGTCTGGTGCAATTTCAACGAAACTTGATACACATATAACAGACTATCGAACAACAAGAACTGTGGGGGTAAGACATCCTTGGCACCCCTAGGGAGGGGGTGATTATAGAATGACATGTAAAAATAATGAAAAATCCGATAAGGTAGGTGTGAGAATAAGAGGCAGGTAAAAATAAATTTAAAAAAATGATATTAATGTTCGATAATCCATTTTTGGGACCGCTGAAGTGAAGTGACACCCTCATTGTGACGTAAATACTTGATAACCCCGTATAAAGAATAAACACCCTTTGTGTTGGGGGTGAGAAGTGAAATGTAAAAATAATCGAAAGAGACCGATATTAGTGTTGAAATCGTAGTTTTTGGGGCCGCTGAAATTAGTGTCATTCTCGAAGACGCCAAAACCCACAATCAGCCCGTATAAAACCCAAACACCACTAGGGAAGGGGATGCCATGAAAATAGGAGACATGTGTCCATAACTGTCGGTGTCGCTGAGTTGATAATGAAATCCCGATATCGTGCAAGTCTACATTCAGCCCACACGGAAGAAAGACACCACTAGCATCCTTTGGGGAGGGGGATGAAAATGGGTTTACGGTTAAAAATAATTGAAAATTAATATTGCAATAAAAAAATGTAAATTGCATCTGATCCATATCGTCGATGAGATTTTTAATTTACTAATGCCGTTAAGTCAAGTCCAGCACACATTGGAGCACGGTATCCTTAAAGCTGGGGGTGGGAAAGGCGAGACGTTAAAATAACATAAAAAGACTGTTATTGGGATCGAGTCCATGGTTTTCTGTATTCTAAGATGAATAATTGTTAACTTTTTATCTTATCTAGGAATTTTTGCTGAATTTTTTGAATCCGCCTCTGCCTTAGGGTCCTTGATCGGAATTGATGGGATGGTCCCTTGCTTGCTTCCGGAGAGTAAATTAGTTTTTTTTCCTCCACGTGGTCATACGCAGTTTGTACTGTTTTTTGACAATAAATTTATTTATTTATTTATTTCCAATGATATTATGTACTCTTCAAACCACATGAGGCGCAGAAAACCCCTAGAGGTGAGGCTTGGGAAGAGCGTGGCACTTAAAAAATTTAAAAAATGCCAGGACCCTGAGGTCCATAATTTTCGGTGTCTCTGAGGTGACAGTGAAATCGCGATATCGAGTAAGTCTGAATTCACCTCTCATACTACAAACAAACCACTAGCACCCCTTGGATGGGAGTGGAAATGAGTTTATGGATAAAACTAGTTCAAAACTAATTTTGAAACATAAAAAATAACAAAAATCATCCGTTACATAGTTTTAGGGTTGAAGAAATGGTTAAACTAGCAATGCTGTTAAGTTCAAGTTGAAATCACATTGGAAAATGTTATCATTGTAGCTGGGGAAGGGAAGGGAGAGACGTAACATAATGTGAAAAGACCTATATTATTGAGTCCATAGTTTTTGTGTATTCTGTGTTGAATAACCGCATATCTAATGACATTATAAGCCTTCAGACCACATGAGGTGCACGACACCCCAAGAGGTGGGAGTTGGGAAAGACACGATACGAAAAATTATCCGCTAAGAAAGGATTTTACGATTTACCCCTAAGGGAGTGAAATGGGAAATTGGTGTTTTCTAAAACGTTTTTCTAAATTACATTAGAAAAAAAAGAGATTGAGGATACACATCAATACTGTCAAACCACCAACATTAATTAATAACATTCTCACTGACATCAAAGGGAATGTGAGAAAGAATAAAGCTGCAGATATCTTACTAAACTTATGTGAACAAGGCGGCGGGGATAGCTAATACAATAAATATTCTTTAAATTCTCGAACTTTCATCAACTATTCGTACAAAGTGCCCCAAGAACATTTCCAAAAATTGTGAAGAAATAGATTTTATGACTCCGTCAAAAACGCCTAATGGATTTACCTCAACAAGAAATTCGCCTATGCCTTGGCAAAGTTAGTTATAGACATGTATTCAGACGTTGATGAATCCATCAGTATATGAAGAGCTATACCTAGCTTTTATTTCAAATGGTAGAAGAGAATAGTCTCAAGAAGTAGAAAATTATTCGAAGTGTGTCCCAGTTCGACATTGACGTTATTGGAATGTAGATACTATGGAGTTAAATCCCATAAACGAAAGCAGTAGAGTTAACAAATACAAAATAAAAAAACCGGACAAATATGCAGGGTGTTGCGCATGATTTGCTCGAGGCGGACAGTAACAGAGGAAAAAAAACGAGGCACGAGAGAACAGTCGCTCCACGCCACTACTGCTACAGGCTTTCAGCCCTAATCAGTTACATAAGAAGCGCTTCCCAGCAGGCGAATCCTTAACCGCTTTGGCGCTGCGAGTACACACGAAATGTGACAACGTCGGACGCAAAATACGAGTGCACCTGCTTGCGTAAGAATTCTCCAATTAGAACTATGTTACGCTCGGGATCCTTGTCAAATGTCGGAGCGCGTCCGCTGAACCGACCGACGGACGCGCTTCCTTGAGAGAACATCCTTTTTCGCCATGGACGATGGCCCACATCAATTTAATGCTCTACCTTCATTTCTACGAGGACTAGGACGATTCACTAGTAAGATTAGAAGTAACTTCAACACACAATGAGAATTCAGCACAACCACTAACTTACAAAATTACAGGCGATTCTTTCTTTGTAGAATTATAACGTATACCAATACAATACTGATGGATTCATCAACGTAGTCACAAAATATTCAAGAAAGAAACTTGAAATTTTGACAGGATTAAAAGTACTCACTAAAAGTGGAATTCTCCGAAATCAAGATTTGAAAGATATAAATTGGAGATAAGTACATTTCTTTAATATTTGCTTTATCTCACGAACTAATTAAGACGTTTTTTTCTTCGTAACATATTACAAAAATACAAAAACATTGTTTTTAAGTCTCTTCAATGTGTGAAAAGGGAAAAAGTTTTCCATTTTCTATCATCCACGTCCCTGTGTGTAACCCCATTCACCTATTCTATAAACTTACCTTCACTTATGGACATCCGTCAAGTCTATTGCAAAAATGCCGGATGTCCATTAGTGAAGGTAAGTTTATAGAGTAGGTGAATAAGGTTACACACTGGGACGTGGATGATAGAAAATGGAAAACTTTTTCCCTTTTCACACATTGAAGAGTGACATAAGAAAGGCTCTAATGATCTTAACGTTGACGAGTCCTAAAGCCCCACCAAAACAAAATATTGCAAAAAGAAGATTTTCTTATTTCCTTCTAGGGATTAAATACACCTTTAACAAAATTAAAATACGTCAAATAAATTAATCAAGATATTTTGTTCCATTATCAAATAAATAATTTGTCATAACTTTCGGTCAGGTGAAATTAGCGACGAGCCGGGAATCGAACCCGGGACTCCTGCTTTGATCGCAGGGGTGGAAATGGTGTACAGTTGTGGAAGGCGAACGGGTGGTGTAGTGGTTAACAACCCCGTGATCAAAGCAAGATTCCTGGGTTCGATTCCCGACTCGTCGCCATTTTCACCTGACCGAAAGTTATCACATATCTTCTCCACATGTAGGGTACACGGAAGAAATATGCAAATAATTTGAGCATTAATTGACAAGACACTTTAATGGAGATGTTGCGACTAAAAAAACATGAATCACATAGTGAAACTACAGGTACTAAGCTAAAAACTGTATAATATGAAGAGAGAGGGGAAGTAAGAATAAAGATTTCATTGTAATTATAAATGGCAATCCATACTCTGCAACCTCTAACCTATACTACTACAGTCGCGAAAATTAAGATACCCGAGTGTGTGCTTAAAAATACTTTATAATTCTCGACAATATATTTTATTTCGAAGCAACATTTCTCATTATAGCTGCCTTTTTATACAACAAAAAAGTGTTGACGTTTCCGTATGCAACTTGTACTTTAAAATCGATTAAATATGAGAACGATTGCATTGAGTGAAACCAAATTTAACAATTTATTCAGAAATATATTGTAAATATATATTTTAAATTTACATGTTTTACTGAAAAAAGTTTATGAAGATACGAACTATAGTTTTATATTTGGTGGATGGTCGTAAACCATAAAAATTGGTCTCCTGGAAAACTCGCGTTCAAATAACCAACATTGTTAATTTTTACACCTTTATAAGCGAAAGTAATATTTTTAAAGAGTCATACCTACTATCGGATTTTTTAATAATAGGTTCCTGAATATTTTAATAATAGCAATGGAGAGCACAACAAAAATCGAAGAACAAACATCTTTGTTTGTGTCATTTTGCTCTTCATTCACACAAGTGAAAAAATTAGTTTTATGAATGAATAATAACTATATAAAATATGAAATGTTAGAAAATGTGTGATATTTTTCCGAGTTTTGCCGATACGTCGACTTCATTACTTTTTTAATACAATAAACCAAGAGTACCAAAAATTATTCTTACTCCGCGAATGATCACTGTTGTGTTTGTAACAACATTTCATAAATTAAAGATCGTACTCGCAAAATAGAAGTTTTAATTTCATTCATTAACAAATGAGTTATTATTTTTTTATTTTTCAAAAACAGTGCTAAAAATGATCAATCATTATTAGGAATAGAATTGAAACTGTCACCCTCACAAGAAAGCCGTGATCATGTTTTAATTGAATTATAACGTTCGTAACTATTTATCAGCCTCCAGCAAGTGATTACTAAAGCATGTTTTCAATTAACGGCCAGCTATGCGTTATTACGGTCACGCGCGTCAGTGCCGATGCCGTATTCAGTCAACAGACTGAACTTGGCGCTAACTGGTCCGCATGGAACCGTCTCGCTGATGCGCTGCAACGGTGACTTCCGTAAACATCTGAAACTGTTATTACCATTTCCGTAAACTGTTCTTAACTGCTGAAAAAATTATGAAATGGAGTATTTACAATTTCGGCAAATCTCATTTGGTTTAACATGGAAATACAATCAAAGTTAGGCCCCACTCTGAAATCTTACGCGATAATCAAAATAAATTATGTCACTTTACTTTATAACGGTACAGGGAGAAAATAAACACTATTTGCAATTCGTTATATTGCTAAAATACAAATTATGACACTCGTTACAACGAAAGATAAGGAAACCATTGGAAGAAACAACCGATTACTTACACTATTTTTATTGTTGTATTTGTAAATGGGAAATGTAGCGTGCTATTGAAGCTTATCTACGTGGAATGATAGGAGTTAGGAGTTGGGAGGTAGGCTATTGTTAGTAGATGGGCCGCTCAGCTGGGTTTACCAACAACTTAGCCCACGTGGAGGGGTTAGTGGAAGTAGTTAATAATAGTTAAAGTTATTGATACTAGGAGGGGTTGGAAAGAGGAACAAAGGTTTGCTTTTCAGTAGTCACAGCTATATGAACTGTGACATTAATGTGAAAAGCTACAAATTCTCTGGCCCCATCGGGAATCGAACCCGGGATGACTTGATGATGAACGACAACACTATCACGTGCGCCACCGCAGGGGTTTTCGCTAATTGTCGGGAGTACTTAAATTCGACAGATTCTCAGGTAAAAGGATAATTTCAACCTTAAACTTGACACTTCCTTAAGGATTACGCAGGTCTACCTATGCTCGTTGCGAGAATCCCCAGTCATTAGGACCGGTGGGCAATTCTAAAACAACAATTATTTTAGAAATCTCTTAGATTGTGGTGAACCTCACCGCCAGGTAACTGATTAATTATGTTACGTTGAATGAAAATGGGAGACGGGACAGGGGTTTTAACCCGGGACCGGGAGCTCAGCACGCTCATGCGCTTACAGACTGCGCCATCCCTTTCGCCTCCTGGGCCCGTCTGGGTATCGCAAGTTGAATGAGGACGGAAGATGGGCCCAGGAGGCGAACGGGATGGCGCAGTCGGTAAGCACATGAGCGCGCTGAGCTCAAGGTCCCGGGTTGAACCCCGGTTCCGTCTCCCATTTTCATTCAATGTGACATAATTAAACAATTATTTTACAATTTTTAACAATTTTTTTGTTAACGAATAATTGAAATTACGCCAAAATTGACGGAAAATAATACCATACACTGTCTTCGGGCATCAAATGCAGATTTTATTATTAGTCCAGTAATTAGCGGACGAATAAAAGCAAATGAAGGGAAAAAGTTTTGTCTATCAATATTTTTTCAGTTTTTCGCATACAACTTCAAAACATTTTTGAACACAACATACCTGCATCGTATTAATGTACATTAACTTTACAATTAAATTGTATTATGTATCATTCTGTCGCCAGACGAATGGAAAAGGTTCAAGAGCGCGATGAAATTGACAAAAATTCTACTATGGATACATTTTTTTTCTTTTTCGAAATCTGATCCTGAAGTCCTTTCCTCTCCCTTCTAGTTTCCCTGACATTTATTAAATAAAAATTATCGAGCTGCTGCTAAAAAAATTGTAAAACTCATTTTCTGCAAACTCATTTTAAATGAATGAATTCTGTTTATTTCAACATGATTGAATTCTCAATAATATGACAAACATCTTCTATACATTTTATACAAAATAGTTTACAACAATTAAAATACTAAACAAAAATTATCACTTTAAAAATTAAAACAAAATATTTTCACTTTAAAAATCTAGTGATTGGATTTGGAAGCTTAAATCTAGTATTCAGAGAATTGCTTGAGAATTCTATAATTCAAAACTTCCAAACAGCAGTGGCGTAGAAAATTGTTATACGATTTCTTTTGTTCTTATAATTTCTTGATTTTATGAGTGCCGACATCAAAATATGTGGAATATTGCGCTCCTATAGTCAACACCCGCTTATACCTTACTAACAACAGAAATCCACCTATGAAGCTGTAATTCATGAGGAAACACCCTAATTATGAAGATAACAGAAGAACTTAGGGATCTGAGACAAAAACGCCCAGCGACATAAACCCACACGACAAAACCCCACATACCTTTACCTGCGTCGAAGTAAAATCCCCTCCGAAGGGGCTCTAACAGGTAGGCCCACCATTCCTTATCTGTCGTGTCATTTTCCCCTTTATTCACAAGTTCGAAGGTCTAGTACATATGGCTATAACATTAACCATTAATCTTACATTATAAAGTGTCCACTCACTTTTCTCTTACGAAATAGACGAATAAAACACAATTTGAATCACACTTCAACGACCTCCCGTTCCCTAGACAGCATTCTCTTTTTTTAAGGTATAGGTACTATTCAAAGCATAGACAAAAGCAGCAAAGAAATCAACTGGCCAATCGATAAAAACGCTGTTGTGTTATGAAAAAAAACTAGCCCTATCAGTGCTGAATCTTAACACCCCACTACGTTCATGTCGATGAAACATCTACAAATAGTACATCCTGATATTAAACTAATGATTGTAGGAGGAGATTTGAATTAAAATTTCCCGAGAAAAATGTTATGAATTATATCAATATTTTCTTTTAACATTTATTTTAAACAATATTCTCGTAATAAAATCGAATAAGTCATTATTTTAGATCAGGAAAAATATTCCTCTAGTAAAGTTATTTAGGTCATACTGAATTTTAAAGTGATTATTGAATTAGGCTTATTTTATAGGAGCGCCCTATCCCGGGTTCGCATGGAAATTCTTATGTTGCATTTGAACTCTTTCTAATACTAAGAAGACAAAGGCAGCAAGTCAAATATTTCTTAGTCCACCAAAATGTTTGCCCTTGAGGCATTTGTACGTCACCTTATGTGTATTATGTAACAAACCAATTTACCAGGCATATATTATTGATATCCGACATTTTTATGATAGATTAACATGAAAAAATTCGATTCCAAAATCATGTCAAAGAATTGAAACCGCTGGAGGCATTAAGACGTATCTAACAATAACTTCTTACCTTTAAATGCTTGAAATAAAAGAAATTTCTCTGTATTAACATGTAAATAAACGTAAAAATTACAAAAACTTTACAACATAAAATATAAAAACAAATTGACGACGCATTCAACCGAAAAATATTGACTAAGATTTATCCTGGCTGATTTTGGACAGGAATAAATTTTAGAAATACACCTCTATCATTTAGTCAACCAGAGGCTTTGATTACGTGTGACGGGAATCGGTCATTTAGCAAAAATTAATTCAATAGAGTCAGAATGGAACCCATACGTCGTATAATTATATAATATATTATTTTAACTGAATAAAACCTAGGAAATATACATCAAGAATTAACATTGTCTGGAGTACATATCATTTTCTGAGTATTGTAGTCTTATATCAATAACGAGACATCATAGAAGTGTGATTCAAATTTTGTTTTATTCGTCTATTGTAGACTAGAAAAATTTAACATCTTCAATTGGGGCTTATCAAAATTCGCAATTGATTACTCTTCCCTTCCCCCTCCTCATCGGAGATAACTCGGAAGGGTCGGCATAATCCTTCTACCTGACCTGTGGGATTTTGTCGCTGCGAGATTTTAGGCCTGCAGGATTTTGTCGGGACACCTCCCTTAGCGACTACCCCTTTGATTTCTGACATTCAGATGAATGCACCAAAGCTGATGTTTCAATGAAGTCTTATTGTTTCATTCCTGTCATAAACTGTATAAAAAGCACTTTTCATAATTTAGAAGGTATTATATTAGTGTTAAAAATAAAAACGTAGCCAAAAAGTACTCCAAAGTCTAACTATTTGGTTCTATAACCAGAAGTGCCGAACACTGGTGGACTGTCGAGATCTGATGCATTATTAGAGTACGATCAACAAAATTTATTTTCCTTTCAATCATATCTTTTATGAAGGAATCAAGAAAATTACACGTGGAATTCTACGCACATTATCGGAATCAGAGATTCCCAAACCGGATTTTTCCGTCAAAATTTCGCGACCGAATGTTTTTCTCGATTACAATACTTTATTTATACTACGTAAACAATTAAAAATAATAGCTTCAAACTCAGGAATGTCACAAATACGTCGTATTTGGTTTCATTTTTATTCGAATTATGTGTGGAATTAAAAAAAAGTAGGTTAATAGGAATAAAAATAAAAATGCTCAATTAATAGCACTTTAAATAACTCTCCAGTAAGTGACACACGAAATCCTTGAGCGGATCAGTTTGCATGAGGGTGGGCCGCGGGGCGGCAACCCAGTAGATCAGGTACGAAGTGTCGTGTTTAATCCCTTGACCGACTTCATAACCATCAGGAAGGATCGAGTTTAAGAACTCCGCTTCGAGTCTGAACACTCACAGGAAGGTTATGGTGTTGAGTAAGTCGCCTTAAATATCATTGAAGAAAACATTTTTATAGAATTTGTGGTGAATATTTTTAGTCGACGATCTGCGTTATCGCTTTTTTCCCAGAGCATGAGCAAATTCCCCGACTTTTCCCGGTTTCCCGGGCGCTCACCACCCTGCAATTTGTTCTGCCAAAAGTCCCTTGTTGAAACTAATTTGTAAACAATATTTTCCCTCTCGATCTGTTATTACATTTAGAAGTTTAGTCACAATCTGCTCAGTTCCCCTTCCTTTCTGAACCTATATTGCCTACCACTGCGGCAATTTGTTTTCTCCAAATGTTGTTGCAACCGCTGTCCAACCCATGTGTCTAAAAATTTTCCGAATGTAGGTACTAATGCAATCGGACGATATGATCGTGGTTTATTTACATCCCATTATTTATCCTTGAGAAATAACTTCATTTGTAGAATCTTCCACGGTTTTGGAAAATATCTCATTTTTACATGCATTGAAGAGATTCAACAATCTATTCGTCAGAACATCTGAGTACTTCTGTATTTGCTCATGGGTTATTCCATCGTAACTGGAACGTTTCTTTTTTCTATCTTCGCTATGATTGCTTGTAGCTCTGCTTGTGTCATTTTCTCATCCATTCCTGGACCGATTAACGATACTTAATATATAGATATATAATAAACAAATACATCTGTTTACTTCACAAGCTTGGTCGGTTCTTCCCACTTCCTTCGCCAGGGCCCTCGTGTGCTCTGAAAATGCCCACACATCAAATATGACCCGGACGTAAACATATGATTCGATAGAACTGATATTTGTTGTTCATCTCTGATTTAATTAGATGGATGGCAGTTACATTTGCTTGTCCTTTTCCACAGGTAAAATACACGAAAATAATAGTGTTTATATTTGTCACAGTTTTTGCGTTTCCTGTAGTATTGTGCTCGACTTCAATCAGCTTTAGATGGCAATGCTAAGAAAACAATTACTTAACTATTCCCGTCGGTGAGTTTTATTGAATCGACGTGAAATAAAGTAATCAATGATCATATTATTTTTGCTTGGAATGTTTTAGGGGTTTGTTAGTCATTCATTTTCATCTAAATATTTAATTTATGAAAGTTTGTCAATTATAGACAAGGATAAATTTTTAAATAATTGTAACAAAATTTCCAAATTTAGACAAAATCACCAAAATTCTTCAACACAGCGAAATGACAAAATTAGTTAAATTTGTTGGTTAGTCTTGAAAATGCGAGTAATTTCAAACCGGAGGGAAAAAAATAAAATAAATCTTCAGCATTTAGTCTCAAATAAAAGTTAAGAAAATGAATCATATTACTGACTTGTCACAATTATTTTCGTAATTCCCCCACCCCCTCCAAAAATGTTCTTGAGTCCGCCCCCGAGGATGTATAATTCTCCGAAGTTATTTTATTATTGATATCGTTCCAAGTCTTTTGGGAATGTGAACTGTATTTGCCGGTATAACTTATTTGTGAACTTATGTCAAAATAAGTACATAAATCTTCTTTAATTTGTAACGAGTTTTTATTTTTTGATCAAGCACTATTTTTTCATAGTGATAGAAATTCAATAGCGTGCAAGAAAAAAAATTGTTACAACCGTGAGAGAGATCTTAACGTTCTTGTACCAAATGTATTTTGTTAAATTAGTTTCCTACAAGGTTTAATGAAGAAGATATGATACAAGTGATCAAGATGACTTCTTTCACTAAATACATCTTTTTTAATTGAATCTCATTTTGCATACCATAATTAACGTTTGTATTGATGGGTAAGTCCAGGGTCGATGGACCTTCGTATGCGAAAGTGTCAGCGGTAGCAGTATATCACACGACCGGTGCTGACACGTGAGTTTGTTTACGCTGATTATATTTATTTCCAGAAGTTATCCAGAGTATTTCGGTATCAGGTGAGGAAGTTCTTCGCTGTTACACCGCTTTTAAGCAGTCGTTTCTTCATGAATTGACTCCAGATTTGCAAGAAATGTAGTGAATACATACACGAAAAATTGTTGAAAGTTTCAGAGCTATGTAAATAATGGACGCTTGCTGCCGCAGAGGTCCATATCTCCCTAACATTTCAGGAGATAGAAACCACCTCACTGTATTAAGAAAATTCGCACTAGCTGGTTTTTCAATTTCCAAATGATTTAATTGATTAAAAACTTTATTCTGAATTTTTAATTCTTTTAAATATATTACTACTAGTCCTCATTTTTACTTGAATAAAACTGCATAAAACTAAAATTCCACATTTACACATCTAAATGTGGAATTCCTAAACTTCAGAACGAAACAAAACAAAAAAATTGTCGTCCGGGAGAGTTGAACCGTACAACGTTTAGTTGGAAAGACTCCGGGAGAGGTGGACCATCCACCATTTTATTTATTAAGAATTAACACCCATTAACAAAATTACATACAAATTGTGGGTGGCACAAGCCACACCCATGCAATTCATATTTTTAATTACTCATTTTAACATAATTTTTGAGCTACTTTAGTCTTAGATAAACTGGAATTATAGATATCTAATCTACCATAATGGCTATTACAAATTTTTGAAAGTCTTGTCATAGGATATTTCCAAATGGCATTAAATTGATAATTTCTTAAATAAAAGCGTTGATATTCAATCCCAAGGAACAAGATGGTACATAAAAATTTTCTCGAAAATTTCTGGACAATAGATTTTATTAATAATTATTGTATATGCAAAAATGTCATTTCTATCTATGGCTAATTCGATAGTAAGGATACCAAGGACCTGTTGAATCTCGCTACAATCAGGGTTTATAGGGCTCATGGGTATACCCACTTTAAGTGCAGTATACCTATGAAACCTATGATAAAGTTTTTCTAATTCCTGTTTTGTATAGTTTATCGATGTCACCATATAACTGAACCACAAGAAGAAGGATATACATACGACTAATAGAGACCTAAAAGATTTAGGCGCAGAAATGTTTTTTGAAAACCTTTTTATAAAATTAATTTTCTCTGATACCTTCTATATTATTCTAAATAAAAATGGAATGATATTCAAGAATCAAAGACACCTAAATCTTTAATATGATCAAAAGTTACAAGTTGCTGATTTTAATATTCCTAGATTTTCCAAAGAAGATAGCGAAATTGCTAATATTACATAAAAGCCTCTTGATATCAATTCACTCATTATATGAGTTGATATCCTCCTGAAGTAAAATACAATCTTCATAAGTATAAACAGCTTTAAATAGTCTAGTATCATCAACAAGCAATGGAATACGAACTGTGCTATACATACATTTTCTCGTAATTGATAAAAATAAGAAATAACACTGGTCCAAGGTGAGTACTCCTGTCAACCCTTTAAAAGACATGAATGAACTCATTGCTTTGTATTAGGAATTATCTAAACTAGCTCTGCCCAATTGGCGACACGCGGATCTTATGCGGTTCGCGATACTGTATTTACATTTTACATCAAGTGTTGGGGGGCACAACTTTTAGTAATAAATTATGCTGTCATAATATTTGATGTGGCATGTACGGTGAGAGTGAATAGGAAACTGTGTTCGGAACTATCCCATGATACATTCCAATATTTTCTTAAAATATTAAATATTAATAATAATTTAAAAAAAAGAAGTATACTATTGAATTTTTGCATATTGAATTTTTGCCATTGGTTTTATTCGTCGGGCCACATTCTACCAAGCGCCATGAGCGCGTGGTCTTGCTTAGATTCTGACTGAAAACTAGTGGTGGATCCAGGATTTTATGAGGGAGGGTGTCTAGAGGTATGAAAAACTTTGTGCAAAATGATGCAACTTTCAGGTAATTAAGGATTCTGTAAGAATATTTTACTACGCAACGCGAATCGGAGGCTTATGTATCAACTACAATTTATTGCAAAATCAATTACCATATGTCAATGACGTTTTCTCCGCAACAATCCTCGTCTCCTTCCAAAGCAAGTTTCAGTTTAATATTTTACAATCATAATACAATCAGTGCTTATTTCAAGTAAATCATGTCTCCATTCCCTCTTTGCAAATCAGAAAATCATTCAATAACAAAGTTTATCCAATTCAATGTTACTATGAAAACGATAATTAATAGATTTGTAAAATCCTCTTAATTATTCAAATTACAAATGTGGGAGATCATCCAGGACCACAAACTGAATTTTAATACGATAAGACACTGAAATCTATATGAATCTTCCATACAGTTAATGTTGCCGATCTTCAGCAGTTAACAAGTATGCCACCAAAACAAGATGTCCAACAATTTCTTTGGAATAAGCCTAAATTTAAGAGATATATTTTATTGCAGCTATTTTATTATTTTGATCGTAACTATTATTAATGTATTTTTATTTTCTAAACTTTTCAACACAATTTCAAAAATAGATAATTGAGAACTGGAATATAATATCTTTTTTTGGGGGGGCGGGGCTTTAGGGCTTGTCAACATCGAGGTCATTACAGCCCATGCAAGTAGGGAAAAATGCAGTTTCGCACCATTGAGAAGAGCCGTAATAACTCTTCCTCGTGTATGGGACACGCCGAATATCTCGACAACACCCACTAAAAAACTCTCCTGAATTCAACAAAGATGAAAGAAAAGAAAACAGAATACCAATACATTATATCACAAAAAAAAGGAAAACAATTTCTAAATATTATATTTTCTAATTACAAAAACGAACGATGAAAAGAAAGAAGACAGGAAAGATGAAAAAGGAATGAAAATTTTTAAACCCTCCCGAGAACTAGTGGCAGGAGCCCCCATCTACTCATAAAATTCAATAGTTTATTAACATTAACCGTTTCATTTCCGAGAATTGTTGGTAAATCTGCAGCCAGACCAATTTGTCTCCGTATACTTGAGTATCTTCTGCAATCAGTTAGTAGGTGACGCACTGTCAGAGAACAGCTACACTCACAAACGGGTTCATCATCAAGTAGTAAGAGATACCAATGAGTGAGAGGACAATGTCCTATGCGCAAACGGGTCAGCAAGACCTCGTCGCGCCGGGCCGGCCTACAGGAACTGCTACATGACTTAACAGAAGATTTGATAAATCGGAGCTTATTCCTTTCAACAGCTAACCATTCATTGCTCCATTCACTCAGAATCCTCAACTTGATGGAATTTATGAGATCTCGTTTTGGAATCGTGGAGAAATCCACGCGAGTCTTAAGGCATGCCGTCTTTGCGGAATCGTCTGCTTCCTCATTTCCTCCGATACCCACGTGTCAGGGAACCCAGCAAAACATTGTTCTTTCCATCACTTTGGAGTGAGAAAAGTACATCCTGAATGTTCTGGATCAGCTTATCAGCTGGATACATGATCTGGATTGCTTGAAGGGCCCTCAGCGAATCAGAACAAATCAGGAAATGTGATCCGCCGGAGCACTTAGTTGATCGCAATGCTCTTAATATGGAGTAGCACTCAGAGGTGTAAACACTGCACAAGTCGCCTAGACGGTAGCCACAGGTATCACGGGGAAACACCACGGAACAATAGACACCATCAGCTTGCTTCGACCCGTCGGTAAACACAGGGCTACGGACCCGGTGTTTGTTGAGGATTAGTTGAAAGTATACCCTCAACATCGGAGCTGGAGTGTTCTTTTTGTCATGATGCAGAAGATCGAAAATAATCTTCGGCTTGTGCAGAGCCCAAGGAGGAGACTTACTAAAACCTTGGTGTAAAACATTAGATGTGCGTATATTTAAGGTTTCCTTAATTTGTTTGGAGCGACGTCCAAAAGGTTTGGTTGCTCTCAGTCTGTTGTTGTAGAAACGGATTGAAGAAGAGGAAGGATGAAAAACCGCGTTGTGCACCAGTTTGTCGGGTAAAGTTTGCACGTGGCCAAAGTGTCGTAGCATGAGGAGTTGCCGTCGGAGGTAAAGAGATGGTTCGCCACTCTCGGCATACAATCTCGGAATGGGACTAGTGCGGTAGGCTCCCGTAACTAGTCGAATTCCTGCATGGTGGACACTATCCAACTTCTTTAAATAGCTTGTACGAGTAGAGCTATATACAACGCAGCCATAATCGTGCCGAGATCTTATGAATGCTCGATAAAACTGGTGCAAGGAGTAGCGATCAGCGCCCCGTTCCCTGCTACTGAGGCACTTCAATAAATTCAGAAACTTTAATGTTCGTGCTCTTACGTCTGTTAGATGTTCAATCCAATTCAGTCTCTGATCAAAGATTAGACCTAAGAATTTTAGAACGTTGTTCTCCAAGGTGAGGTGTTCTCAGCAGAGAAACGAAAACCTGTCGTTTTCGACCAATGGTATAATCTATTCAGGACGAGTTGCATTTGTCGCTCCGCACATGTGGCACTCTGTGATGAACAAAAGATAGAAAAGTCATCGACAAAAAGAGTCTAAAACAGGACTCTTTACAGCAGACGTTATGCTGTTTATGGCCACTGCAAATAAGGTCACACTCAAGACTGAGCCCGGGGGACACCGTTATCTTGGAGGAGATCCCAGGTGTCTCTTCCAATTCTATAGCGGAAGGAACGTTGATCCAAAAAGGACATGAGCATCAGGGGAAGTCGTCCTCTAAATCCCCAGGCATAGAGTTGCTGTAAAATGCCATGACGCCAAGTAGTATCGTAAGCCTTCTCGATGTCAAAGAATATTCTGATGAGATGTTGTCTTCGGACGAAAGCATCTTGAATTGCTGATTCCAGGAGAAGTAAGTTGTCCAGGGTGGAATGGAACTTCCTGAAACCACACTGAGATCGACTCAGCAAGTCATGCCGTTCAAGATACCAGACGAGACGTCGGTTGATAATTCTCTCCAGAGTTTTACCAACACAACTCGTCAAGGCAATGCTTCGATAACTACTAATGTTCGTTTTGTCCTTACCTGGTTTTAATAAAGGGATAAGCGTTGCTTCCTTCCAGGAATTAGGGAATACTCCCTCGGACCAGGAAAGATTAAAGATATCCAGAAGGTATTCTTTCGACTCGAGACTGAGTTGTCTCAGCATTTTATAATGAATGGAATCAGGGCCAGGAGCAGTGTAGTAGGCTGTCGCTAGAGCTGACTCAAGTTCCCACATAGAGAAGGAAGAGTTGTAGGGTTCCCAACTGGTGGAACGAAAGTCAAAAGATGTGCTCTCTGCTGTTTCCTTTTTACTCAGGAAATCAGGATCGCAGTTTGCTGTAGATGTTAGGTCAGCAAAGTATTCAGCCATCACTGTTGCGATTTCTCTGTTGTTGGTGAGAACCCGACTCTGATAATTGAGTCCAAAAATTGGGACTCGAGAATACCTGTCAGATATCTTGCGGATTGTCTCANGATGTTGTTCTCTTAATGGTGCTTAGAAACTCTTTCCAGGAGGTGGATCTGGATTCTTTGATAGTTCTGCGCGCTTTTGCTCTAGCAATCTGATATGCGGCGAGGTTTTCCCGGGATGGACTAGCCTTAAATTTCCGTAATGCTCTTCGCCTTGCCCGAATGGCGGAGCGACATGCGTCGTTCCACCAGGGGACATGAAGTCTTCGCGGAAAAATAGATGTTTTCGGAATGGATTCTTCAGCGGCGTGATGAATCACCTGGGTCAGATTGTCGACCCTCTCTTGGACATTACCCGTTTCTCTGAAGACAGAGAACGGTACAGTGTCCAATTTGCCTTGCTGAGAATCCATTTCCGTGGCTTGCATTCGGGAACAGTTGCACGACCCTGCCAGGACAACCAGATAGGATGATGGTCGCTACCATGCAGATCATCTTCTACCTTCCATTGAAAGATATCAGCAACTTCAGGAGAGCAAATAGACAGGTCTATAGCAGTCCCAGACTCGGTGGCAAACGCAAAGTGGGTCATCTCCCCGGTGTTCAGTAGACATAAATCTTCCCGCTCAAAGAGACAATTCAGCAGTCGGCCCCTGGGGCAATCGCTCGACGAGCCCCACAGTACACTGTGGGCATTGAATTTTGCAAGGAGGAGGAATGGTCGGGGGAGCTGATGAATGAAATCTCTAAGGGAGGTCTCCGAAAAATCTCGTATCGGAGGAAGATATATAGAACTCACTGTCATAGATGGTACACTGAGAATTTTGACAGCTATAGCCTGGATGTGGGTTTGTAGGAGAACAGGTGAGCAGAGGATAGTGTTTCTAACAAAAACAGCAACTCCTCTTGCTCGATCTCCCGTGGTGTCATATCTGAAGCTGCTGTATCCTCGCAGAGAGGGTGAGTGTTCTGGTGAAAGGTGTGTCTTGTAGGCAGATACATATCGGATTACGACGCGCTAAGAGTTATAACTCTTCACGTTGAGTTCTATAGCACTGAAGTATAGAAGCCTTTACTGTTTGGAGCCTCCGGGGTCAGGTTCGTGGTTGTGTATTTCCGCGTCACCGTCGGAAATTACACATTCTGACTCGGAGGAAGAAAGTACTTTTTACGTCTCTGCGATTTCTTGGAAGGTGTTTTCGATGTTTTTAAAAATTCAACAAGGATCACGGGTTTGTCCGTAGAACCATGTTTTGTGTTTGTCTGTGGTTACGGTGGTAAGTTTAATACTACTTGATGTTTTTTTTTGGATTAGATGGTTTCTTTGTAGGCGCTGTTGGTGGTAGTTTTGACTTAACAGGAACGACTGAAGAATCTTTCTTTCCGCATTTGCACTGACATGTGCACGACGTTGTCGTAGACACATCAGTGAAATCGGTCTGAACAGATTCGGTTTTCATCTGCTTTGGAGTCTTGGCTGCGGTGGAGTAACTAGTAGAAAATACAGGATGTAATGCCCTGTATTTCTTCTGCGCTTCACCGTACGGGATCTTCTCCGTAGTTTTTATTTCCTGCACTTTTTCTTCGAGAAAGGCGACACACTCCCTGCTCCATACCGGGTGGCTGCCTGTGCAATTAATACACTTTGCAGGCCCTGGGCATGAGACGCCGGGTTCGTGTGCCTCCTTTCCGCACTTTCCACAGGTATCACGTCCCTTACACGATGTTGTCGTGTCCAAACCTCTGACTCTTGAAACAGCGCAGAGGATTCGGAATAATGGGACGGACCTGCAGGTTCAGCCATCCAGTTTTCAGATCCTTTGGTAGTTTATAACAGTCAAAAGTCACGATGAAGGAACTGGTCTTCTTCAGAACACCATTTACCTTTCTCATGATCTGACTGACCTCAACTACATGGTCAGCCTTCTATTCTGCAACAAGTTCGTCTGTTGCCATTTCTATTATGTCCCTGCAACTTATGACCCCGTTGCTGCGATTAAGTGCAGCATGGAGTTCGCACTTTACAGCGAACTCGCCAAGCTTAGTACAATCAAGTAATTTCAACGCTTGCTTGCATGTTTTTGTCTCAAGCAGCATTGTACCGTTTCTTAACCTTTTTATAGTCTTCAGTGAACCAACGAGACCTTCTAAACCTTTATAAATATAGAACGGGGACACATTTTCAAGTGTCCCGTCTATACGTGTCATAATGACAAAAACATTCTCGTAGGGAATGCTGTTAAACTTTTCCTTGTTTTATTTTAAGTGGGAGGGCTGTGAACCCTCGGCCGCTTCGAAGATCCTGAGGCGTGGTACTTACCCTGCGGCTCGCCCACTCCGCAAGGCAGGGGAAAAAGGAATCATTCATTTTGTCCCATGAGTTCGGAGGAAATAAATGTCCGGTGACGTGGAGCCTCCACATCACACCACTAAGCTTTGCTCAATNTGCGGCAGTTGCCCCAGAGGTTGAAACGCTAGAGAGTGTTTGACCTCAACACCCATTCACCTCATCGGCGCGTAACACACCTTGAGATTGAGGGTTTTTTTATAGAGGTTTAATCCTTCCTCGCGACCCGGCCAATGAAGGCAAGATATAATTTCACTTTAAGATTTTCTTCCTCTATATCTACCAAATTACGGGAATGCTACTCCCCCTGCCTTGACAAAAACTAAATTTGAAATGAACATTGACACGATGCCATACATTCCATTCGCTTTATCTCCACAATACAGTTACAATTATAACCTAATTAAATGCAAAATTTCAACGAGTTTTTCAATTTATGAGCTATCCAATTTTCGTTTACTACATCATCCTCAGTGTAACTTAAAACATGAATTTACATAAATTCTTGTTTTCCATTTGGGGCCGTTGCTCGTCCCCATCGAAGGAACACATTAATTCATAACTAGCCTAGTCCTTCACTGACGAAGAAATTTTGTTCTGCAAACTTGTTTGGAAGTAATCTAACCCATCCAAGCTAATCTGTGACAGGGCATCTTTGAAACTTTCTTACAACTTATCACAGAGAAAAAATTGTCATAAATTTTGTGTCAACTTCTCGTGCGAAAACAGGAATCGGACGTACATCCGCAAGATCGCCTGAGCTCATTGTATTCACAAATGAAATTTTTTCAAGTGAATTTCAGAATTTTTCAGTTAACAAACTAAAGAAAATTATGACCCTCCGGTTAAGAGACTAGCATGCTTGCTCGTCACCTAGACACTCCAGATTCAATTCCCGGCGGGGTCAGAAAAATTGTAGCTTTTCACTTTATAATGTCCCAGTTCATATATAGCAGTGACTATTGAAATCGAACCCCCCCCCCTCCTTCTATCCACCTCCTACTACTCCTAGTATCACTAACTCTTACTATTACTCACTACTATTACAAACATCTCCATGTGGGGAAAGTTGTTGGTAAACACAGCTAAATGGTCCACCTACTACCCTACTTACCACTCATCTCGTACAACTTCAATAGTACACTACATTTCCCATTTACAAATACTACAAAAAATGCAACATTCTTCCAAACTTAGATTCTAGATGAACTCGAGGAAGTCAATATTGTGAATGTAATAATTAAGGTAATAATACTGTACACAAGATATATAAGTTTCCTATTCATGAGACCAAATTGACATGACAGAAATCTTCTAGTGACAATAAAAGATCATAAATGATTGCACACACACCAATTTCTCTAATTGGTATGAATGACTATTTGAAATTAAATCAACACATTGACTCTAAACTAAGCATATTATGTAAACTGAGAAAGTATGTTTGAAGAATAACAATACCTTTACATAGAGATACATTTACCCTCAATACTTTCTTTACAAGGTGAAAATGGAAGAAAAAAAAGGTAAAAAGTTGGACTGAGTAGAATGAGCAAAAGTAACCTCAATACATGACTTCCCTTCAAATAACAAAACTGAGAAAGATAAGAGTTAAAGAGCCGAAAGCAAGAAATCTGATTATTTATGTAAGATATAAAATTTTTAATAAAATGGAAAGTACGATTGTAACATTATATAGTATCATTAAAATAATGGTGCAATTGTAACTTGCAGAAACTCTTTCATCATGGTTCTCAATTCTATCTACAATTTTTTTCATAGTTCTCCAAACAACACTAGAAACATTAGAGAATCTACTCACATCTTTGAGGATAAACACTATACAAAATATATCAAAATCAGTTTTTCTTTTATCAGCAGGCCATGCACTAATAATATAAATACCATCGCATGCAAGACAGTCACCAATCACTAAGAGCAAAGAGAAATATATATAAGAAATCAGCATCAATAACCATCATTTGTAACCTGTTTTATAGAATCGAGTTTTTTTTTCAACCAAGAGAATTGTTACCGTATTATCTCTCCAAATGAGATTAAGTTCGACTAGATAAATTAGTTAAATATCGACTCTTACCACACTGTATTGCTCTTATTCAAATTAACATCCAATTACAATGAACCAATTTCCCGAATGAGGCCAAGAAGCGCCGAGTAGACGGGGGAAGGCAGAACTGGGCGGATTTACGTAACTTATTCTCCGGCCGACGTCAGACCGGTGTGAACTTCGATCTTCCGTTCGATGGGCACACGAAACGTGCGCATAAGTTCACAAATAGAATAAATTCAATTTACTAACAAAATCATTCTAATAAACTTCGAAGACAAATTTACAAAAGAAAATAAGTAAAATAATTTTATTTTACATATGTATACTAACAGGCGATAAAACCGAAAATGAATGTAGATGGTCCTCCTAACTTTTCACGTAACAGTACTTAAACACACAATACAATCGTGAGCCAAGACGAGCAATTCATAGCAACAGTTCACTAGTAATGTTACGTAACATTTAATGATACAGAACGTTCATTTCGCGAATAGATTCATATAGATCCCTCCGTACATGAGGGTAATAAACAAAACAAAAGTAATTAATTTTGGACAACTAATTTAATCTCATATCTAACAACACGTTGTACAGCAATGACATAGATAACGACAACAAGAGATAATTTTGTAACCTTTTTTCAATCCCCTGCACTCATTAATTATGTACGGGCAAATTTTAGTACTCAAAAGATTTCGTGATGTCACGAATGTGTTACTCAGGATTTCATAATAAATTATCTTATTAACAACAAACCTTTTCTCTCAACTGAACCACCAGATGCTTTCTCGGATTGTGTTGAATGATTCTCAACTCCATTTATACCATTTTCTGATGCACTTTCCACTTGAGAGCCAAGGGCCATAATCACAACCACAACAGTCAACCCGTTCACTACCTTCGAGTATCACCGCACGTGTGTGAACTACGGGAACACTGAATGACTCGGAATGAATCTTATTGGCCCAAGTCTTTAACACGATCCCCTTCTCCATATTCCATTCTTGTATTACCAACTTAAATCCAGAGGTTTCCCTACCAAAATAATAAGTTATATTAATTTCATTTTGTCATGTTTTTGGTACAAATAATTTATTTGTACACACAATCCATAATCGTAATATTACCACTCACCTTGTTTTCTCATCGTTTCTTTCGATTGCTAAGAAAAGCAGTCGAGAATTTTGGTATTGCATGTTTGTAATCTAGTTCATTTGTCACTGGTGCGTAAGATGTTTAGCAAATGTTACCTGAAAGAGTTCAAAATTTTGTGTGATAGTAACCTTCTACATTCTATTCGTTTTATCTTCAGTCTTGAAGAATCACAATGGTAGGACATAATTGAATATTTCTTTACAGTTTTTGAATAGCCATTTCAAATTTAAGGATAAATTACTTTTAAAACATAGTTAATGGTATCTTTGCAACTTACAATTTATCTTGAGCTGTGTGATATCGATTACCTTAGTATTGTTGTGCAATTAATTATTTCGTTGTAATATTGTGTTGAGTTAATTGTTGTGACAGATGTTTGTAAAATGTTAAACTCAGATCCTGTCGTTAGAACTTCTGGCACTGTTCACGACTTTGTGTTTGTTGTGGAAAGTACGGATTGAGGGATTATTCATATTAACTTGTAGAATCTAATTAAAAGCTTTGCAGATGCTGAAGATTTTCTAGTATTCTTAGAGTTTATCGAATGTTGTTGTCAGAAATGAAATGTTATTTATGAAATATAAGGGAAAATATTTATGAACAAATATGATTTTCTTCCTATTTCATTGGTTGACCCTGAGATTACTTTTTCATTGCTGGAAGCACTCGAGTACTGTATCAAAAGAAAATTTCTTTTTCCTCGTGGTCTCCTGTTTCTTGCATTTTTTTTTAATTTTATTTTTTTGAATTAATTGAATCAGTAAGGAATTGTATAAATGAACTTCCAGATTCTCAGTCGTGTATCTAAGTATCCTCATTATCAATATCCTCATTTCTTGTTTTCATTACAATGCTCAAATTGTTTTCTTTGTCTAACTTGGTGGATTTTACCAGATTTTAAAAATTTGCTCTTCTTGAGCTTGGAGGTACTGGGAAGATGTTTTTTTGAATCCAGGCTACATGACATCTCCATTTCACTTTCTACTAGACAGTCATGGCTTCTCTGCTAGTGTGCTTTAAGTTTTCTCTTGGTTTACTCACTTTAAGTGTTGCCACCACATTCTTCTACGTAGTCCAGATGGAATTGAAACTTTTGTGTGTAATTTTCTTTTTCTCAGTGGTGATTATCATAGACAAATACTAATTTGAAATTCTCTCAGTATGGCTATTGGAATGATTGTTTGGAGAAAACATAGTAACTTAGTTATAAAAGGGATTCACATTCAGTGTAGTGTACATAGATAGAGTATTCCTTTTTCTTTACCAGAAGCAGTTAGGCAATCGAAATTGATGGCAAAACATTTTCATTTCAGTTTGTGCTGAAAAAAAACCTTTATTTTGCATGATGTATATCAGATTTGTTTGAACATATATTTATACAAAAAGATCTATGGAAACTGCTCTATTTGCCTTTCTCCATGAAATTTTGGTGGCACTAGAGCAAAAAGAAATCTGTTAGATTATTCATAGATTTCACAAAAACCTTTGATATAATTAATCAGGAAATCCTCCTCTGTAAGTTATGGAATTTGGGGAATACAGTTGAGTGAAATCATATTTATCTGAAAAACAGAAAATTATATGAGAATCCTACCAACATAGAAATCAAACAAAACGTCACCGGTCTCAACTCATGCATGTTCCACAGGAATTCCACTGGGCTCCACTTTGGGACCCATACTATTTCTTCTGTATATTAACAACATGTAAACTATAAGTTACAGGAAAAAAAATTATATGAACAATTACTAACCCTAATAAACTCTCTTCTCTCGAACCACAGTTTGAAAAGTTGAAAATACTTCCACTGCCATGCATCGACACATATAAAACATTTAATTTTGTAAAAGGGAATCTACTAGAGAAAAGACTCTACAGATTTAATTCAAGTGTTCATGTTCACAATACTTAGATGGACTTTATTCATCAACTATAGATAAGGTCCACTCTAATCCCCAAAATCACTCAAAATGTAGAAGTATGGTTATATAATGCGTCACCACTAAACCTGAAAAACATTAATACTCTTAACCCATTCAAAAGAAACAACTATTACAATAAGAACTCGACTACAAGAATTTCTCAATTACAATAGCTAATGTATGATGTACAATTTGTTGCTGAAAAATCTACTGAACAAAGGGACAGAAGGTGACCTTCAGTGCAGGAAAAGTAAAACATTTACATAAAATTACACTGCTTTAGTATAAATATAGATTTTCACTTAAGTAAATGAAATAAAAGTAATTCAATTACAACATATGTAGATATAATAATAATAATAATAATAATAATAATAATAATAAATGTATTGTCAAAAAACAGTACAGACTGCGTATGACCACGTGGAGGACAATAAACTAATTTACTCTCCGGAAGCAAGCAAGGGACCATCCCATCAATTCCGATCATGGGCCCTAAGGCAGAGGCGGATTCAGAAATGTCAGCAAAAGTCTCTAGATAAGATAAAAAGTTAGCTGCGAGTTATAATACATATATAATGTCAATATGTTTGTAATTTAACGCAAATATGTTTGTAAATTTACATGTACAAGTTAATATCGAACTATAGATTATTCTGAGTATAATGTTTAAAAATAATAAGAGTTGAAAAAACACTAAATTCACGATTTATTGTTACAATAAACACGCCCCTAGACAAAGCCCAGAGAACCTGTATAAGAAATCCGCCTCTACCCGAAGGAAAAACGGAGAAAAACCCGGGCCAGGATGGGGCTACAGAATTTATGTACACAACCGTGCCAAAGTTGAGTAGTACACATAAAACTAAATTAATGAGTGCCATACGGCAACACAACCATGCAAGAAAATAGTTTTTGAAATTGTTATAAGTTATTTAAAAAGTACTACAGCAATGGCGTGATAAAGTACAAGACGAATTTAACTTTTATTAAAATCAATAAATTCTTTTACAGTGTAGAAGCACTGGTGCAGGAGGTAGTTTTTAACCGCGGATTTGAAGATATTCAATTTCATAATGTCTTTTATATTCTTGGGCAGGGAATTATATAGAACGATTCCCGAATGATAAGGTCCTTTTTGGCAAAGAGTGGTTGACACTCTAGGGCGATGAATATTACTACTATTGCGTGTATAGTGTTCGTGAACGAGACTGTTTCGTATAAAGCAAGGGTGGCACTTCAGTAATTCGGACTTAACAAACACGACTGTTTCATAAATATAAATGCAGGGAAGTGTTAATATATTTAATTCCTTGAATAAAGGTTTACAAGAGTTTCGGGGGTGAGATTTACAAATTATCCGAACTATCCTCTTCTGAATTCTGAAAGTTTGAATACTCTGACCGGAATTACCCCAGAAGGTAATGCCGTAACGTAAATGGGAGTAAACGTTTGCAAAATATACGCAACGGGAAATACGTGGACTAACTGCGTTAACTAAGATTCGGAATGCGTAACACAATTTGCTTAATTGGGAATTAAGATTGTCAATGTGACAATTCCATTTGAGGTTGTCTTGAATATGGAGACCTAAGAATTTTGTATTTGTAACAGTTTTTAATTGTGTTCCGTTTAAAGAAAGAGAAACCTGGGGTAAAGATTTTGTGATACTATTGTGAAATGACATAGACACTGTTTTGTCAGTGTTTACAATGAGACGATTTGCATGGAACCAAGTCGAAAGGTTAGACAAAACTTTTTGAGCATTGGCGTGTTTACATAGTAAATTAGTGTCATCAGCAAAAAGAACCATTTTGCAATCTGATGTGGATGATGACATGTCGTTCACATACAATAAAAAGAGTATAGGGCCGAGAATTGATCTTTGGGGTACTCCGCAAGTAAGTGGCTTTGTTTCTGAATGACAACGCTGAAGTATTTTATTTTTAGTACAGGATATTTCGACCTGTTGATTTCTATCTTTTAAATAAGAAGTTAGTCATTGATGTGGAAGTCCACGAATGCCTAAAGAATGCAAATTTGGAAAGGAGAATTTCGTGATCGATGACATCGAATGCTTTGGATAAGTCAAGAAAAACACCCTGAGGATTTTCTCCACGGTCTAGAGGTGTGGTAACATCATTTAAGAAGGAAAATACGGCGCTTGTAGTGGAAAAGGATTTCCTAAAACCATGTTGATCGTCATTTCCATATCTTTACACAAAACATATTCTCTTTTCATAGCCTTCATCTGGCAAAAGTCTTCTTTTTTAATTCCCAAACCACTTAGACTATTTCATATTTCCTGTCACAGATGTTTGTCTTTAAAGTTCATTTTGTATCTCTTTCTCTGTGAGAAAATGCAAATTTATTTTTGTGAATGACTAGAAGATAGTAATTTACTCAGCTAGTCAGTGTCATATAACTACTGATAACTACACTTGTCTCTACACTTGGCAGATACATATCACTACTGATAACTAGAGGAAGGGAAAGTAGTCACTAACGCCATATTCATACCATTGACAAAATAAAGCATGTATAATTTAAATGATCCTGGTATGTAAGAAAGAAAATGGTTGGTGTCGTAACAATCTTTTCATTGGACAGTTTGATTGAAATCTTATATCATCCAAGGCAGATGTGGTAAATTTATCTGATCATTTTGTGCAGCTCACTGCCAACTTCAAGACCCACAATTTTTTAAATCTTCCAAATTTCCAACGACACATCTAAATTTGTTTAAAATTCAAGGCATGTATTGTAGTCCCTGATGAAGACATTAAACTTCTTTCACCTCAAAATACTTTGACCTTATATTTATGAGAAAAATTGTTTAAGTTGCCCCCCTGTTGTATCAAGACCCTTTGAATTAATTTAAATGTTTGTAGATTTCTACTTACTGTTTGCAATAGAAAAATTACCATCTCATTATAGAATCCGTTACTTTCCTCAAATTCTTAGAAATCCTGAATGTTCTAAATATTGACATATTCTTTCTTCTTGCATGGATGTAACTATTTATTCTTCATTTCCAAATAAAAATGGCTGAAATTCATTAAATCATCTTCAAGACAAGACACTGCTCCCTGTACAATTTTCTAATGGAACTTGCCAATCATGTTCTCACATCCTATGTTTTTGAGTTTCAATTCAGTCTTCAAATTGGAGGATATAGCCAAGGTTATAATAATTATTGCCTGACACAATTTATTTATGGGGTTCCTTGAAATATAATTCCTTCCCTAACAAACTTACTGTCCTCTTTTATGGGTAAGATATGCGGACCATTTTTTCTTTATTTGAAGTCATAAGTTTGAACATTTCAGAATCTTTCAGTGAATTAAAACTTGTACCGTGTAGTCTTCTCAGAATATTTTTTCTTTAAACAATAAATTTCTTTGACATCATCTCACCCTCTTCTTTCAATGATATACTAAGAAAATGTACATCATCACTTTACAAAAAACAATACTCACAACAGTACCTTAATTTTTAAAAGTTGCCTATAACATGTGAAATTCTGTCTTCCAGATATCTTGTGTATCTTTGGCCATAAAATCTGAATTACTGCTCCAGATCTCAACCAGTGCTGAACCCACCTTAATTATTCTCTTGCTATTCTCCACTTACCTACTGATTTATTGATGAAAAGAATTTTGCCTCCAGCTTTACCGGTGTTCCTAAACCCACCAACTTCTAACTAAATGTCTCCATTATCCCATATTGTTTTGATCTTTCCTTAGCGACATCATCAAACCCTTTTCAAAGATTTAAGTTTTTCAACTTCTTGAGAAAAAACTTCCTTTAATTTACCCCCTTGTATTGTCAAGCAACCTTCTAATTTCCATAAATCGTAAAAAAAAAAAAAAAAGCATGTATACTCTCTTGGAACAGTAGAAAAACACACATTTTTAGAAATTGTCATTCACCCTATATGCTCACAAAAAAGATGTCCATCAAGTCAATGAACTTCTAATAATTGCATTTATGTTTTAACAGTCATTTATGTTTTAACATGTCCAAGTTTTGATTTAGGTGGAATTACTACTGCCAACAGGAGAGGCTTCGTGATGTATGTTTGTATTGTTTTTTTACCTTCCCCCTCCCACTCAGATTTACATAATAAAAAGATTCTTGATTATTTCAGATTAAAATTTTTAGAAATATTTCCTAATATTTGTCTATTGATTGAAGTAAAAATAAGAGAACTACGTTATAGTTGGTCCTTTGGAGTTTCTTGTTAATCTAGGGTTAAATAGGCAACAATAAACTGGTCACTGTCTGTGCAATAAATAATGAAAAAAAAACAGGTTCTTCTAAGTTGATGTAGCCAAAGTCCAAAATGTTTTCTGTGAAAGTGACTATGTGTTAAATGTGTTTGCATAGGTCCCGTACTTCAAGGAGGATTATGACAGAGAAATGACAATCATTAAAGAGAGAAACCATTTCCATTCCCTTTATGTCTTGTGTGTTGCAAGTGGGGTATAGTGTATGGGTTTTATTTATTCCTTGATCTACTGCTTTAATCGTTTATGTGGTAATTTAGTGAACGTTATTTTTAATAAGACTAGAAGGCTTCTGTACAATAATCACTATTATTTCAGAGACTCAAGCCTATATTGTTCCTGAGTCGGAGGCAGGAAAGAAGGAAGAAGCTGACTAATGACTGAATCTTTTTACTTTTTGTATCGCATTCGCGAAGTGGAATCTGAATCCTACTTTGGACTTTATTGCATGACTAGCGCGTATCGCCTGAGTAATATGAGCAATACTCTTGTTCCTACAACGTGTCGTTCGGCGCTTCTTGGATCGCCTAATGTTCTTTGATGTGCCATTGACGACTTAATTTCCAATTTCACGCCGTTCTGATGGAACATAGCACATTTGGCAATCTCCGACCCTTCTGAGGTATTGATCTGTACTGAATCTCGTCGTTCATCGAGGCAAAAACATCAGAATATTTGCCGACATTTGACGGGAAAGGACAGGTACCCCGAATATCCTTGAGAAAGGCTAAAATAAAATTTAAAAATTAATACCAAAACTTACCGGAAGTTAATGAAACTGTTAATGTTTTTAGATATTACCTAAAAATTAGAAAATTAAACAAAATGTTAACTTCATTGATTAACGGATTAATGCTTTTTCGCCCAGCCATGATTACTTTTTATAATGTCGTAAATAATTGAAAAAATAGTGCCTAAATTGAATACTATAAACTAAATTAAATAGAAATGCTGATACTAAGCTAAAATTAATTTTAATTGACTTGAAATGTGCGGAAGAACTGGATGGAACGAGAAAAAACTAAAATCTCCCTAACATGACCCTATAGTGAAGGAAATGAAAGTGAAAATGAATTAACCATCACTGCTTTCTTCATATGAATCCATTTATGTATTTTTTTTCTTCACAGTATAGAAACGTCACACTTTGGAGGTCAGTAAGAACATCAACCATGTTAGTCGTATAGCGTTCGTAGCTAAAATTCATGCCAAACCCACAAGAAAAATGTTGTATAGCTCAAAATATTCGTGAGTGTCGAGAAAAAGACTGGAAGGGTTTATCATTTTATGGGCACAAAAGCACGTCTGATAAAAAGTTGAATCATTTTTAAAGAAGATAAAATTCTTTGAATGAGTGAGGTTAGAAATAATTTGGGGAGGTGGTGGTAATATGGTCCGGTTTTTCGTTTTGGGCAAAATACTCGATTTTGAATGTAGCTATTTCGTCATTAACAATCTCTACAATTAACAAATGCTTTCCTTGTAATATATTATGAGTATTTATGGGCATAAATTAAACTGTTCCATAGTAAATTATTTTTGAAACAGACAGCAAAATAATGGTTTTGAAGATCAGGGTGGTAATATGAAACAAGTATAAGAAATATAAAAAAAGTATGCTAATGAAACTTTTTCAGCATAGGAAAATAAGACAAATTGGACAAAGTTTACGAACAGAAGACGCAAGTAAAAACATTTTCACACACGCTCCGTAACATTTAAACCCATTTCTGGCACATACACTAAATCCAGAGTTCTGCAGATTTTGATTTCTTTAATGTCTTGCCACAAAACGGACAATCTGTATCATCTTCCATCTGTAACTTCATGCACAATAGATGCCCTGAACATCTTAGAGCTTCCAGATGACGGACACCCTCCCGTTTCATCTTCATCGCTAGAAGTTCCTTCTTCTTTTCTTGGAATATACGTCATCTTCAATTTTTTCTTATTCTGGGATGTTCATTTGCTAGTTCCGGGTTGACTCATTTAGTTTTCATATCTGACAGCTGCTTTGTGAGCTGGAGGTCCCTTCTTCTTTGGGTTCAGTTTAGTTGCTTTCTATCAAGTGACGATATTAAAGCGCCCTTGTATGGAGATAATAGTGGCAGAAGGTGCTTTCCGACCTCTGATATCTTCTTTGCACTTAGAATTGGTGAGATGTCTTGTGGAGAGAGGTGTCGATGAGGAACCTCTAGCTTCCTTGGTGTTCTCTCCTTTCCGTTCCTTAAGACAGCACTGCTGTCGGATGCAAATCACCAACACCATCCTCATCACCAGCATTATGAAGTTCCCTGTTGTCAGCCACATTTTGTGTATCAGGTTGAGCCACAATGAAGTCAGTCTCGGAGAAGACGTTCCTGTCAGATGAAACCTGGTGCACTTAAAACCACTAACTGCTCTTATCCCAGTTTGAACCCCGGGATATGAATTTGCAAACTTCTCAGCAATGTCATGTGTGACCATCCCGTCTGTTCTCAGTGCCTGCCTGATCTCACTTAAGTAAGTCTTTAGGGGTCCATGAACGTTCGGTCGAAAGGTCTTTGAGTTGTGTGAGGCGGCAAGCACAGGATCGTTACAAGGTTGTCTTTTGCGTTTAAGATAACATCAAGGTTCCTTGTGTGGGAAAAGTCTCCATTTTAAATCAAACTGGAGATTCAGATGTAGGCTTTGTATTTGGGAAAACCATTCAGTGAAAATGTAGGACTTCACCCAGGCTCCCAGAGGTACTCCCTTCAATCGGTCTGTTGAGTTCGTGCTAGAAGATCATTAGAGGGTCAAAATTTCCTCCTGCGCTCGTGCAAGCGATCGTTACAAGACTGCAGCATTCAATCTTATTTTTACCTTTCATTCCAATCACATGCGAAACTTTCGTCTGCACTACGCTGAGACCAGATTCGTCCACATTAAAAATTCGATCTGGAGGAAAACGATGCATCGCGAATTCCGTTTTCAGAAGGTTGAAAACGTTCATGGTACTCTCTTTCTTAAAACCAATAACTCTGGCAAGCGACGTCCCTGGTCAAACCAGGCCCTCCGAGTCGTGTAGTTATTAAAGTTGTTGTTGATCCCATTTCTATATGCCAGCTGATAAGCCATTCGCCCGATATGATTTCGAGTAAGCACACAAAACTTCCTTTCCATCAATAAACAATACTCCACCAGTTCCTTCTCAGCTTGTAGGGGAAGGATAGGTTGTCTTCCCTCGTACACCTTGTTAACCCTAGAGAGAGATGTATACAAGTTAGGGAAAATTAAGTGTGTATGACAAATTCACAGTTTTTGGCGTCGCTGAGGCAAAAGGTGTCAATCCTGATATCGTTTAAGTCTGAATTGTCTCCATGGGAAATAACACGCCCCTTTCCCTTCTAAAGGGAGTGGAAACAGATGAAACGAAAATATAAGTGAAAAGGACCGATTTGCGTCGAATTTTCAAGGTTTGCGGAGATTGCAGGGTTGCTGAGGTGAATAATCTATGAAGTTCAAGTTTTAATCACATAGGGGTAAGGTACCCTTCGAACTGAAGGTGAGAAGGGCGAGACGTAAAAATAATGTTAAATGGTCTGTATTAGAGTCAAATAACGTAGTTTTCGGGGTTTCTGAGAGGCATTAAAATCAAAGGTGAGGGTGGGGAATGGTGTAACATAAAAATCATCGAAAATGGTGGATGTAAGTGTTGAGTTTTTAGTATTTGTGGTTGCGGAGATGAATTGCGTGACACGTCGGAAAGGTCCGTTACTAGTGATGATATTGTAGTTTTCGAGTCCGCTGTCATGAGTAGTGACATTCTCGTGGAGTTTCAAATCACAAATAGCCCCTATACACCCATTCTACCCTTTAGGAAGTGTATGCCTTGTAGGAATTATCGAAAATGATATGGATATTGGAGAAGAATCCACAGTTTTCAACGTCGCTGAGTTGAATGGTCCTGATATCGTTTTAAGTCTAAATTCAACTCTTATGAGAAATAGTCTCCTTGCCACGCCTATGTGAGTGAGAGATGGATGGAAGCGAAATGGCATAATAAAAAATGAAAACGACTGATTTGCTTTCATACCGCAATTTTCAGTGCTTCTAGATGAAAAAGTTTACTACTAATGCCGTTTATTTTGAAGTTCAAACGACGCGGTATGTTTGGCATCCGTCTAGGTGGGGTTGGAAAGACTTTCGAAAATGATAGGAAACTATCGATATTAGTGTTGAATCCATCGTTTTTGGAGTTGCTGATGCGTTATTAAGATCAAAGAAGAGAGTGGGAAATGATGTAACACGTAATAATGATCGAAAATGGTGGATATAAGTGTCGATATAAGATGGATGTAAGAATTATGATACTCGGGATATCGTTAAGATCAACTGTAGACCTAATTGGAGGGGGGAAGGGGTACACCACGATGAGTGAAGTGAGGCCGAATGAAACAGGAAAGAAATATAAAACGACCGATATGGCAGTCTAATCGACTTTTTGAGTGTCACTAAGATTAATACTAATTCTTTCAAAGGAAGAGTTCTGTTACAACGAAGGAGGGATAAACATTTTTTATGTTTACTAAATGTTGATTCGATCTTGGAACTGAATGCCCTGTATTCGGGAAAAAGTATTTACATTATTGTTGAAGTATGTGACGAAGTCAAAATTATTGACGAAATATTGTATGAAACATTACAGAGCTACCTAGATTATCTATTGTATTTTTTAATGTAGTAATATACCGACAGCGGTGGTCTAGCGTCTTCGCTATAGAGCGTGGTTTCACACCGTACTCAACCGAACTAGGTGAGATTTTCATCACGGGTTTCCCTCACCTACTCCAGACAAATGTCTATTTGATACCATAAGTTCCCGGCAACCTAACCATCCCAATTCCCTCTCGGTCCAAGTCCAACGGTTACGTGGTACAACGAGCCTCATGGACTGAACCTCGCCATAAGACATCAAATACATAAATAATACATGCAACCTGTCCATTTAACCCTCTTACACCCCTTTCAAATAAGGGGATAATTTGAGAAAAATCCTTTCATAGTGAGACTCTACAATACAAAAACACCCCGCAGGGGACTTACATCTAGTAAGTACGTGTTTGGCGAACACGGGGCCCAGAACTGAATCTGGCATTACTTCCATTTACTTGTGGTTAGGCTCCTTCCTTTCTCTTTCCTGACCTTCCTTGGTCACCTCTTGCTCTTTTCGATCTCGACGCTAGTAGGTTGCGAGGCCTAGGGTTTCTTTCATTTTCCTCGTTGTAATGTTGGAGATTTGTATGTTTTGAGATATTGTAATTCAGGAGGGTTTTTAGTGGGTATGGTTGAGTCATTCAGCGAGTCCGTCACGCGGGGAGAGTCATGGCTCTCCTTAGAGCGTAACTGCATTTTCCCTACCTGTACAGAATTTTAGGGCTCTAATGGCCTCGATGTCGACGAGCCGTAAAGCCCCACAAAAAAATACAAAAACAATTTTAATTCTAAATTTTAAGTTTGATTTTTTTATGTTTCTTTCTTGGTATTAATGAAAAATTTTCACTCGTTTTGGTGTATTCCAGAAATTATTTTGCGAAATACATAAAAAATAATGTACAGTGCCATTAAAGAATTCAATATCAAAAATTCTAAAATCTGGTTATTAGATAATCTAATAACAATGTTTACATACAGATATCTCAATTAGTTCGTGAGATAGACTTTCTCACTGCATCAATGTGTGTCATAACTATGCAAAAATCAATCAGAACACTTTCGGAAATAAAAATGGTAAAACAATGAAAAATATGATAATCTAAAAGTGGAACAATATGTTTGCTATATTACACGTCATGAGCGAGATGGGTTTATTTACGTCCCGTAAATGTGAAAGTGCAATATTCTGACGCTCACCAAATACAATATAAACAATTCAGTCTAATTCGTGAATAAAATAAACGTAAAAGAAACTTTTTTCTAAAACAAGCTTTTATTAAAAAAAGGACTGTGCTTAAAAATAATGATGTTCAGGAAAATAGAAAATGAAAAAAAGTAAAAGAAATTTAAATATTACAGATTTTTCAAACTTGTGAAATATTTATCCCAGTATGCGGAAACTGAAAACAATTGTCTTCTTTAAAGACGAAAATAAATAGCAAAAATCAATAAATTACGTTGTATAAGAAAAATAATTAAAACTTTTTAATAATGTTAAGAAACAGTGCGCTTTTCACATCCTCTTAATGAATTCACTATAAAACGTGGTGGGCAAAAAGGTAAATTGTTCAAACCCAGTAAATTGTCTCCATCCTATTTGACAAAATTACGAAATTCTATACTTAATAAAAATGAATTAATCATACAATTCCGTCCCAGTTGAATGAAAAAAGTGAGCAGACCTCTCCACCCCTGTTCTTTCTAATTAGTTCTGATTGGTTTAAATCTCTATAGCGAGTCAAGGTCGCGCGGCGTCAACTCAATGTAGTACTGCGCTATAAGATTCTGCGCGTTGAGCCCTTAATTCTTACGCAGTGCCGCGCGGAGACAACGCAGCAGGTCGGCGATGGAATAACCATCGGGTGGCGTAAATACGCAACGCTTTATGTAGGGACAGTCCCATGTAAATGTTCGTGCTGCGTTGGTCTCTGCAGTGCAGATCCAATGTACTGGCCATCGGTCACCGCCATATGGAGACGGAGCCTAAGGGCCATAGTCGATTATTGAATTTCTGTCACCTAGAAAATACCCTGTAGTATACTTATCTTTTTCTTCAATGGAGATCGAGAAATATTGGCTATTATTGTGGAATTACAATACTTGTGAAAGAACCGTTGGCAGAAATTTGTGTTCTGGTAAATTTCTTATCAGCTCACCAAATACAATGTAATATACTCACACATGTCTGCTATCACTCATGACTGGGAAACTGAGACCAACTTGTAGAGATTCAGACAGAGGAGAGAGAGAGAGACTGAGACGGTTTAATCTCACTTGCACCATAATCAGTTCATAATGTCTTATCAAGGAAACTCAAATTAACCTTTTTTACTGTTGTTTGCTCAATATATTGAAGTATCTGATGTAACCCTTGTAGCAAAAATATTGAAGATCCCTGTTATAAATAATATTTTTTAAATTATGTCAGAAAAGCAGTTACAAACTGTGTATGACCACGTGGAGGACAATAAACTATTTTACTCTTCAGAGGTGAGCAAGGGATCATCCTATCACTTCCGACCAAGGGCCCTAAGGTAGGGGCGGGTTTAACATTTCAGCTCACTCCTAAGATAAGACTAAAAGTAGTTCAATACATGTTATAATGTTAATGGAATACCAACAAATTTTTATTTAATAAAACACAAAAAAGTTATTTCAGAAGTACTCATTGTTGTCAAACTATAGATTTACAGGAAATATTGTTTAAAAATTGAAAGTATTAAAATAAAACTAAATTCAAGATTTATTATTTCAATAGATGCCACCCCTAAACATGAGCCTGGAGAACTTGTACAAGAATTCTGCCTCTACCTGGAGGAAAACCAGAGAAAACCCTGGGCTACAGAATTAATGTACACAACCATGCAAAGGTTGCATACATACTCATATAAAACTAAACTAACATGAATAATAATTCTCATCACAAGCATTCAGGATAATAGTTTTTAAATATTTATCAGTTATTTTGAAAGTACTTCAGCAATGGCATGATAAAGTACAAGACTAATTTCACTTTTATTAAAATCGCAGATTAGAAGTGATTTTTTTTNAGATGTGATTTTTTTTTTTTTTGGGGGGGGGGTTATTATATATAGAATGATTGCCAAATGAAGTGGCCCATTTTGGCAAAGAGTGGTTGATACTCTAGGACCATTAATTTTATTCCTATTGCTAGTATTGTGTTCGTGAACAAGACAGTTTCGTATGGAATAATATCTCGTATATATTTCGTAATTCAGTCTTAACAAACAGGACTGTTTTGTAAATATAAATGAGGGGAAGTGTTAAAATATTTAATTCCATAAATAAAGGTTTACAAGAGTTTCGGGGATGAGATTCAAAATTATCTGAACAATCCTCTCTTGAATACTAAAAGTTTGGATGTGCGGACTGGAATT
This sequence comes from Laupala kohalensis, assembly GCA_002313205.1. NCBI lineage: Eukaryota > Metazoa > Arthropoda > Insecta > Orthoptera > Trigonidiidae > Laupala > Laupala kohalensis. Next base: position 90,042 of record NNCF01126379.1, on the reverse strand, counting down.
GCCCCAGAAGATAATACCGCATCGTAAATGGGAGTAAAAATTTGCAAAATATACACAATGGGAAATATGTGAACTAACTACGTTAACTGAGATTCTGAAAGCATAACATAATTTGCTGAATTTGGAATTAAGATTGTCAGCGTGACAATTCCATTTGAATTGCCTTGAATATGGAGACCTAAGAATTTTGTATTTGCAACAGCTTTTAATTGTGTTCCCTTTACGGAAAGAGAAACCTGGGGTAAAGATTTTGTGATGCTGTTGTAAAATCACATAGAAACTTCTTTTTTTTCTTCAGTGTTTACAATGAGATGATTTGCATGGAATTAAGCCAAGAGTTTAGACAAAACATAGTAAATTAGTGTCATCAGCAAAAAGAACCATTTTGCAATCTGATATGGAAGATGACATGTTCACATACAACAAAAAAGAGTAGGGCCGAGAATTGAACCTAGGAGAACTCCGTGAGTAAGTGGCTTCGTTTCTGAAAGGAAATGTTGAAGTACAGGATATTTCGACCTGTTGATATCTATCTATTAAATATAAATTTAGCCATTGAAGTTAAATCCACAAATGCCAATAGAATGCAAGGAGACCGGTGGCGCAAGTGGTAGTGTTCTTGCTCATCACCAAGTCATCCTGGGTTCTTGCTCATCACCAAGTCCCGATGGAGCCAGAAAAAATTTGTAGCTTTTGACATTAATGTCCCAGTTCATATAGAGGAAGAAAACCTTCCTTCCTCTATCCATCTCCTCCTAGTATCAATAACTCTAACTATTACTAACTACTTCCACTAACCCCTCCACGTGGGCCAAGTTGTTGGTAAACCCAGCTAAGCGGCCCATCTACTAACAATAGCCTACCTCCCAACTACTATCACTCCATGTAGATAAGCTTCAATAGTACGCTACATTTTCCATTTACAAATACAACAATAAACATAAACGAAAGGAGAATTTCGTGATCCATGACATTGAATGCTTTGAATTAATCAAGAAATACAACCTGATGATTTTCTTCATGATCAAGAGATGTGGTAACATTGTTTAAGAAAGAAAAAGGATTTCCAAAAACCGTGTTGATCGTCAGAGAGAATGTTATTTTTTGATAAAAAATCTGGAAGAGACTTATAAAACAATTTTTCTAGCAATTTTTTACACTACTATTAATTGTTTTATGACAGATTGATGAACTTATCATTAGATTAAATTTTTGATGATTTTATCATGTCCTAAATGAATAACTAAATACAATATTTAGGTTTCAGGTAGTACAACTATAAATAATGCAGCAATGGATGAAGAGGCTACTGAAGTTGTTAACAGTAGATTGTCTAGATGCAGACAAAAATTGCTCTGTGAACTTGATTGGTTTCGGAGGCAGACATGCCAGGTTCTTCTACTTATTATTCAAGAGCGAGAATTCAAAACACATTACATACGTTTGAACCATTTTTTTTTTAATGTGGGAGGTTGGAACTATTATAGAAAAAGAAAATTCGAAGTTCAATGAGCTAATGCAATTACAGAAAGGAATGTTTGCTTATAGTTTTTTGTTTTTTTTGCTAGGAAATATTTTTATTTCTAGTAGCTTCTTAAAGTAAGTAGTAACTCTATTAAATTATAAAAATACATAAATATTAAGAGTTCAATATTTTGATGTTATATCCATATATTTTTGTAATTTAATAGAATTACTACTTACTTTAAGAAGCTACTAGAAATGAAAGATGTACACAATGTCATTGGTAGTGTTAAAATACCACTCTGTATGTATACTGGTAGTCAAAATCTTGAAACACAGTTGAAGGAAAAAATTATGTTATATGTTGATAATTAAGTGTTAATCTATTAATTAAAGTTCATACCCTTTCCACCAAAAGATTACTTGAAGATAAATAATGTCAACATACAGACACAGCTTTCTCCTAGGATTGGGTTAAGGTATAATTTGTTTTGAGCAAAACAAACAATTTGAAGACCATTTTCTTAACTTGTGAACCAAACGCACTGTCAAATCATGTTTAATAATCCAAAGAAATGATAAGTTGAAATGTGTTATTATGGATGTAATGCATTTTCCATTCTATCTCTTCAATCAAATATTTTAAAATGAAGTATTCAGACTTTTGATTTTTATTTGATTATCATTTATCATTGAAGGGCAAGATATGTAACTTTGTTGTTAGAGCTCAACAAAGCTCTCATACTTCAGAAAAAGAAAAACTGAATATGCAAGAAAAAGTTTGGCTAGCAACACAAAAAAAGTATCTGAAAGAAGAGGAAGAAATTTGTCACCAAATTCATGCAGAGGAGGAAGAATCTAGAAAACGGTTGGAACAGTTGATAATAGAAAAGGAACTTCATGCAAAAGTAAGATTTTTTTTACTGGCGTTTCCTTACTGTGTTCTTTCTTACAATAATAATTATTATTAATAGTGAAATTTATAATCGTACATTAATTTAGTGAATAAGGAATGTTAGTTTTTGAGAAAGAATGAGAGACTTGAGGATATTTTATTACTTTTTGATGATGGTGTCAGTTAATTTAGCTTATACTCATTTTGAATTCTCTGTAAACTCATAGGATACTCCTTCTGAAAAAATCTGAAAATTAATGAAGTAGGTGAAATAGAGAAAAAATTTAATTTATTTTTTAATTGCATTCAATTACTTATTGTTACCTTTCATTTTTTCTTCAGCGTGTCAGTGAAATAAACAAGATAATTATCAGAGTGGAAGAGAGAGAACGAGAAAAAGAGGAGAAAAATAAACAAATTATTTTACAAACAAGAGCTCTTGCAGATAAGTGTCATATGTTAGTGATGGATTACCGAAATGAATATGAAAAATTTGTTGAATTATTAAAGTAAGTTACACCAAAGTCTTTGAAAAATGTGTACTAGATTCACCCTATTTCCTACATGGTCGATACCAAGGTTTTCTTATCCCATTCTTCTTTGCCCCTTTTCTTCATGTTCATTTACTCACCCGTCACATTCTTTCTTTCAAAATTACCCATTTGAAATTTGGACAAATCCTTTCTAGGGAGCCTCTTTAATACAAAACATCCAGACTGAAGGTTCCTGACATAAGAGGGTGCAAAATGCCCCAAAGCCTTAGATTTATTTTGCTCCACAATTTGGTAGTTCATACCCTTTCCTAGATTTTGTGCCACTCACATAGCCACATTATGTCTTAGCAGTCAGCTTTGTGTTTCAAGGTTCTTATTAAATATCTCAGCAACTTTATTAATACTATATATTGTGAAAACATAATGATAATAACTTGTATCTCCCATTTGAATGTTAAGGTTTGCTCATAATGTTAGTATAATGTATACTTTGTTTTAGAACATGTAGAGATCATAAAAGCTTGGGAGAAAAAAATGCTCTCATTATAGCGAAACTCAGAAATTTTTCAGAAATAGTGAATACGCGCATACCTGAAAAATGTAAGGTGGGTAGAAAAATGTACCTAAAAAACTTTTGGAAATTAATTGATGAAAAATCACTTCTATAATTTTTTTTACAGAATATGACTGTTACTGAAGAGGATCTTCAAGTATGTTCAAAAACAGTTGAAGAAGCCAAAAATATTATTAGACTTGTTGAAGCAGATATTGGTGAGAGAAATAAGTTTTTTAATCTGTCTCAGAATTGGTCTTTCTTGATAGAAGAATTTTTTATTTTTTATCTTTCTTTTTTCTGTTTCAACTTAGTATCTAACTGATATAGTATTTTGGCAATTACTTCTAGTGGTATTGATAAATAATAACACTTGGTAATTTTTTAAGTTGTATTGATTTCTATCCCTTTTAATGGAAATTACTTAAGTCTGAATGGTGAATAATGAAAATTGAAAAGGCATTATGTAATAAATTAATGAAAATACAATTATTTTTGCACACTAAAAACTTAATATTTGTTTTGAAATTCACATCATTTATTTACAACTGAATTTTATGCTATTTTTAAGTAAACTTTTCTATAAAAATAATCAATTTTAAGGAGATTGGTGTTTTAAATCGTTCCATAACTAAAATGCGTATCATTACAAACATGTAGGCTCTTATTTAATATTTTTTATTATGACAAAAAGGAATTGCAACTAGAGACTGGACGAAAATTTTGCTGTGATGAAACGATGTATAAGTGTGAAATATTACCTGGGCAGTTGTAATTTAATCCTAGCAAAACAAAACCAATGTTTTCAAAAAACATAAAAGAACAAAAACCCATTAATACCCATCTTGTTAAAAGTTCACCTTTTTATTTGCTGATAACACAGAATGTTATAGTTAGATAGGTAAAGACAATTAAATCAAAATTGTTTAATATACTAATGTACTTGCCCAGAAAATCTTTTAAAACTTGTTAAATATTAGTAACCAAATCAAATATTATATAAAATCAGATGATAATCAAAACGTGAACTACTTCCTTTGATTTACTGACAGTTTTGTTAACATATAATAGATGTATGAGGTGTTCCCATTAAATAACCGGACTGGTGCTGCTACCGGCAAACAGCGAGCGTGCCGCAGCAGGTTTGAAATTGTCTGTGCCTGTTGATGCTTTTTTTACCCTGAGCTCGATGGACACGGTTGTACGTCGCTGACTCGCTGTAGCAGTCGCCCGTTCAAGTCCATTCGCTAGGGATTCGTCGAAAAATGTTAAATGTTCAGATGGAGCAACGAGTTAACCTCAAGTTTCTTGTGAAACTGGGGAAAACTGCCACAGAAGTTCATACCATGTTAAAGGAAGTGTACGGAAGTGAATGTTTGTCATGCACACGAGTTTTTGAGTGGTTTAAAAGGTTTAAGGAGGGACGTGAACGACCGAAGACGATCCGCGCCCTGGACGACCCTCAACATAAAAAACGGATGACAACACTCAGAAAATTGGTAAAATGATCCGTGAATATCGTCGTCTGTGTGTCCGAACTCTTGCTGAAATGTCAGGAATTTAAAAAGAAAGTGTCCGTCAGATTTTGCATGAATCATTGAACATGCAGAAAGTTTGCGCAAAAATGGTGCCAAAACTTCTCACTACAGAGCAAAAGGAAACAAGAGTGAACATTTGTGCTGACCTTTTAAACAACATTGATAAATAAATTACAAACATATTGACATTATATATGTATTATAACTCTCAGCTAACTTTTTATCTTATCTAGGAACTTTTGCTGAAATTTTTGAATCCGCCTCTGCCTTAGAGCCCTTGATCGGAATTGATGGGATGGTCCCTTGCTTGCTTCCGGAGAGTAAATTAGTTTATTGTCCTCCACGTGGTCATACGCAGTTTGTACTGTTTTTTGACAATAAAATTTATTTATTTATTTATTTAATGATCTAGAAATGTTAGACAGAGTGATTACTTGTAATGAATCATGTTTTTTAACCTATGATCCTGAAACAAAGCACCAATCGATACATTGGAAGAGCCCAAACTCACCACGGCAAAAAAGCGAAAATGAGCGTATAAAAATTCAAAACCAGGATTGTTTTTTTTTACAAGCTTGGAATTGTCTACGTCCTCTGGGTCCCCGAAGGTCAGACAGTCATTCAACATTATTACGTCGAGGTCCTTCGTGAGTGAGAAGACGAAGACCCGATTTATGGAAGAGCAATTCTTCGATGCCTCACCAAGACAATGCGCCAGCCCATTCTGCCTTGTCTGTGAAGGCGTTCTTTGAGAAATACGGCATCAGCGTGTTGGACCACTCACCGTATTTACCTGACCTGGCCCGTTTTTATTTCCTAAGGTGAAATCGGTGCTTAAGGGGACAAGATTTGATAGTGTGGAAGAAGTGAAAGCAAAGCGACAGAGGTTCTCAACAAGCTGACGGAAGCGGACTTCTAGCACTGCTTTGAAGAACGGAAAATTCGTACGGAGCGATGTAGGGATCGGCAAGAAGAGTACATTGAAGGGGATAAACTTTGTAATGTAATTGTTGATCAAGAAAATGTTTTGCAGTACCAGTTCGTTTATTTCATTGCCACACTTCGTTTTTTTGTTGTTGCTTTTTAAGGGGGGGAGGGGGCTTTAGGGCTCGTCAACGGCAAGGTCATTGGAACCCTTACCACACCTCGTATGGTTAACAAAAATTGAGCACTTTTCTATTTTAATAATATCTGAGAGGTTAAAGGAAAAAAAAAATAGATTGTTCAATTAAAAGAAGGTTTGAGAGCTCTTGATATTAAAGAATTGGGTTTCAGACAATAATGATATCCAGTGTCGCATTCATGTACATCTACGTTGCCGATCTTGAAGGACGAATATTCGTTAATACTTGTGATGATAACTCCCGATTAAAAAAAATACTTTTGAAAAGTCCTGACATTTTCATACTTATGGTTTATAAAGTGAAAATAAAAATTAATCCTTCACATTAATGTAATGAATGAATAATATGTTATTGTAATGCATAATATGTTCATATTACCTAATGTTAACTGATGTTGAATGATTCAAGTTTTTTTCTTTCAGTTGGATCCTCCGCTATTAGTTCACTAAAATTAGCAAAAATAGGTGTGGAAATTCATAAAGTTTTGAAACTTGGGCGTTAGGTGTAGAATGTAGTATTGTTCACGATTATTAATTCACAAATTTTTGGATCCACCCCGAAGCACGTTCGCTATTTTTGCCGTTTTGTCGCAAAATGGTCAGGTTTTCGAGACATACCTATATAAAAAATATTCCTCATCAAATAACAAAAAAGATAGAAACAATTTTTCAGACAGGTGAATTGGTTTTCATGTTATGAGCTCTCCAATTAGGGGGTATATATTTATCATTTTTCAATAAAGAATTATTATTTTTTGCTTATAAAGATCTCTAAGGAACTACGTGTCGAAAGGTAGGGATATACACTTCAAAACTGGTGTCTTAATACGTAGTTGGATCAAAAAATACTCGAGTCTCGGTGCAAATAGGCGACTGCGTATCCCGTACATATTACGTGTTGCCAATCCCCACGCGCGCATTGTTAATGTTCCATCTGCTCTGGGAAGTCTATGTACCTGTTGTAGTGTCCTGGAGCTTCGAAATGTGTTTATTTTTTAGACTAATTTCGTGGAATTGAGTTACAAATTTAAAAAATTAAAATTTTCTTCGATTTGGCCTACGTTTTGATATCTATAATAAAAGCGAAACACAACTGATTGACTGACTGACGAATCACAAAATCTCAGGTACCACAAAGCCTACAATCTTTAAATTTGACAGCTTCCTTTCAGGGTAAAAGGTCTGCTAAGAAAGGATTTTAGAAAAGTCCATCCCTTACAAAATGAAATGTTTAATTATGTATCCCAAAATCTCTGGAGTACTTGTAGCAATTTCCATCAAACTTGATATACTGACTATCTGACAACAAGCATTGTGGGGGTAAGACATCCCTGGCACCCATAGATAGGGGGTGGGGATAGGGTGACATGTACAAATAATTAAAAAATTCTCTATTAGATTCCAAACCCTATATTTCAGTACTTTTGAGATGGATAAGGGCGTCCCCAATGCAGAGTTCACAATCAGTCCACGTTGCAGTTATACACCCTTAGTATCCCTGGGGTAGGAGTGAGAATGGGAGGAAGGTAAAAATAATTAAAAAATGATGGATATTGGTGTTGAAAACATTTTTTTAAGACACAAGTGCAGAATTACACTCAATGCTGCTTAAGTCCATGGTCATCTCCTATGAGGGAATATACTCGCTTAGGAAAGGGGGTGAAAAAGGGGCTAAAATGTAAAAACAAATTAAAATGACTAGAATATACTTATTAGTGTTGAGGTTGTAGTTTTCTGGGCTGCTGAAATTCGTAGTGACATTTCCGAAGACGCCGAAGTCCACAATCAGCCCATATAAACTCCAGCACCCCATTAATAAATGTCACTGGTACCCGTCATGTTTGATAAGTCCATAATTGTTGGTGTTGCTGAGTTAATAGTGAACTCCCGATACTGTGTAAGTCGAAATTAAGACATCATGGAAGGAAGATACCACTAGCATCCCCTTGGGGGGAGGTGGGGAGGAAAAGATATAATTAATTGAAAACTAATTTTGAATGATAAAAATAAATTTCATTGGCTCCATAGTTTTAGGGGTAGATGAGATGTTTCAACTATCAATGCCGTTAAGTTCAAGGTGAGATCACATAGGGGCACGGTATCCTTAGGACTGGGGGTAGGAAGTGCACGAAACCCCTAGAGGTGGCAGTTGGGAAGAGTGTGACATGAAAACTTATCGAAAATATACACTAAGAAAGGATATTACGAAAATTACCCCTAAGGGAGTGAAAATTCACACACACAAAGCTGCAGGGACTCAGCGAGTATGTAATATCATCAGGGCTATAATAAATGTATAACGTGAAAATACATACCAAATATGAAGAAAATATATATAAATAATTATGTGTATATTTTTTGTGTATTAGGTGCATATTTTCACATTATACATTTATTGTAGCCTTGATGATATAACACATTTTTAACTGACAGTTTAAAAAAATAAACCCTGACTCTTTTAACACATTTTCAATCAGTGTTGTGAAAACTGAATACTAACATTTTACTGAGTTTCCCAATGCACTTTTAATACATATTGTTGTATTTTATTGTGTATGCTTCCACCTTTCAATAAAAACCTAGCTTTTTCATTTTCTTGCGTACTATTGGTTGTAGAAATGTGACTTTTTTATTTTTATTTATTCGGGTCTCCCATCCTGGTGCGGTTTTCATCTTCAGGTGAAGGTGGATTTTCCATGGGCGAGAATGTTATTATTAATCTCAAATTTTTACTGAACATTATATGTACAATCATTTTTGAATAATTAATTGATAACTATGTATTTATTAAATAATTTCTTTATAAATATTAAATTCGCCACTACCCTTGGGTCCTTGCTTGTTTCCAATGTGGTTATACACAGTTTGCAACTGCGTTTTTGACAATAAAGTCTATATTTAAAGTCTCATTTGATGCTCATCTTGGAATTCTTCATGGTAATTGCATCATATTTCCAAGAAAAATTTACCAATTTCTCCAACAATTGTGTAAATACTGTTTCGTGCAATTTGCTTTGAAAATTTCCATACGAATTTTCTTATTATACGTTAAATTACTTTCCGTGTATTGATGGATGGTAGAGGCAAACATTGGTAAAAAGAACACTGATCTCGGAATATAGAAAGAAAAACATTACTTAGTATACGAATGTGAAAATTAAAATTGTTAATCCCAATCGAAATATTTTGAAATCTGGGATTTAGTAAATTTTGTAATATGTTTATTGCTGAAGGTGAACGGTGCATTTTCTCTGCAGCAAAAATTTCGAGCTTCTACAACAAATTAAAATTGGGAGGCTAATGAATCTTATTTACTTCATAAAGAGTAGAAAACTCCTAATGTTAATTTGATACCTTATGTGAATAAGAAATATTTTTCAACATTTGTCTACCTGTGATGGGTAAACGAAAGTCCAGCGCATATTGTATCAATTATCCTCTTGAAAAGGCCGCTCTACAAATGTATGATAATATGCGTTTGGTTGTACTGCGTTTAATGTCATATTGAATAAAACAATAAAGATATTTTATGTCGGTTAAGAGCAACAGATGCCATATACATTCTTTGAGTAGAAAATGATGCAGTACAGGTTTCAGGCAGCAATGACCCATACCGGATATACCCTTCAATCCTTAAATAAAGTCCATATTAATTTCTGTCTTTCTTGTGTATGTAATTCTTTTTTAATATAATTCATCGTACAAAAATCCTGTTTCTGTGCAAATTCCTAATTTTCTTTTCTGTTTCTTTTTGGATGTCTGTCATTTTTAAAATTCCAGGTTATAAACAATTTCATTTCTTTATAAAGTATCAAAAGCAATATATGGCAAAAGCAATATAGTTATACACTTTGAAAAATACTTTTGAAGGTAATTGATACCCCCTCCTGACAGCATCAAAAATTGAACCTCCTAAAATATGAGTGACTTAATTGAAAAATTTTCATTTTGAAAACTATCCCCGAACGGAAGATTTATTGTATGAAAACTGCTCCATCCGTCACAAGTTCAAATCGATCTAAATCAGGAAATGTCATTAAGTATTTTCTGTCTCAAAAATTTGGTATTGTAGCGACGAAATGGCATACGGAGAAGTCTTATATTCTGATTTTCGAAATAAAGTTCGGAAATGGAAGAAAACCCAATTGCATTATTTTTTATCGAAAGGAAAGTGCAGTGTAAAAGTTAAAAAAATAACTTTTTGTAGCTCCGGGAAACGGCAAGTACATAGACTTCCAAGCGCTGATGAAGCATTAACTATGTTGTTGTTGTTTTTTGTGGGGCTTTAGGGCTCGTCAACATAAGGTCATTAGAGCCCATGCATTAACTATGTGCACACGGAGATGGATAGGCGAACCCGATCACTTTTTATTCGCACTGAGGCTCGAGTTTTTCCACCAAACTTCATACTGAGATAGCTGTTTTGTTGTGAGTATCACTACATTTGGATACTCTTCTTTTTTATATAGATATCTGTCTCGAAAACTTAATTATTATTTTAATAAGGCACCCTAGATTTAAAAATAAAAAGCATCTTAAAATTCGATAATAAATAAATTATAAATAATATATTGTGAGAAGCAGTTACATGCAGTAACTGTTATAACGGAGTTACAGGATTTTTTATGAAGCAATTTTGTAGTCACGCGAATAGTTCTGAATCATTCGAAGTTGCTAGACAGAGATATGAGTCCCCCTCATCACTTAGCCATAAGTGGCTCCAATGTCACAAACCACGCTGTCGGACAAACCCTTGCTTCTTCGTCGCCAGGACCCTGCTCCGTCACCCTTAACAACACTTAATTGAACTACCAGGTCTGCATTCTCTTGAAAGTCTCACCAAAATTTCAAGATGTTAAACCTTCGTAGCGATCCCTAAAATATGTTTTTGTGATCATAAATTTTTATGGAAGACATAAAACAAAATTGTTTTATGTCCAAATTTAAAAAGTTGATTCTTTAGAACTACTCTTTGTTCAGGTCAATCAAATAGTGTGATAGAATATAATTGTATGCTCAAATTTTATTCTATCTATTAGTTTTATTCAGTTTCCATAAACTTATGTACAAGATTCAGCTAGCTGCACCTTTCAATAAGCATTTAACAAATTTTTCAGCACCCTTCAATAAGCTTCTTTGACAATGTAAGTGATCCTTTCCCACTATTCTTTCCCACTTCTATTTCCTTTCCATTAATATTCATCTTTCCTTTCTTCTTTGAGTACCATTGGAATTTTAGTGTTCACACTCCTGTTCCACATACTATGATTGAACGTAAAACCTCTCTTTATTATTCACTTTGGGGAGGAAAATTTTATTCTTACAAAATCAGAAATTTCTTTAAAATTGCAATACTTTCATTATCTTCCATATATCTATGTCCCTCTCAAAATTGATTCCTGGATTCACCACTCATCACAGCCATTGTAATAAAAGTTAATCATTTTTAACAAATATTTGATATGAGGCTCGTAATGTTCAATTGCTGCAAAGAAAAAAAAATTGACTTAGTCAAATGTCTTATAACATGACACTAGGGAGAGATTTATTTTTACTATGTGATTGGTCTTTGATGTATTATTTCATTTATTTTTTCCCCTTAAGAAATTATTAACAAGAAGTATCTGTCAAGTATTGTAGAATCTCAAACCAAAGAAGATAAGTCATCTTTGAAGCTGCAAAATGTAACTAGTGATTCTGTGAGTCACAATCCTCAAAGTTTGGATCACCCTGTTTTGAAGAGTTCAACTGACTATAGGGAAGCATTTGGTGAGTTGTCAGAAATGTTTCTCTTGAAACTAATTTAAGGTAAAATACTGAAACATACAAGGATATGTTTGAGGGGTGAGAAATCTTGATGAATTTGTAACTTAAAAAATTGACTTATTCTAAGAAATTAGTACAATACTCTCAGTATTGCTCCAAGTACTTTGAGTTTGTGTGACTGGTTGAACTGTAAAAAACTTTCTGAAGCCATTGTTTTTAAACAATTTTAGTATAATATCAGAAGCAGTATTTTAAAATCATAACCTATACGTTGTAATAAGAAAAGTGAAGCAAAATGAGCATAGATTTCTGTTTTTCTTCTTCTTTCATGGATTTCTTTTTAGTTTTTCTTTCTTAGTTCAACAATATCTCACTCCTTGACTTCGGCTATTGTGTTTTGGTTTATGTTGATTTTTTCCACAACTCTTTTCTGTCTTTGTATTTTGCCCAGATATAGTCGGTGTGCCTACATGATATCGCTACTAATTTTCCTAGTGCCCTGGGTGACCCATGCGTTCTTTGCACAGAACCAATGTCTGGAGTTCATAAACATATAGAAATCGCTTAACTACACCGTCAGGTCTGTAAGCATTCAATATAACATAAGGAGACAGGACTGAAATTTGAACTCTGGACCTTCAGTTCTGGTGCAAAGTTTTTTCTAACATTGTGTAGTTTTTTACGAAGACCGTTGACATTTTGATAAAGTAGTGTGAATTTTAAACCCATTGATTTTCTAATTCAGTTTTGAATAATCTAAAACAGTACTTGAATGTGCAGAATCCATACTATTTACAATATAATTTTGCGAGAATTTTTTGGAACATTGGAGTCAGCAGGATCATTATATACAGCAGAATATGTAGCAATGTAGGAGTTAGAAAGTTTTCTTATGACTTTTTTCTTAACAGTGGAAAGTTGTGGGTCACCTTTCACAAATCTCACAACTTGGTGTATAATTTGTGAGAACAGCATAAACATCAGCTCTTTCATCAATTCTCACTAGTGTCTTTTTTAAATTTACCTATTCTCTTTACATTTTGATCACTGAATGGTGTTTTATTATTGATATGTCAGCAACAATTTGAACATCCTTTTCAGCTGCATCACCATCAGTAGGCTCAGGAATTGTATGCATTAATGTTATTCTCTCCCTTTTGTTTATCTTGAATTTCGCTGTACATATCTTGTAATCTGGTCATTCATGTATCAGTTTTGGACTGAGGCGTAGCAGAGTCAAGCTCGTGTTTGTAGAACTAGCCACAGGATTTGCACAGCTAAGCTTTCATTCCATCTTCTCTATTCTCTTTTCATTGTTATTGAATAATGATTTATGCTCTGATTCAATGGTATCTATTTTATCACTTTGTTGTGGGAGATCATTTGTCAGTTTTTAAAGCACCTGTGTCCTTTTTGGCATTATTGAGATCTTCTTGCAAACTTAGAACTGTAGCACAAAGTCAGAGGTGCAATCCTGGCATCGATAAACCATTAAGTATTTATCTTTGAGTTGAACTATTTTACAGTGTTACTGAAATATTGCGTTGCACTCTTGTTCCTGAGTCTTCGAATCTCATATAAATAAACACTATTTCACTATGTAGGTTTTTATTGCACGAGCTACACACGTAATGCACTATTTGTACACTTGTCAGCGATTATACATTTTACGGACCATTTTATTGTACAGGCCATAATTTAGGTACAACGTCCCAAAGTTAAGTCACTATCTCCCAAATCAGTGTACCTAATATAGAATCAGAATGATATTATACCTTACTTGACAAACTAATATAAATTCTAAACTGCACTCATTGCCAATTTCCTTGGCATGGTTTCATTAAAATGTGCAATTGCACTTATTTTTCTATTTTTTTTTCAAGATTTTCTTTTTCCCTTCAGCCTTAAAAGATTTCGTAAATGAAGAAGCCTATAGTAGATACAAATCTCTCATTGCATTTCAAGAAAAATTTTCTAAGTCTTACGAAAGTCTTGTGAAAGATGAAACAATGAAGAAGTTCCGATTTGACTGTCAGGTACGTTCGTAATGAAAGTTTTCTTTAAATTTTTAGGAAATATTGTTATTTCTTTTCTTTTGCAGAAAGCAGTGAATACTCCTGTAAATGCAATTTGTCCCATCAGTGCTGCTCATCTGCAAGATAAGTTAACGAAACTCCAAAGACTAATATCTGGTTCAGCTGTGGAAATGGGACGTTCACATTTTTCAGCCTCTCAACATCCACAAGGAATCGCATTCTGTAAAGACTTATTAGCTCGAAAATTTGTCGTGAGTATTTGTAGCTATAATTATAATTTTGATTTTAAAGGAAAATGTACTATTTACTTTTATTTACCAATTCTTCCAAGCTTTGCATGAGAGATTTAATTGTTGTGATTTAGATTATTCTTTGTTATACTTTATTGTGGACAAAAGAAACATTTGCATCCAAATTGATATGATTTGTAACTAAATGTTCCCAAAGGCATATCACCCACTTACATTTATATCCTTTTTTTGTAAATATAGTTTAAGTGAAAATCACAATTCATTTGAAAGACTGAATATAATTAAGTGAATTGGAAAATAATAATTGTGTGGTGTAACTATTTATAATAATGTCACTAACACTGTTTCAAAATCTTGTCTTGGGCGTTATTAAAAAAGAGTCTGTTTATTACTGCCCGCATGATAAATAAGGTGATGGATGCAAAAATATTCATAAGGACTATAAATCTTATAAAACATTAAAGTAATGTACAAATTTATTAGAATATGAATCCTCCTCCTGCCCCTGCTTGTCATTCCGTTCTTATCATTGTTGTCATTTTGTTCTTATCATATGTCGTCATTTTGTTCTCATCATCATCGTCGTTCCATTCTCACCATCATCATTGTTCTGTTCTCACCACCATCATCTTCATTCCGTTCACATTATCGTTCCGTTCTCATCATCATTCTGTTCTCATCATCTAGGCTGAAAATACACCTCAGTACCTTTCTTTCCTCTCTAAGTGATGAACATAATGTTTTGCTGGGTTCCCGGACACGTGGGTATCAGAGGAAATGAGGAAGCAGACGATTCCGCAAAGACTGCATGCCTCAGGAATCGCGTGGATTTCTCCACGGTTCCAAAACGAGATCTCCTAAATTCCGTCAAGATAAGGATTCTGAGTGAATGGAGCAATGAGTGGTTAGCTGTTGAAAGGAATAAGCTCCGACTTATCAAATCTTCTGTTAAGTCATGGAGCAGTTCTTGTAGGTCAGCCCGGCGCGACGAGGTCTTGCTGACCCGCCTGCGTATAGGACATTGTCCTCTCACTCATAGGTATCTCTTACTACTTGATGATGAACCCGTTTGTGAGGAGTGTAGCTGTTCTCTGACAGTGCGTCACCTACTAACTGATTGCAGAAGATACTCAAGTATACGGAGACAAATTGGTCTGGCTGCAGATTTACCAACAATTCTC
>NNCF01126379.1:38090-74604 GCA_002313205.1 Laupala kohalensis | reverse complement strand
TTTTCTTTTCTTTCATCTTTGTATTTAGATATTTGTTGATTTCAGGAGGGTTTTGTAGTGGGTATGGTCGAGATATTCGGCGAGTC
This sequence comes from Laupala kohalensis, assembly GCA_002313205.1. Lineage (NCBI taxonomy): Eukaryota > Metazoa > Arthropoda > Insecta > Orthoptera > Trigonidiidae > Laupala > Laupala kohalensis. Next base: position 74,518 of record NNCF01126379.1, on the reverse strand, counting down.
CCACACACGGGGAAGAGTCATTACGGCTCTTTTCTATAGTGCGAAACTGCATTTTTCCCTACTTGCATGGGCTCTAATGACCTCGATGTTGGTGAGCCCTAAAGCCCCCCACACAAAAAAAAAAATCTAAGTGATGATGCATCTGTGAAAGTACATTCTTCTAGTTATACAAATGTCATCAGCACTCCCTAACATAGGTGCTTATCCATCCCCTTGCTTCAGGTCTTGTCACTTCAAACTCTTGGATGTTAATTAATTTATTTATTAAAAACAGAATTATTATTAAATTTGCTATGTACAAGTATTGATATAAAGAATATTAACAAACATACTGCCATAACAAATGCATTTATAGACTAGATTATAAAATATTTGATAATAACTGTATATTTTGCCTTCATTAACAAGTAACTTTCAACTTCAAGAAGTACATAATTTGTGTGCAATGGAGTATTATTTGAGATATTATTAACAGAATAATGGTTGTCACTAAACTCCAATAATAATAAATACAGATTGACAATTTGCATACAAATTACTATCAAAGTAATCTCATACAGTTGGAATATTAAATAACCTCAAGATCATTGAAGTAGATAGGAATGGAGATATCAAAAAAATCATTGATATTTAAAATAATATATGTACTTGAATATGTATAATTAATTTAGTTAAACTGTTCAATGATACTAATAATATTTTGAAAAGAACATTTAATTACATTTGCTTATGAAGAATTTCACAATATGATATTAGCAAATGTATATTTTGTCTCTATTAACGAATAAATACATCCTTTAATTAATAATTTATCAGACAGGCATAATTTATAATTTATCAATAGGGAGATAATAGAGTTAATATACTTTCCAGATGTCAGTAAGGAATTTTACCACTTATTTGAGCCAAAGACTTTGAAAAAACTCAGTGTCCTGATAGATTTTTCAGGTTCAGAGAAATCCAGTTGTTTCTGTACGAAAAGAAAACAACTTCAAAATTATTATCGTAACAGAAATTATTTAATTTCCTATAAAAATCCTCCCTAATTTATTTTTTCTCTCTTTGACAAAAGAATTGTATTCGAAACTAACTCTGCTTCATGTGGAGCCAAATCTTTAAAAGTTCGAAAATCAGTATCTAGGTTTCATACATAAAATCACTTTATATTTGTGTTAAGTACAATTCAAGCAAAACAGGAACAATTTGAAAGACTGAAGTATTTTCTGTTATCTGCTTAACTTGAAATGACTCGCAGAGGAAAAGGTCATTTCAAACAAACCTTTCTGTAAGCCTCTTATATAGTGTTTAAAAAATGAAAACAAAAACACATTAAAGTCACAGATTTCAAAATGAGATACTTTAACTCTTACGAAGCTGAAGGTTGAAACATAACTTCATGATATCTGACTGTTAAATCATACACCAACTCTGCCAATTTTGCGAGTACTTTAGAATACAAATTTCCCAACTTAAACATAGTGACACACGTTTAGGTTTTGTCAGTGTGTGACACTATTAATACTGAAAGTATTAGTTTATAAGAGGTACAGTGCTCTTGTATGGTTTTAAACGGATTTACATTGAATGCCACAAAACGAGAGTTTCCATCGTCTGTAATCACAGTATTAGATACAAATTTGTTTAAAATCCTTGCACAAATAAAACGAATTCCTTATCTATATAAATAAAAATTAATCGCTGTTCGTTGGTAAGCGCATCGCTTGAGAACAGCTGGACCGATTTGGCTCATTTTTTTAATGTTCATTCAGTCAGAGTAAGTTTTTAGGGAAAGAAAAATTGGAAAAGTTGCTCGGAAAATTGGAAAATTTGGGAGAAACTGAAAGTGCTATTTTCTACGGGATTTTGTATCAACTCAAAACCATAACTCCCGATTCGAACGATGGGTATGCATAATTCTTTTTTTTTGTTTTGTTTTATTTTATTTGTTATGGTCCTGGAAAAGTTTCAAGAAAAAAATTGGGACAATTACAAAGGAAAGTCGGAACATTCGGGCAAACTGCAAAAATCATTATTCTTGTGTGCACTCTCGATCATAGCTGACGATAGGAACGACTTATTTGGTTGATTCTTTTGTTTTACTTTTTCAGTTGAATTGTGACTTTTTATGAACAAAACCACATGGTTCCAAGTCGATCACATTCCAGACACATCATACATTTCCGACATTTCAGCGGTGTACTGCCGATAGAATTCATCTCGCATGTAAAACTTCCCATTGGCGTACTTTTGAATGTACTCCTCCTCCAATTGAATATCCATGGTGACAATCGTCAATAGATACAATTATCACTCGGAAATACGTTGTTTTTTTAAATTTTTAATTTGTTTACACATTTAAAATGGCTTTTCACAAATTTACAAAATGATCACAAACACTTGTATTGAAATTTGGACAGGGCAATGGCTGTTGGGTCAGCTCGTAAATAAAAAAAAATTACATATTTGAGCACTTGGAATTTTTATTTAATAATTAAATAATATCTTGAAATTTTGTTTTTAACGAAATAATTTTCTAATATCTGGAATATTCGCATCATAATAAATTGAGTCCAAACATGACGTCATTCTTTTGTTTCTAAGCTTAGAAATTAAACAAATAATTATGAAAAACTAGTGTCATGATAGTGTTTGTGCTCTGAGGATGCTAAACATTAGGGCCATTTCTAAGTCCTTGTATAAAATAATGGTTTAACTACACCCATGACGTACTCTACATACCGTGATTTTAAATTAGTTTGATGTCTTTAATAACAAAGTTAAGAAATATAAATTTAAAGATATGCTTAATTTAGTTTTTTAAGTTCTTTCCTATTATAAATTAAACTTATGGATTTATGTATTAATATGGATTTTTAGTTTTATTCCCATACATAGAAATCTCTTAGATAGCGGTGAACCTCACCGCCAGGTAACAGATTAATCATGTTACGTCGAATGAAAATGGGAGACGGGACCGGGGTTTGAACCTCAGTCCCGTCTTCCATTTTCATTCGACGTAACATGATTAATTTTATTCCCATATGATGTTTTTTTACAATAATTCAAAAACTTATTAATAATTATTATGGCATAACTTTATTTTATGTGTATACATAAATTTATGGCCAAATTTCACCTGGCGGTCCAAAGAGGGTTCGAAAAAATGATTAATGTCATAATACTGCAAATATTATTACGGTTCCGAAAATATAAGTCGTATTCCTCGCTCTTCATATTTACGGTAGTTATAAAGAAATATTGTTCCGCACTATTTCCTTCTCTCTGCCACCGTTTATGTTAGTATGTTAGGGTATGTTAATTGTAATATGGCTCGCGGCAGCGAGCCATGAACAATTATAAACAATTGTTCGGTCACAGTCGNGTTAGGGTATGTTAATTATAATAGCAGCGAGCCATGAACAATTATAAACAATTGTTCGGTCACAGTCGGCGATGTTAGGTTTGTTAGACCCGTCGATTTAGTTTTAAGAAAATATGTTGTACGTGTGAAGATGGAGGCGATGGTGGAGGTAGCAGCACTCGCGGAAGGATATACGAAGAATAAGGTTATTTTTCTACGGCGTTGGACCGTGATGTGAAATTGGTCCAAATTTATTGCTGTTATTGCGACTTTAATTGACAAAATAATGATAATAAAAATACTAAAACTAATAAATAACACGACTCATTTTGACAATTAGGATACGCCTTACCATTCACATGATCATACGCAATTTGACTGCTTTTTGACATATTGTAATTATTTAACCTCAAGATCGTTGAAATGAATTACCACGTATACGACGAATACCGCCAAATATTCGCAGAAACGGCTGAACTCGATAGAAAACCAAACAACGAAACATTACGACACCATTGAACACACTGACTTCTCAGTTCATACATCCACAAAGGTTGAAGAAGCCAAGCATTAGCACTTCACAATCAGAAACGGATTTTTTAACTATGGTAGGTCTTCGTCAGTCAAGGACGTTGTAGTGCAGTTGGGCTGTCACTGTTTCAACCTAACGTTAACCTAACCTTCAGGAGCTTACGGTGACCTTCACTACTGGGATGGCCAGGATCGCCTTCCAGTGAGTCAACGCGTGCACTTGTTCTCATGCCTCTGACGATATTACAATAATAATAAATTTTATTGTCAAAAAACAGTACAAACTGTGTATGACCACGTGGAGGACAATAAACTAATTTTCTCACGTTAATTCAATTGCAGCTAATGCCAGCCAAGTAAGATTACAATCTCACTCGGTTTTAGACTTTATCTCTTACACTGTTTTTAAATTTAATATTATCAATGTTCTATAAAATAATATAACAATTAAAATCCCTCAAATATCAAAATTTCAAAAAAATATCGGACGTCGATATTGTAGTTTTAGTATTCTTTGCACGATTCTTCTGAGTCTTTGTGATACTATCAATTATTCTGACTGTGCTCAACTCTCCTCCTCAGCGAAGTCAAGCGAAGTTGACTACAGTCAACTTTTTTCATGAATGGAATGCTCGCAAAGTTGACTGTAAGACTACAGTCAGCAGTTGGCATAATTGGAGAGCCCCTTCTGTTCATATGATATATCAATGTTTTTTCAACATCCCTTCTTGGTATCTCCAAATTCTTAGTACTATTTCAAAAACTATTTTCTTGCATGATTGTGTTGTCTTATGGCTCATATTAATTTAGTTTTATGTGTACTCAACATTGGCACGGTTGTGTACATAAATTCTGTAGCCCCATCCTGGCCCGGGTTTTTCTCCGTTTTTCCTTCTGGTAGAGGCGGATTTAACATACAGGTTCTCTAGGCTTTGTCTAGGGGCGTGTCTATTGTAACACTAAATTGTGAATTTAGTGTTATTTCAATTCTTATGATTAAACACTATACTCAGAATAATCTATAGTTCGATAATAACTTACATGTAATTTTTTGCTTAAAATTACAAACATATTGACATTCTATTAGTATTATAACTCGCAGCTAACTTTTTATCTTATCTAGGAATTTTTGCTGAATTTTTTGAATCCGCCTCTGCCTTAGGACCCTTGATCGGAATTGATGGGATGGTCCCTTGCTTGTTTCCGGAGAGTAAATTAGTATTTTTTCCTCCACGTGGTCATACGCAGTTTGTACTGTTTTTTACAATAAATTTATTATTATTCCTGTGTCACAGAGTCATACGCCAGTTTAAAGTTTAATGAAATTCCGTGTTGTATTCCCAGAATTTCTCCAGGAGTTACTCCATTGTAAAGAGCTGGTCTGTTGTTGGTCTGCCTCTCCTAAAAACCTGATTGATACTCCAACAATTTTTTCTGTATATAGTTCCAGATTTCTTGTAAGGATAGATGTGTAGATTTTGTATACATTACTGAGCAATGAAATACAAATGTTTACAGATTAATTTGGCACCAGATTTTATATAAATAGGGCATATCACTCTTTTATTCCACTCTTTTGGCAAATTTTCATGTGAACAGATGGAGACCATTAAATTATGAATTTCTGTTACCATCTTGCCAGTACAATTCCCGATAAGCTCTGAGGCTATGGTTTCATACCCTGGAGTTATCCTGTTTTTCAATCCCTTAATAACTAGATGGACCTCCTCCTATGTTGGTGCCAGTATTTCCCTCATCATCATCTGTCGTTCTTCTCATTGCTTCTTGCATCAATGTTTTATCGTTTCTCTGGTTAAGGAGATCTTCATAAACCCTGTCCATATTTCCAAGACATTTTCCATGCCACAGCACAGGTTCCCTTCTTTATCTTTTAAAATTTTTGATCAAGCCTGAAATCCATCTCCAAAGATCGCAATTTCCTAGTATGGATCTGCAATTCTCACTTCCTTTACATTATATTCTATCCTCTTCATTTTCTCTGTCCTGCATTAACTTATATTCCTTTTCTCAAGTTCCACGTAATTCATTCTTGTTGATGTACTCAGAAAATAATGTGATTCCTTCCTTTTTTTTTGAACAGCCACTCCTTATTCATCATACCATTCATTCTTGTCATTCTGTTGCTCAAACCTCAGTGTTTGATTTGCTGCTTTTGTTATACTGTTCTTAAATGCTTCTCATTGTTCCTGTATTGTATCTTGTTGTTGTAGCATATAGATAATATGATCACGGAAAATTATCAGTGGAGAGGATACACTTGAATTTGAAGAAGCGATGGACCAGCAACTGTCTCTGACAGCAACAAATTAAAATTAAACATAACAAATATTAAACTTCTTAATAAGCCTAGTGTAACTTGAACTTCTTTTTAATTGTTTTTTAACATATTTTTTTAAGTTCCGCATCTTTTAATAAAAATAACATCATGATAGTTGTTTTTCATTTAAAAAAGAAAGATTATGTCAAAGAGGTCTTGAAGTACTTGAGGAATGGCGTAACACTGGCAGTATGGTGGTATGAGTGTTTTGTGTTGAAGCTACAGGTGTGAGTGATCCATGATGCTAGTCTACGAATAAGAATAATTTTTTCTGTAATGTTGGTGTTATTGAACTGTGAGCGTTAATTGCTAAGTCTACCTTATTGAATGAAAATTTGAGGAGAAACTTTAAAACACATTTCATTGTGAATTTAGAATTTTGAAATCTTTTGATAAATTTATACAATAGATATGTAATAATAATAATAATAATAATAATAATAAATTTATTGTCAAAAAACAGTACAAACTGCGTATGACCACGTGGAGGAAAAAAAACTAATTTACTCTCCGGAAGCAAGCAAGGGACCATCCCATCAATTCCGATCAAGGGCCCTAAGGCAGAGGCGGATTCAAAAAATTCAGCAAAAATTCCTAGATAAGATAAAAAGTTAGCTGCGAGTTATAATACTAATAGAATGTCAATATGTTTGTAATTTTAAGCAAAAAATTACATGTAAGTTATTATCGAACTATAGATTATTCTGAGTATAGTGCTTAAAAATTGAAATAACACTAAATTCACGATTTATTGTTACAATAGACCCGCCCCTAGACAAAGCCTAGAGAACCTGTATGATAAATCCGCCTCTACCCGAAGGAAAACCGGAGAAAAACCCGGGCCAGGATGGGGCTACAGAATTTATGTACACAAACGTGCCAATGTTGAGTACACATAAAACTAAATTAATATGAGCCATAAGACAACACAATCATGCAAGAAAATAGTTTTTGAAATTGTTATAAGTTGTTTAAAAAGTACTACAGCAATGGCGTGATAAAGCACAAGACGAATTTAACTTTTGTTAAAATCAATAAATTCTTTTACAGTGTAGAAGCACTGGTGCAGGAGGTAGTTTTTAACCGCGGATTTGAAGATATTCAATTTCATAATATCTTTTATATTCTTGGGCAGGGAATTATATAGAACGATTCCCGAATGGTATGGTCCCTTTTGGCAAAGAGTGGTTGACACTCTAGGGCGATGAATATTACTACTATTGCGTGTATAGTGTTCGTGAACGAGACTGTTTCGTATAAAGCAAGGGTGGCACTTCAGTAATTCGGACTTAACAAACACGACTGTTTCATAAATATAAATGCAGGGAAGTGTTAATATATTTAATTCCTTGAATAAAGGTTTACAAGAGTTTCGGGGGTGAGATTTACAAATTATCCGAACTATCCTCTTCTGAATTCTGAAAGTTTGAATACTCTGACCGGAATTACCCCAGAAGGTAATGCCGTAACGTAAATGGGAGTAAACGTTTGCAAAATATACGCAACGGGAAATACGTGGACTAACTGCGTTAACTAAGATTCGGAATGCGTAACACAATTTGCTTAATTGGGAATTAAGATTGTCAATGTGACAATTCCATTTGAGGTTGTCTTGAATATGGAGACCTAAGAATTTTGTATTTGTAACAGTTTTTAATTGTGTTCCGTTTAAAGAAAGAGAAACCTGGGGTAAAGATTTTGTGATACTATTGTGAAATGACATAGACACTGTTTTGTCAGTGTTTACAATGAGACGATTTGCATGGAACCAAGTCGAAAGGTTAGACAAAACTTTTTGAGCATTGGCGTGTTTACATAGTAAATTAGTGTCATCAGCAAAAAGAACCATTTTGCAATCTGATGTGGATGATGACATGTCGTTCACATACAATAAAAAGAGTATAGGGCCGAGAATTGATCCTTGGGGTACTCCGCAAGTAAGTGGCTTTGTTTCTGAAAGACAACGCTCAAGTATTTTATTTTTAGTATAGGATATTTCTACTTGTTGATATCTATCTTTTAAATAAGAAGTTAGCCATTGATGTGGAAGTCCACGAATGCCTAAAGAATGCAATTTGGTAAGGAGAATTCCGTGATCGATGACATCGAATGCTTTGGATAAGTCAAGAAAAACACCCTGAGGATTTTCTCCACTGTCTAGAGATGTGGTAACATCGTTTAAGAAGGAAAATATGGCGCTTGTAGTGGAAAAGGATTTCCTAAAACCGTGTTGATCGTCAGAGAGAATGTTATATTTTGATAAAAAATCTAGAAGACGCTTATAGAACAATTTTTCTAGGATTTTTGAGAAAGTGGGTAGTAGAGATATTGGTCGGTAATTTCCAATATTAAGTTTGTTTCCTTTCTTGTGTAAAGGTTTCACTTTAGCTCTCTTAAATATATTGGGAAACACCCCTTCCGATAAAGAACTATTAAAAATATTTACGAGTGGATTTAATATAGCGTGGGACGAAGATTTAACAATAAACTCAGGTATATCATCTATGCCTCGTGAAAATTTGTTTTTTAAGGAGCTGATGATTCCCATGACTTCACTGGCGTTAGTTTCGGAAGTGAACATAGAATTGGGTATGTGGGTGGTAATAATTGGAGGACATTGATTTGGATATATTGAGTTCGTTATTTTACCAACTTCTGAGAAGTGAGAATTAAACAAACTTGCGATGTCCTGAGGATTTGACACGATCTTGCCATCGTTTAGTAAAGAAACATTTTCTTCGCGATTTTCAGAAGTTGACGTGTAATTGTTAACAATATTCCACATGGCTTTCATCCGGTTGTTCGATTTTAGTATATGCCTGTCGTTTTCCATAACTTTAGCTGCATAGACTACTTTTCGGAGAATAGTCTTATATTTACGAAAATAATTATGGAATTCGGGTGGCTGGTTATAGCGTTTTGAAAGATAATATAAACGGCGTTTGTTTTTTGAAGAAATTCTTATCCCTAGGGTGATCCATCTATTGTATTTTTTTGTGTTAATTAACTTGCGTTTTATGGGAAAACTAGAGTTGTAATGTTTTAGGAATGTTGAGATAAATACATTGAATTTGTCGTCGGTGTTTTGGCAATTGTAAACATCTTTCCATGTTTCTTCACGCAAATAATTTACGAATATGGATTTATTTATGTCATTAAACTCTCTTGTAAATTTGTAAAGGATTTTAAGCGGTTTTAGTGTATTATTAATAGTCAATACTTGAGCAAGGTGATCACTGTATCCGGCGATAAACACTTCAGAGAGATACGAGATTCCATTGTTGACTATAATTTGATCTAGCAATGTTTGAGATGAGCCGGAGAGGCGAGTGGGGTCATTTATCGTAGTAATAAGGTTGAAGGAGTCGATAAGATTCTTGAATCGATTAACTGGTGAATGTGCAGAGTTGCAAATCATTTTTGTTAATTGGGGCTTTAGGCCTCGCTAACATCTAGGTCATTAAAACCCTGCTGCAATTTATGATTTCAAATTCCTATCTTTAATATTTTTCTCCCTTCTTTCAGAGTGGAAAGAAAAGTCACTTGTCCTGGTCAGTGCAACATATATTTTCATTTAGTCACCCAATTAAAATAAAAATATAAAAAATTCCAGAAAACAAATTTTTATCAGAATCATTAAACAATATTGTATTACAAAACCCTGATTTCTTAATTAAATCTTCAAATTTAGCAGAAATTATTTAAAAAATACCTCTTTTACTCATCACATTAAAGCAGGACCTTCGAAAATTCTATAGCTACTTGTGTCTAATTGATTTCGCTTCTTGAATTAGGCGTTTGAAAATAAATCAATTAAACACAGGTAGCGATCGAAGTTAAATATATGTTTAAACTGTAGTGTAGAATGTGCTAAACACAATTTCAGTAATTTTAAGGCGCTAAACGGAACCAATCTTGAGATATTAAAGCTGACGTGAACGCTTACAAAGGCCAAAAACGGAAGCGCGGAAGAACGAAAATGGCCGCCATTTTGAAATCAGACATGGTGAATTTTTTTCAATTATGTTTTTGTACTCTCCAATAATACCAGAAACAACACACAAAATATGAAATTTTTCTGAGGGGGTGCGGCATCATGCCCTGGATCACATAGTATGGATTGACCCACTCCCTTGATTCGTACTTCAAAATTTGTCCATGTGTGATTCGTACATCCATGTATGATTCATACATCAAAAATTCCAGAAACTAGTTTATTAGAAAGTTGGTGTAACAATCTTCATAGAAAAAAGGAGATTATATGAGCAGAAATGTAGCGCATGTCGTTAGCGTTAGCGCTAACGTCAAATGCTTCAAAAAGTTTCTACCTCCTTGTACCGAATAAAAAAAAAAAATTTCGAAAAATTCAAAATCCTGTTTCTAGATATTTAAATGAACAATGTCATAAAAACAGAGATATTTTGTTGAATAGTAAAAATAGCAAAATCACTAAAAAAGCACTTAAAATTTGGAATTTTATAAAAAAATGTCTTTGCGTGGCTATATAATATTAAAGCAAATTCTCTCAAAATTTCGATGTCCTTTCTTTAATATTTTAAGTCTGTTGAATGTTGGTGTAAATCTGTCAGTCAGTTCGGACAATGCACCAAACATTTTCACATCTTTGAAGTGTAATTCCAATTGAAGTGAATGAGAATTCCATTTGAAGTGTAAAATCTTGAAAATTCTAGTATTTTTAGATGTTTGGTTTAGCAATATTTACATCTATATCTGCATTGATAAATCAGTCAGTATGGACAAACATTTATATGTATTTCTTGTTATGGCCAACTAATACTGATCATGTAACGAGCGCTATTGAGCGCTACTCACTACCACACGTCTTGGAACATTTTTTGTGGGACCAGTGTATAGATATAATCTAGATAGCTGTATCCAAGTATTACAGCTGCAGTGGTAAGTCGCAGAGGGTTCACTTTTCCATCGTCTCAGCTATATCAACAGACATTGAATTAAAAATCTACAAATTTTTCTGGTTCCGTCAGGAACCAAAAACGGAAACTAATATTTGCGATTCTTATGAAATATAACTAGTTTTTAATCAGAATCATATATATTCGTAGTTGACGAAGTATAGACAATTCTTACAATAATAATGACAGGCGTTTTTCAATTCTAATCTCAATGGGGAGGATTTTTGAATACACCAAAAATTTTCATTAATTGGTTCATTAATTATTACGGTAAAATAATTGCACCATAAAATCCAAAATACTAATTAAAACTATGCTAAAACCTATCATAAACAGCAAATGTCTTCCTTTGTAAACTCTATCATATATATCGTAATACATGCATTGAAGCGGTATTCTAATAACACAGAAAAATGAAGAGAGTTGTGAAATCATTTCAAAAGTTGAATCACCGGATACCGTTTTGACGTGTTGCATCTAGGTGTACATAGCTAAACTGTAATTTATTTGTAAAAATTATCATGATTGAATTGTGTACAGTAATTTAAAAAAATGAATTTAAGGAGTATCACACCATTCTTGACAGCTGCTAATTCCATTGAACACATCAGTTTTGTATGCGAAAAGCAATGAACACAGGTTTCTCTATATTAACGACTTCTCTTCAAGATCCAGTTTCGGGACATATCCGAGAAAGGGCATGTAATACTTCGTAATGTCTAATTTTAAAAAAAATGCATGTTATATATTACATGTCAAGCTTTAGGTCACTTGTTAAAGAGCAGAAATAGATTGCTAAATTATGTAATTATGTAATTAAATTGCTATATTATGTAATTTCAGTTTAGTATGCAAATTATGTCATTAGCTATTCCTGATTACAGGACTTTTGAATCTCGTGTTATTTTGACATCAGCTTTCAAATTAGCTTGTGACATACCTTGAGCAGGATGAAGGTTTTGAAATGATAACCATAACTTTAAAACATTCATTAAATTTTTATTGTGCAACTTAGCGTGGGAAGGGACAGGAAGAGAATAAATAGATTCATCCTGATGTTTCATCCTGTTTGTTGAGACAAAGATTGTTCATCCTGATGTTGAGAGGAATAATTGTTTCTCCTACTAAACTCTTATACAGACAGTGCAATCTAGAAGGTAAATGCAATTTCTGGAGGTGCATTCACTGGATTGTCGAATTTTGTGTGTGAATTGGGATTTATCAATGCTAGTAAAGGATGTAGAAGGATCTATGATATTGCATGTCTTGCGCCTAGGTTTTACACATTATTTTGTGCCGGGTGAGAAAATCACAAGGACGTGCCCGAATTGTTTATTGTTATATAATAACTTTTGAAGGTTAGGGAGTTGTTTATTGACAAGTAGAGGGGATTTGTTGAAGAGGGATTTGGTGGAGGAATTGAATGCTAAAATTTGATACAGTTCTTTGAGAAGAGGTTTAATCTGGGGAAGATGTTATACATAATGCAGGGAACAGACAAGATTTGTGTGTTAATGGCTTTATAAACATAATTTGAACCAGGTGAATTTTCTTTCCTTTTTTCAATAAATCAGTGGGATAATGACGTTTAGTGAGGGTGTGTTGTAGTTTTGTAAGGTATTGATGGAGATCTAAAGGATTATTGCAGATTCTATGCCCACGGATATATAGGGCATAAAGAATAGAACATTGAACATAGTGTGGGTGGGAACTATCGAAATGAAGGTATTGTGTGTTGTAAGGTTTTATATGTACTTTAGTGTATAAATATACTTCACAAATCTTGAAAAAGAAGTGACATTACTATCTTCCATGTCTTAAAAAGGTTTTAAGATAATGAAAAAATTGAAAAACAAAAGTTTTGGTTTTCACCTTCGTCAGTCAAGTAGATAATAAAGCAGTTCTTCTCTCTTCAGTTTACGTGGATCTACCGATAAATGGAAGGAAAGAAAAGTAGGTGGGAAATTTGAATTTTGGAAGAGTATGCTGGTCTATTTAAATGGGGATGGGCAGAAGCTCCTGGAGATCCGATGAAACCCAATTCACATATTTTTACTTCTATGGATTGGAAATGTTTGGAGTTTCCAAGATCATAACTTCAAAGCGTTCATTATTTTTTTTTTAATTATATAATTTAGATGGGAAGGGACAGGTAGAGAAGGAATGGATTTATCGCAAGAAGCTGTATGATTTTTCATCCATATGTTGAGAGTAGTAGTTCTTTCTCCAGTATAAAAACGTTTACAAATTGTGTATGCTAGAAGGTAAATGCAATATCTGGGGATGCATTCATTGAATTGACGTATTTTGTAAGTGTATTGGGTAATAGGACTAGAAGAAGATGTGAATGAATCGATGACATTGCAGGTTTTAATCTAGGTTTTTCACAGTTTTGTTCCAAGAGAGGAGAGGGGTGTGACTGGATTCTTTGTTTTATTTAATAATTTATGGAGGTTACAGACAGGTAGAGGGATTTGTTCAAGAGGAAGACTTTGAAAATAGGTTTAAATTTGTCGATATTTCTGTGGTATTGGACACTTCTATTCTGCTAGGGGCCTGGTATTGACCATTGGCCGAGGTCAACAAAATGACTCTACCCTCCCTGAACCCCCATGGCCATTCCTTAGAACAAGTTTCACGACAGTTTGACTTTAGNAAAACATTTTTGAATTTTTTTTTTTTTTTTTTTTTTTTTTTTTTTTGTAACTAATTAAAATTCCATAAATAATTCAAAAAACCTGACAGTTTTTGCAAAAAATATCAGTAAAATATCGCGAATTTTTAGGGCAAGTTCAAAGTGGATGTATTTTTTATGGAGTGATCCATAACCTCGTGTTGATGAGAAGCTGCGCGTAGTATTTTCGGAAATTGCGAGAAATTCCTCGTTGTATATCCTCTGTTAACGTTTCCCTTCGTAGGACTTCAGTGAAAGTCTGCCTGATGGCAGTTGCGCTTGTTTCGTCATTACTGGGTTTCCTCTCGTTATTTCATTCTGGTTACAAATTTCGTCACGTGGTGTCCAATGAGTTTTAAAATATTTTTAGCGGTGCACTTCGTTTATTTGCATTTTTGAAGTAATTTTGGGCCAATCTTACTAATGAAGCAAATTTTATCAAATCCGCTTCTTGTGACATGCTGCAATAATTGTGTTCCCCTTCAGGTTCAAATCTGCATTAACTGTTGCAGAAACCTCGTTATGAGTCAAAATCCTGTTTTCTTTTTCTAGTCATACCCTGCTACGTTTTGAATCTTTATTCTAAACGAAAGAATTTTTCTTTCTTCTTTTAGAATTATTTTTTTCTGCGCAAAGTAATGCATAATAATTTTCAACCCCTTTATTTATGAACAAATTGTTTATGAAAGTTATAATACAGACAATACTTTTCTTACATGATTATTCGGTGTAATATCTAAATAACTTGCTTTATTTTTTTGATAAACTGGAATAATATTTTACCGCCTATATTGGGATAGTAAATCCAAGAGTCTAAACTGGTATATTAAGTTATAAGTATGTCAAAAGTTATTGTCATTGATTCACTGATGCCAACATGAGAAACTACTTCTCGTGATGCCTAACTCAAGTGTCATATTACTTGCAAATTTATTTATTTTCACCAGGCGCTTGTGGCTTCCATAGGTGGTGGGAGGTCGGTTTCTTGAAGTCAAAGTACCTCGATATTTAAAAAAATGTTAAGGAATGAAATTATATCTGTATTTGTATTGTACATTCCTTTTTTCCAGGCCCAGGGGGAAACAACTGTGGCGTGTAAACCAGAAGCTGCCTTTGCTATCGCTGCTGTAATAGTGACACTTTGGTCTGATTTCCCAGACTTAGGCCAACTTATTTTGGCCCATTTCATCAAGGAATGTCCATATTTGGTTCCTTATTTCAAACCTCGTTTGATTGATCAAAGTGATATGGATTATTACAGGTAAGTAACATTTACGAAGTATGATCCCGATATGAATATTGTTAGCTTGTTTGAGTATTTCACTTTTGTCATTACCTTGTACGAAGAAACAAATGAATTGTCCAAACACACTGGAAGGGCCTCAAGCTGCGGTTGCAGAGATGAACCTGAGGTTCCTCCAACACCATACAACTCCGGCGTCAGGTCTCTCCGCTGTATTGTCTCCGCTCATGTCCATCGTAGTTAGCATGTGACATATATTCTGCACACAAACTGTGACAAGATCGACTTGGTTACTCGTGGTTACAGTTTCATGACTCCTACACTCTGCTGTTTGCCGGCGTGAATTTTCACCCACTTACCTTTCATTGACTCGCATGTTACTAGCCGTAATTAGTGAGCTTCCTTAACAACTCCCACAAATTGTTGAGGTACTCTTTTGCACCTATACAAGTTAAATAAATAAATTTATTGTCATATGGAAGTGTCGTCTCAACCTCCGATCTCTTGTTGAGAGTCTTCCGATTGTCCTGCAAACCCAATGAGGAAAAGATCATGCAAAGCATGTGCTAAGAACATGCTCGACTGCACTAGCGAATGTGCAAAGCTCATGTTCAAAGTATATGGTAAAGATGTGATCAGTGGCGCTCATAGACCGAGCAAAGGAATGCCAGAGCATTAGTGCAAAGAAAGAAAGCATAATTCTTTGTATACGTAACAACCTCCTCAGAATGTGTTAAACCTACATAGATATCCGTCGTTACTCAATACTGAAATGGATATGTTCTAGTAATCCCTATGGCTATGCTTGCAGCTAAATTAGCATCCGGAGTAAGCTCAATCGGATCTCCGGGAGGGGCAGTTACAAGCACGGAAATAAAAAAATTGAAGTATAACGATGAAGTCAAATTCGGAACATGGAACGTGAAAACGATGAGTCAAGGAGGAAAGATAGACAATGCAATAAAGGAGATGACAAGAATGAAAATAGATGTACTAGGAGTAAGCGAAATGCGATGGCCAGGATCTGGAAACATCAACATAGACGATCACCGAGTTTACTACTCTTGCACAGATAATGGTATGCATGAACATGGAGTGGGAATTATAATGAACAAGAGAATTACAAAGTGTGTTGACAACGTTATTCCAGTCTCAGCACGTGTTACATTAGTTCAAATCAAAGCAAGGCCAGTTGATTTGAACATTATTCAAGTCTTTGCTCCTACAGCAGACAAATCAGATGCAGAAGTCGAAAATTTCTACAACAGTATAAATCAGATTCTGAACAAACTAAAAAGAGAAGATCTCAATATAGTAACGGGCGATTTTAATGCGACTTGGAGCAGGCAGAACATCAAACGCCATCGGACCCTTTTGTTTAGGAGATAGAAATGACCGAGGAGATGACTTGGAAGTATTTGCAAAAACAAATCAACTAGTGGTGATGAATACATGGTTTAAATTACTTCCACGTAGGTTATATACATGGAAATCGCCTATGGACAAACCAGGACACATTGTGAGGAATCAGATTGATTTCATACTAGTGAACAAGAGATACAGGAATGGTTGTACAGCTGTCAAAACATATTCGGTAGCAGACATACAATCAGACCATGTCCCACTTGTCAGAAATGTCAAAACATATTTGGTAGCAGACATACAATCAGACCATGTCCCACTTGTCAGAAATTTCAAAATCAGAATGAAGTACGTTTCCCTCAAAACAGCACGAAAATATGATCTGAGAAAGTTGAAGGATGCTACCATACAACAGGCAGTCAAGACAGATTTAAACAATAAATTGAGAGACAATATTGATGACACAAATGAAAAACTCACACAAAGGAAATATGGTGGAATACAAAACGATACAGAATACAATCAGAAAGATCAGAGAAGCCAAAGAGAAGGAAAAAGCCGAATTATGTACAGAAATAGAATTTTATCAGAGTAGATATGATAATTTTAATGTGCACCGGAAGGTCAGAGAGGCAACAGGACAATACCGTAAATCAAACAGTGGGAAGCTAGTAGGTGACAGTGGTAATCTTATAATCAACAAGGAAGAAAAAAAAGAGAATGGGAGAGATATTTGGAACAGTTATTCCAAGATGATATGAGGAGACAAGAAGAACCAGAGATATCAGACACAACGGGGCCAGATATCTTAGTGAATGAAGTGGAAGCGGCCATACACCAAATGAAAGAAGGGAAAGCAGTTGGGCCAGATGGCATACGAGCAGAATTCCTCAAATTGCTCAATAAAGAAAAAGTAAAAATGATTACGGAAATATTCAACCACATTTACTTAACGGGTAAAGTGCCACCAAAATGGTTAAAATCAGAGTTCATTGTTTTACCTAAGAAACTGAATGCCAAATTATGTGGGGATTACCGTACCATCAGTTTAATGAGCCGTCGGCTAAAACTGTTTCTTAAAGTGATACACAAGCGGATATACAGAATTTGTGAAGACCAGATAGAGCCCAACCATTTGGGGTTTCTAAAAGCAGTTGGCACAAGAGAAGCAATATTTAGTGTACAGGTACTGTTCCAAAGATGTAGGGATATCAACTGTAATGTATTTGCATGCCTAATTGATTATCAGAAGGCTTTTGATCGCGTGAAACATGATCATATGATGGGAGTACTAAAGGATACAGGAATTGATGGAAAAAAATGTAAGAGTAATTGTCAATTTATTGTGGAACCAATCTGCAGTCATGAGAATAGATCAAGACCAATCTGAGCAAGTGAGAATAAGCCGAGGTGTTAGACAAGGTTGTATAATATCACCAATACTATTTAATCTTTATTCCGAACACATACTTAAAGAAGCATTTCTTGACGTGGATGAAGGAATCGCAGTGAATGGAGTCAAACTCAACAATTTGCATTACGCAGATGACACTATTGTGTTTGCGGATACAATGGAAGGGCTGCAGAAGTTGATGAACAAAATATCTGATACAAGCAAAAAATAGGACCTGGACATCAACACAAATAAAACAAATTTTTTTATAATCAGCAAGAAGAATGTACGAAGGGTGAATGTGTACATTGATGGCAATAGTATAGTGCGAGTTTCACAGTATCTGTACCTGGGTACCATCATTAACGAAGCGTGGGACAGTTCGCAAGAGATAAAGTGTCGCATTGGAAAGGCGAGGAGTGTTTTCAATTCAATGAGCTCAAGTCTTCAAAAGCCACAACTTTGCCATGGACACCAAAATGCGGTAACTCAGGTGCTATGTGTTCTCAGTCCTCTTGTGTGGCGTAGAAACATGGACCCTTACCAACAAAAAACACTGTTAGACATGAAGCCTTTGAACTATGGCTATACAGAAGAATATTGAGATTATCATGGATTCATAAAGTTACAAATCTAGAGATTCTACGCTGGGCTAACAAAAGACCAAAGCTGATCAACACCATCAAGTGTCATAAACTGCAATATCTTGGTCACATTATGAGGAATCAAAAAAGATATGAGCTGCTTCAACGTATCCTGCAAGGGAAAATAGAAGGAAAAAGATCTCCCGGCAGAAGGAGAATTTCCTGGCTCGACAACCTTAGAACCTGGTTCAACAAAAGCTCTGAAGGATAAAGCCAGAATAGCCATGTTGATCGCCAGCGTCCGAGACGGACAGGCACGCTAAGAAGAAGCAAGATGTACCGCACTGAGTTAAAAGGCTTTACATCACATTATTAGGAAGCGAGCCTTTGTCGGCCAGTCGCTATCCTTACAAAAAAACTGTTTAGAATCAACAGTTTCTCCAACAATTCGCCTTTTCTTAGGGGAGGAGGACGAAGGGGCCTCAATTTTTTCTGTAAGAAATTCCTGTGTTCCCCACCCATCTCTGAGTCCAACAAGGGGACACCCACTGGGGTGTCAGGGTTGACACGGGGATATAGCAGGGACACGCAGAGGTTTGCACCAACTCTGCCGATGAGCGAGGTCTTTAACTGCGCCCCCCTCACCCTAAAGTTCATTGAGATATCTAGTCTGAACCGATTGATCGAGGGTAGGGTATCCCCGATTGCAGATTTAGAAGAGGTTGAGTCCTAAGCAAGTAAGCAGTCATGAGCATATGGATCCCCGTAGGGTCGTAGGGACCCTTAACTTACCAGGACACCCATTCCCTCCGGCACTGGTCGTCATGCACGGCAAACATGGGTGAGTGTTCAGAATACTGCTTAGGCATGTGGAGAAGATACATAGCGATAACAATGAAAACTAATTAAATAGTAAAAAATGTACAGGAACAGGAATATTTGAGAGTTTTCCCATCAGGACGTGGACCCATTTACTTCACCGGGCAAACATGTAATTGCACGCTTCATATCACATGGGAAGGGGCATTCAAATGCGGTTGCCCAAGGCAAAATCTTTAAGGCTTCAAAACGTTCGGGAGGTAACCGTGTTACGAGGACGTGCATCGTCATGCTAAAGGCGAGGATGTTAACGAATGGTAGCGCCAGCAACTGTTGGTGTTCCTGGGCGTACTGTGCGACTGTATTGCCTGGGAGGAACATCAACGGTAATAGAGTATTATAAGATATCGTACCTCACACCATTACACCAGGCTACCGTGATGTTTGACGAGGAACACAAACCGTGAGCTGTGGTGTTGTCTCCTGACACAGGCTAGGAGTGCTGAAAAAGGATGTATCCCTGATGATTCTGCCTTTATGGTGTGTGAATCCAGATTGGTGTCTGGAGGCAACAGAAAATATGCCTAAGTATTTTGGTACTCATCATGGGTCCCAACAAACTGGTGCCATGGGCATTGACAGTCGCACATTTCGCGCAGGATGTCCTACAGTGAAGTCTGAAAGGTGACTTACAATCCAGTACGTGTTTTTTGGCCCACAGAAAGACACCATAAAAATGATGAGTTTGAAACACTCTGGGGCCAATTTTACATTTTATTCTGCTAACCCCTTTTTGTAAAAAAAGATAAGGTTCGTCCTTATTTACAGTAGTATGTTAGACCGTAATATATTAGTCGTCACCCACTTCTTTAGTTTTTTTGTTCTTGTCAATTTTATGAAATTTTTGTTTCAGGTCTTTGGGTTATAGATACTCGGAGAACGGCGATGTGGAGAAACAAGATAAATTTTTAAAGAGAATGTCTGGAATAATGCACTTGTATTGTGCTATAATTATCTCACCTCTGAAGCGACATAGCAGTAAACTTCACCCTATTGGTCTGAAAGAGTCATGGCGATGGCTTGCTTGCCTTATTAACTTAGGTATCAAAATATTGCATTTTTAGTGTGTGTGTGTGTGTGTGTGTGCGTGCGTGGTTACCTATTTTATTTTCTGATGTGATAAATAAAAAAAGTAAAGTAATCCTTAGTACATGTTTAGAAATGTCTTCAGGTTCTTTGAATTGTGTCCAACAGGGTCTCACTATTTCGCAATACACACATGCTCTCTCACGTTGTGACACTATTTTTCTTTTCCATTCGTTTTGGTATCTTATTTACAGACCGTCTTGCCTGTAACGCTTGTCATTGCAAGACTCTTTGCTCATTGAACTCTTCTGTGTTTATACATCTCTAAACTGTCGTATATGATATTATCATGACTTCTTGTATCTGGTATTGTCTTTCCTTGAGGAGGTGTACGCTCATCTACATTTTGCAACTTTGTCTTTTTTAAGAACATCTCTGATTTGTTCCACTTGAGTCACATAATTGACGTATTGACAATATCTTTCTTTGTTGCAATCACTTATTTTCCTTAGACAAAAATATTCCTTCTTCTTTTAAAAACCATAGATATTTACTCCTTTCCTGACCATATATCTCACACTTCCAAAGAATGTGTTCGCCATTTTCTATTCCTTTTCCACACATACATACTGCAGTCTCTCTCTGTTGTATTCTCATTAAATACTCTTCAAAATTGCCATGATCTGTTAAAAATTGTATAACATAGTTATTAGTTTCCAAATATTTTCACTTTGTCCTAAATCGCACATTAGGCATATACTCATAAGTTTTTCTTCCCTTTTCTCTGTTTGACCATCTTGTCTGCCACCCTTTTAGTAGTTCATCTTCAAATTTTCTCTTTCAATCCTTTTCTTCATTTTTCATTTCCTTTCCATTAACTATAAGCTTTTTGTACTTTTTCATGAGTTGATAAAACTTCAGCTTTTGTGCATATAGATCCACTGGCAATATTCCATTTATTATATTTAATGCTTCTCCACTAACTGTTCTGTATGCTCCTGTTGTTCACAGTAAGCATAAGCGTTGCAATCTTGCAAACTTCCTTTCCACCGTTGCTAGCATCATATCCCATATCCCATAAAGAAACATTGGCCTTATTGCTCCCTTATACCGCTGCAGTATTTGCTTTTGTCGTATTTGGTAGTGTGTAGTAATAGAAGCGTTTTGCTTTATCTATCTTTTCATTTATATGAGCAGTAAATTGCAATTTCTCATCTATTACTATTCCTAAGTATTTATGTGAACGTACTACTTGTATTTTCCATCCATTCATCCTTACCACAGGGTCATGTCTATTTCTTGTAGTTAATCCAAACCAAATTTCCTTAGATTTTTCTGATGAAAATTGTAAATTTAGTTTGTTACTACTCCTTTTCAACTCATCTATTACTTTTCTGCAATTTCTTTCTAAGTCCTGCTGACTCTCTCCTTCTATCTTCTTTACCAAGTCGTCCGCTTATGCTACAGCCTGTATATTGCTCTGCCACAAATCCACCAACAGATTATTCATCACTATGTTCCATAGTATTGTCCCACTTGCTGAGCCTTGGGGACACCCCTTCCATATTTTTCATATAATGTGTGTTACCTATTTTTAAATACACACTGCAATCACTTAAATATGACTTTAATAATTCTATAAGATGACATGGAATATTCTTAGAATGCAATGTACACAGTACCAGATCCCATCATGCATTATCAAATGCACCTCTTATATCGAGAAAATACATAACATATACTTTTCTTTCTTTTACATCCATCAATAACTACTCAACAGTATCAATAGCCGATCGTCCTTTTCAAAATTCATATTGTCTTTGATCAAACAATTTATTTTCCTCAATATAATCCTGTATTTTTGTAGTTAACTATTTGTCATATATTTTCCCATATGTTGGCCGATGTGATGTTGGCTTGGTAGGGTGTCTTCTACTGTCTTTTAGAAATAGGCGCAACTCAACTATTTTCCACATTTTGGGGAATTTCCAGATCCTGATAACCTGGTAAATGCGTAGTAATAACTCTTCTCAACAGTTGTATGTCCCCTGCACCATTTCATGTGTAATTCCCTCTTAGCTAGAACTTTTCCGTAATTCTTTCACTATATTTCTTAGTTCATCTCTTGTCATTGTATATTCCATCTCCTTATCCTTTTGTTCATCTTCATTCGAAATCACTTGCTCCTCCTCAGGTCCATACAAACCATTCAAAATATAGCACTCCACCTCTTCCCATGTTCGCAATCCCTTGCCATTGTGCAATGTACTGTACCATATTTCCCGTCTTCTTTAACTTATTAGCTACTATTCTATAAGGTAATTCCCAGCATGATTTTTCCATTGAACGTGTCAAGAAGCTTTCCTGCTTAGCATTTTTTATTTCTCTTTTAAATTCAGCTTTCTTCATTTTATACTGGTAAAGTATATCCCGTTCGTCTAATCGTTTTTGCCTCATGTAACTTACTCGACGCTGCAACGTATTCTTTTCTCCTTTTAGTCTTGTCAACGTATGAGTCCACCATACTCGGCCCTTTCTTCCATCATGTTTTTTTTTTCGACATATTTCATATTCGATGCGCAGTGCTAGCTGGAAAGTATGGATTTTTTCTTCCACATTTGCGTTTTTCTCTATCCCCATCATTATCTTTGAAAACATGGTCTTTCTCCGCTCATATCATTTCCAATTCACTAATATATTTCCACCTGGCCTTTCTTCCCCTTGTGTCTCATCCTTTGTATCCCCTATTTGTAATAATATAGCTGCATGGTCACTGTCCATTCCATCATCCAATTGCCAATTCCTTATCACGTTTTCTCTCCATCTTGTCGTCAATTTCAAGTCTATCATGAATTTCCTCTCGGTCCTATGAATGTATTCTCACCAAATGCAATTTGTACTATAAGTTCCTGTCTCAGTATAAATTCTTCAAATAGTCATCCCCTCTTTGTTGTTCGTCTGTCACCCCATAGTGTAGATCGTGCTTTTGTGTCAATACATATCAATATGTTCCTGTCTTTATTATCCTGTATAACTTTTTCAAGTACATCTATGTTGTCTCGTATGTTACCACTAAACTGACAGTACATATTAACTAATAATATTTCGTTTCCACTGGTTAAAGTTTGAGTCATTATTGAGCTAGTATGTATCACGCGCACGTGTAGTCTGGTTCCCATATAAGTACCATTTCGTGACTGGCCCGACGAATCATTGGTGAGGAGGACCTAGTCATTTAATGGGTTTTCTAGGATATAATTCTAATTGGGAGTGGAACGTGTCATTGGAGAGGCCAGGAAAGGAATTTGTTAACCCCTTCCTGTTATCCGATAACACAAATCGTTATCGTGATTTAGATCTCTGGGCATGCGGAGAAATGCAACTTCCTTCACGTGCCGCTTCCCTTGACACCTCTGCCGTCGAGTCAGCTTGCGGTACAAAACGTTGACCGAAAGGGAATATGAGATAAGAATGGCGAATAGGCCACTGGTGGTTTCGAGTTCACCACTGTTATGGCCTCTTTCTGTATGTCAAAGTTTATGATTTTTAAGTACCTTTGCGACACTTCAGAAAATTTGAATAAAATCTTGATATTTTTCTTACTTCAAAAATATTTTTTCGACTATTTTAATCATTTTCTGCGCACTTTTTAAGTAGAATGCTACTTTAATGAACTGTAGAAGAGATGCAGAATTTATTTTCATTGAATTTGTATTCACTCTCATAACCTTTTGATAAGTAATATCAAATTTAATGTAAGAAAATGAATAACTAGAATATTTTTTTGCAGTTTGTGTAGATTTCCTAACACCTTAATACATAATTAGGATATTAAGGATGCTTCATTATCTCAAAATCACTTTACCATCTCAGTTTATTACATTTAGGCTGTCTCAGCCACCCTGTCTACATAGTTTTCGCAATACAGGGACTGTTATTTTTGTTTATATTAGCGCTTTAGAACTTCGCAACACCAGTCACTTTTTCGCGGTTCTATTCCCACTAACAAGAAATGCGTACAACTACTCCTAGTATTGCAATGTTCTTCATACATACTCGTAACCAAGTCCGTATAGAGTTTATATTTCCACGCCATCTCTATTAAATTCCATATTTTGTAGGTGTAACACATCCCGTTGCGCATAATGTTGGATATACCGCGCCCTCTCTGCTCTGTAGATTTCACAGTCCCACAAAATGTCTTGTGGTGTCTCAACAGCCTGTCAACAAACCACGTGCCGTCACCCACTTTTACCAAATCGCCGGAGATATTCCCGTCTCCATGTTCTGTTATATATTTCAGTAGGCTTTTATTAGGCTGAAACCATTTCTTGTTCTTCCGTGCATAGCCCCCCCTTCAAGATGTAACTATGTCACTCGTCCCACTGTGTCATGTCACCTTCCAGCTGTCCAGTAGATTGTTGGATGTCGAGCCATCTTATCCGTCTGTTGTAGTTCCTCTCCATTTATCGTAATAACTCCTTCATGTTTTAGCAAATAACGATATCTTACCTTCATGATCTACAAGCCTACAGGGAGTGTGCATGTTGGTACTTGGAGGGCATCTGTTGAAACTGTTTTATAATAGCCCGTTACCTGGAGTAGAACCTGTCTCCATCGTGCGCAACATTCGTTCGAAATTTTTCCGTAATATACGATGTCCCCATATTTCACAACCATATAATAGTTTCTGTCTTAACACTCCTGTGTACAATAGGCCAATTGCTGTTCGTCGCATACTGTACTCTGTGATTACAACACGAATCATTCTGTATAAAGCTTCTTTACTGTTTGTACCGTATACGTCGTATGCTCAGTATATAGCAACTTCTCATCTATCAGCAATCCTAAATAACGATGATTTATTACCATGCAAAGTTATTTTAATATTATGTCTATTTGGAACAGGGTTGCCAAACCACATGATACGTGTTTTTCAATAATATCTAGCTTGTTCTTTACACATATATCATCACACTTATTCAAGACCTACTGTATTTCCTCTTCTAAATTTCAGCGTGAATGCCCCCCAACAACCAACACCAGATCGTCAGCATACGCTACACAACTTATGCCATTTTCCTCTGAAGACCACGACACACGATTCATAAGGATTGTTCAAAATAAGGGACCGCTGGCCGGTCCCTGAGGACATCGCAGTCATTTCTCTAATAATGCTTCACATCTTTAATAATCTCATCTCCTAATTTCAAATATATAAATCTATCTTCCAAATACGATTGCACTAATCCCAATTAGTTCATCGGCAAGTTTTTCTCGTATAGTTTCAAACATCAACTGCTACGCTGCATTGTCAGATGCTCCTTTTATGTCCAGGAAAATGAATGTGCACTATTTTTGTATTCTTCCTTAGTATTCTTTGTATTCTTCCTTCCTCATCAGTAGCAATTCCCTTAACGCATCCATCATACTATACCCCTTCCGAAACCCATATTGTTTGCCATGCATTAGTTCGGTATCCATAAGGTGTTTTTGTATTCTATTTGTCATAATTCTGTCTAATTCCTTCCCAAACGTTGGTATTAATGATGTAGGCCTATATGGTGATGTGCAATCCTGCGGTCTGTCTCTTCCTTTCAGAAAAAATTTAACTAGACTAATTTCCCAACAATTGGGGTATTATGACTGCTCGAAGCATTTTGACTAACAGATCCTGGGCCTCCTTTTCAACTGCACAAACCATATCATGGGCGATTCTTTCATATCCGAGAGTTTTACCTGGTTTTAATCATTGTATTACTGTCTCCATCTGTGATCTTTTGTCGTGGCATAATGTTACTGGGATGTATTTCCAATTCATTTTTTGATCCGCATGGTAAAAGTCATAGATGTCTAAATCTATTTATGTTTAACTTTATTCACGCTCATTGAATACGGGACCGCTCATGTATGTTTCTCCATAAATTTGTCTCTGAATAATTCCCAACTTTGTCACTTAGCATCTTCTACTATCAACATCAATTGCATTTTCAGTGCCTTATATTTTCTTAATGCTTCCTCTTTATCTTCTCCTCGTCGCAGTGTTTGTATCTTGACGTTGCGACCAATTTTCATATCGTTTCATCTTCCCTAACACTGCTGTCCACCACTTCGTTGTTTTCTGACTACTTCTGGACTACGCTCGTTGGCATTCCTCGCCCATTTCAGTACGCCAATTTGCAGTCTATCAACCCAGTCATCCACATCTTCGCAATCTCCTACCATATTATTGAACAAAGTCCCCTTACATCTTTGAAATTTCTTCCAGTCGATTCGGTGACTACTGAATTCCCGTTGGTCTTTATTGTATTGTATTGTATTTATTCAGAATTTTTTATAAGGTACAAGTACCCAAACCTGCAGAGGATTTAAAAATCCGTGCGCAGGTCTGAAGGTAAGTATTTACAATATATTGGTTATCAAAAGTGATACATGACTGACAATCGTCAAATACATACACCTGTAAAATTGATTAAACAAATGGTAATTGTATATAATCCTAAAAAGAAAGAAACAGTCAAATAGACTATGGAATAACCATTATAACAGGCAAAGTAATAAATTTTCAACAAAAACAAAAATGTGGATTACACTTGGTGGTATCACTAATAATTAAGACGTTAGGATCTTGTGCCGAACCATTTTTTAAGGCATCTTGTTTTGCTATGCTCCTTAAATGTAATGTTTTTCAACGTGTTAGGTAGTCTATTAAAAACTAAGAAAGCGTTATAGGAGTATGCTCTTTTCCCTACTTCAAGTTTGCAACGTGGGACAGTTAAGTTCCCAAATCTAGTAACCCTGTTAGAAAGAACATATTTCTGTCTCAACGTGTTATAGCAATAGGTTAATGATACCAAGTCATAAGAGTCAATCAACGAAAGCGGTCGAGGAGTTGGGTTTGATACGACAGGATTAGCCTGACTGAAAATTAAACTAATTATTCTATTTTGCAATTTGGATAGTTTTTTAAGGGCTGAGTTGCCAGCTCCACCCCAGGCAATAATTCCATATGTAGTCGTACTATTGAATAAACCATAATAAATCATCAGTAATGCTTTGAAACACAATAGTTTTTTCAACCTATAAAATACACAGAGTAGATATCTAACTCTTTTGGTGACGCTACTAATATGAGTGTCCCATTTCATATTTTGATCAATAAGAATTCCAAGATATTTCGTATATACAACTCTACTCAGGGTAACATTATTGATATGGATATTTAGATTATGACTTATACTATCATTGTAATTTCCAAAGACTATATAAACAGATTTTTTAAAATTCAAAGATAAATTATTAGAATAAGTCCAACAATAAATCACGCTCAATGCACTATTGATTTGCTGCTCCATCTCTACCCAACTGTCTGCTGAGAATAGGATCACTGTATCATCAGCATATGATACGATCTGGTACGGTAACTCTAGCATATCGTTGATATAAACAAGAAATAACAAGGGTCCCAAAATGGTTCCCTGTGGGACACCTACCGTTAGCTTTCTCAGATCGCTTTTCGTTGACTGATCAATCTTGACAACCTGATGTCTATCAGAAAGGTAATCATTTATAAGCCTGTTAGCAACTCCCCTGATCCCATACGATTCAAGTTTGGACAATAATATTGCGTGGTTGACCGTGTCAAAGGCTTTCGCAAAATCTAAGAAAACCCCAACTGTTTTCTTGCTGTTGTCCAATTTATGATATAAGAATTCAGAGACATGTGCAAGAGCGTCCTTAGTACCTTTACCTGATGTAAATCCAAATTGTTTATTATTTATAATCTTGTGCTTATCAAAAAAGTTTTGCAATCTTCTATGTAGAATCTTTTCGAAGACTTTACAAATGTTAGATATGAGAGATATCGGTCTGTAGTTATTAACGTCTTGTCTCGGCCCTGATTTGAAAACGGGTACTATTTCTGCTCTTTTAAAATTATTTGGGCATTTGCCAGACTGCAATACTAGGTTAATTATGTGTGCTAAAGGTGGAGAAATGTAGTTATTGATATGTTTTAAAATCCCAGTACTTATGCCATCTATCCCACCAGCCTTATTGCCCATGCCCCGAATCGTAAGAGAAACCTCCATAGCATCCGTGGGGAAAAGACAAATTGTATCAGAGATTATTGGTATGTTAGGTAAATTGTGGTTGATAGTAGGATTGGCCAGTGATCCGGCAAGTTTGTTGCCAACTTCACTGTAATGTTCATTAAAGAGGTTGGATATATCATTTTTATCAGTAATTATGTTATTACTTACTTTTATTTCATTAATTATCTGATGTTCCTTGGTTTTATTATTAATTTTATTATTAACAAAATCCCAAGTTCTCTTAGCATCAGCGTTCTTAAGCTTATTAAGTTCAAAGTCCACTTTGGCCTTGATTAACAATCTCTTAAGTAATTTGGAATATATTAAAAAACGTTCTTTATAATCAGGATCATCTGGGTGACTTTTCCATTCTTTATACAATTTGTCCTTTCTATTACAGGAACACATTAGTGCCTCAGTAATCCACTCTTTACGTGGTTTACTCTTCCTATGATACCTCCTTTCTGCAAGGGTTACTAATTTTTTAATGATAGTAATGAGAGCCTCAGTGGCCCGGTTAGGGTCAGTGGGGTCATAAACAATGTTCCAATTTTGTAGAGCACATAGCTTCTCAAGTTTTTTATAATTAATAATCATTCTGGGTTTATTCTCCTTTATGCTCCCTGACTCAATATTAAGGTTAAGCAGTAATGGGAAATGATCATTTATATGATAAAGAAGTCTGGCAGAGCTAATGCTAGTGGAGCTTTTTACAAAAACATGGTCAATACATGTGCCAATATCCGGGGAAGATATAATTGTAGGTCTGGTAACAGCGCTCACACAAGAGAAATAGCCTAGTTCCAAATAATTATTGAAATATTCTTCACTTACATCATTATTAGCTAATAAATCAATGTTTGCATCTCCCACGACTATGTGATTTTTGAATTTCTTATTAGAAGTCAGAAATATTTTTAGATCGTCCATGAAGCTTTCACAAGGATAGTCATGGCAACGGTATATGCCAGAAATTTTAATGCCTGTAGTTCTACCAGTATTAATTATGATAGAAATTACTTTTAGATTATTGTGTATCTCAATCATACTAGTTGCATGCAGGCTTTTCCTAGTATAAACAAGTACCCCATCTGCTCTGTTCAGTTTACTTTGATTACTGTGTAATAGATAACCAGAAAGATTCACAAAACAAGGATCTTTTTGAAGCCAAGCCTCAGAACATACTATGACGTCAGGTTTATTTTGAATTCTTTTTAATAGTAGCTCAAGCAAAGTAATATTTGCTGAGATACTTCTTATATTCAGATGCAAAATTGAAACACCAGCCATAAAACTAGTTTTATTGATAGAATCAATTTCAACACTTGATTCAGTAAGTTTGTTATTGTTAAAATCTAAAGACATGGTGATCTAGAATATCTGGTTCTTTCTCTGATTTTTTTCACTTGTAGGCTAAAGAATTCACACTGTGAAGTCTCATAAGCATAATGACACGTGTTAAAGTTTTTACCTTGAGCTTTGTTGATTGTATCACAATTAACACATTTTCTTTCAGCACTTAGGCATGTACGGGTATCATGTTCACCAGCACATTTCCCACACGATTTCCTCTTGGTACATTTATTGGCAATATGCCAATAACCATTACAAGAAAAACATCTTCTCAGATTCAGGTCTTCAAAGAGTCTACAAAAATCAAAATCGATTGCAATCTTCCCTTTCCTTATTAGTGTGTGAAATGTATCTGGGTCAGTTTCAATAAACGCAGTGAAAGTTGAATATTCCTTATTTGTACGTCGATTCTTATTTAGGACATCCTTCATGTGCAGAACTTTGATCTCTGCATCCTGTAGGTTATTCTGTGTTTTTATCATACTGATTAACTGGTCAGGTTCATGCTTCTTAGATATATTTATTATTTTGATTCTTGGGTTATGTAGCTGTTCCTTCTCAATTTTAAAGTCAGTACCATAGGTATTCTCGATTTTCAACTGTAGTTTCTCATTTTCATCATTGTTATTGCATGAAACTCTTATAGAACCTTTGTTTTTGTTGATTCTGAATTGACGAATACCAACACCAATTTCAGCAGGGTTAAGTGCCAATTCACTTTGCAAGGCACCATTGCCTGTTGGTGTAAACTGTGAATTCGCTGGCGACGAAAGCCACTATCACATTTGATTCTCTCCCAACAACAGCAATATACGATGTTCGCTGTGGACTCCTGTCAACTGCCAATAGAGTGCTGTCACCCTGTTGTTGTGTGTTAGCCACATCAAATCTATTTCAAATGTCCCATTTGTTCCACAAAATGTATTTACCCCATAATCATGAACTAGTAGTAGCCTCTTCTCGATTATAAATGTTTCTTATTGTCTGCCTCTCCTCGTCGTACACACATCCCTCCAAAATTTGCTTTGTGCGTTGCTATCCATACATACAAGGTACACATAGTCTTGCATCACTATGAAGACCTCTGCTAGTAGCGCCAAATCATTCTTTATATCCTTATTTTTTGCCCTGCTGAAGATTCTGTTGCACAATTTTAACCATAATAAATTGTCTGTTGCATTTCTCTCTTCACCCCCAAGTATATTGAACACTTTGGACTCCGCACCCCATTATCACTCTTCATATCCCTTCTCTGGCAATTTATGCAGCTCCTGACGCGTCCTTCGTGCAGTTACGGTATTCTTGCCCTATCTGAGCATGGTGTCCACACACATTCATTGTCTCTGCAGACCGCTGCTAGATGGCCGTATTGCTGACTGCAAAAGCATTGCAAAGGCTCACGTTTCTCCTCCGCCCGCAAAGTATATATGCTCATAAATTTCCGGCTTTAGGCAATCATCTTAAATGACTATCCATTTCCAGGACCCAATTTTCCATTGTTTTATTTTTATATTTTGTTCTATACAATACCCTTGCCTGCTTTACAAATTTCTTTTCATCCTGTATCGGAAAATTTCGTTCCGCTACTTCAGTTAGGAATTCTTTATCCTTGGTACTGCCATCCACCCCATAGAAACGAAGATGCAGCTTTTTCCGCCCAACCTCACGTACCTCAACCACTTTGTGTTCCGCCATTAATGCTACTACCTCTCTTCCTTATTTGGAACTAACAGTACAACATCCTTCGATAACTTTTCACGTGTTGCTATTATCTTTAACTGCGCCTTTTTCTTACTCACGATTTCCTGTAATCTGTCATTCACCTTTTGCTTCTCCGTTCCTGTTTACCGCTCTATCAAAACCTCTTAAGTAGTACCTGCACGCCTATTTTCCGTAATATATCACAATAAGTATTATTCTATGCGTCATTCATCTCCTGTAAGGTCTCCTTCAAACGGGTCCCTAACTGATCCATACGCTGTACAACATTTGCAATGTCTACCTCAAATCTTTTATTCTCACCTGTCCCATTCAACCTCACGTCACCCAATCCTGCAACTCCTGCGTGCGCTCTTCAATCACCTCTATTAGTTTCACCGTGTGCTGTGTAATCTCCTTTATTGCTTCCGATATCTCCCCCATCTGCAGTTGTATTCTATTCCCTATATGGTGTGTTATCGAACGTTCTGTCCCTAACACTTCTCCATCCGTTCCCGATACTAGTGCCTCCAGCCGATTAATTTGATCCTGTAGTCTCACCTGTTCATGCTGCTCTTGTTTAATCCTGTCTAGTCGGAATACAGCCCGCCATGTCTCTCATTCTTTATTAACCCTTTTTCACGAGCCCAAAAGAATCACCTTTGAACACTTTCTCTGACTTGTTCACTTGTTTATGAAGTTGATCAATGTCCACTCCTCGCAACTCTTATCTCTTCGACACGTGAGGCCACCTTCCCTTTCTTTCGTCGTCATCCCCTCTTCTCTGGTATATCTTCGCCATTCCGTGATGCCGTTTCACTTTCGCTAAATTGCGCTAATGGCGATGCTTCAACCTCAAATTGTTATAAATTCGCTGCCAGCATTTGCTGTAGTTCCCTTCTGTCTATAACTGGCGTTCCCATATTCTTTTGCGTAGTTACACTCATTTTTATACTAGAAATGGCTACTCACTCACCATGTACCAACACAAAATGCAAGAAGTTGACTTCTTAAAACTGTATGTAGTACGCACAGGAGTATGGTTTCTCACCTTCTCTCCTAGCCGGACACAATGAAGCACGAACATGTCCTCTCACCTCACACGTGATACTTTTTGTCTAAGAACTCGGCTCCCGTGCAATTAGGCCCTATTGATCTCCTGACATGTAATATGCAGTTTATCTACCCAACTCCAATGGTGCAAGTTAGTAGATAATTGACCGCCTGGTTTCGGAGTTATTGACAATTAAGTGAAGTTGAACGTTTCTTTTTTGAATGTGAGGGTTGTCGCATTTAAGCCCTATTGCAGGAATCGCTACGAAACTCATATGGGGTCATGATGGTAGTTCCCTGGGTCTGCCTATCACATTTGATGCACGTGGTCCTCACCAATCCGGCATGAAGGGCAATTTTTGTATTTCCACGTATGTAGTTAGCTGCGATACGACCGCCCACGCTGTTAGCAGTGCCTATAGTCAACTATATACTGAAGGGGAACCCACAGTACACAGTGTACTGTGCATTCCACCTTACATGTATAGTAGGCGTTAGATCTATAGGTTTCTGTGGCTGAGTGTAAACATTGGATATCACCGTTTTCATAGAAACTAGTAAACTTTTTCTTATTTTTTGGAAGCCACAGTCTTACTCTTCTCCAGTATTCTTTCGCGGTGCTGCAACTACTCTACTGCATACTACTATTAAAATTTTACAGCATTGCGTCGTCTGGTTATCTTATAATCACTTATTGAAGTTACACAGTTCAACGTCCTATGGTCTTTACATCCGATTAGAATTTTAATATCTCCTTAGTCCTTTGCCCGATTTTCCTCTAATTTTCAACAGAGATCCTCCGAACTATTTTCTTGCTGATGGTATGCTCTTTAGTTCACTTCCTTCCCTGTTAAATGCCATTTCCACCAACCAAAAATACGTAACCATTATTCTCCATTGAACACATGAAAATTACTGATATTTCAGCCCCTACGAGCCAAAATTCGCTAAACTTTTTACTGATTCACTTAGAACTCTACCCGATTCGTTCTAATAGTTAATTTATACGTTCTATATCACTCTATAATGACCCTTTATAACTTTCAGTACAGAGCTCTTTCTAAGACGTTCATAATCTTTTGTACACAAACCACTGTATACCTTACTATCTTGTACCATTCAGGGCACAAACAAATTTAAGTAAACCAGTGCATATACTGCAAAGTTCTCACCCAATAACTGGACCATACCCACAAAAACACTCCTGAATTACCATGTATCTAATCAAGAGGATGGGAAAGGGCAGACAACAGTTATCTGAAACATATAAAAAACAAAAAGAAAGAAAGGTGTAAATTTAAAGAAAAGGAAAACGAAAGAAGGATGTAAATTTTAACCCTTTTGAGTGCTCGTGGAAGGAGCCCCGATCCATTTATAAAATTAAGTCATGACATATAAATGGAGAACAGATACTGTACCAAAGGCCACATTCCTGAAGGAATCTATGAGGGCATATCAGAGTCGATTCTTTATCCCCAACAGTCCATAACCTCCAATATATTGGGTAGATCATGTCTCCCTCGGCTGGTACTATTTGGGACAAGCCAAAAAAAGGGTTCCACGGTATGTGTGGTGTTGAGTCTCACAGATGGGAGGTTCACCGTGTAAGAAATGAACATGGGTAAGGCAGCAGTGGTCAATACGAAGACGTGTAAGGATCACTTCCTCACTTCTGTTCGCTCGCGATGAAGACAACCAGGTAGTAACGGTGTCCTTTACCTTTCTCGGCTTCAGGGCGCAATTTTCCCATTCGTCTTGCCGTGTCTTATAAATTGACGATCTTACTACAAGCTTTGTGTCTGACGTGGCAACGCTTGAAGTGTTAGGAATTGTTTTCTGTGTTCCCCACTTTGTTGCCTCATCAGCTTCTTCATTACCAATAATTCCCAGATACCCACAAACCCAACAAAGTACTATTAAAAAACTAAGCGGCTTATTACATTCTGAATGGTCAGAGGCAGGATGTCACAAGTGTTAGGTAAAGACACTGACCACAGCACTAAAAGAACCACACACTGTATTGAAGATAGCTGAACTTGGGCGTCTCAAAGATTACATATTTCTCCGCAGTGCACACGCTGCAAAAGGAATGGAGGAGGCAAAAAGAACGGGTGGACTGTGGCAGTAGAAATCAGCACCCACAGATCGTTCATGGATGAACCATCAGTGTAGTTCAAAATACATAGCTCTCTTTTCTCTAAAGTTCTGTTGTTACACAGCAGGAATGTCCTTTGAAAGTTTACATAGTTGGTAGAATGAGGGACCATTTTTTACATTGGTTTCAGCCTCTTGGCCGCCTTGTATATTTAGCATAAGCGAAACAAGGCTTATAGTGGAGGGCGAGAATGTGGATATTTCACCGGAGCAGGTACGATGATGTCATTCTCCTCCTGCAGATTTTTAAAGCGAACACCTGTGCGGGGCAACGAAGGTCTTGCAGTGTCAAATGGACAAAATTTAGGCGAGTGGGGTGACCTGAAACCCTCATCAGATTCACTCCATAATATCCAAGTAAAGTATTGCGTCTCCTGCTGAAGAATGATTCGCCATAGTCTACCATTAAGCATTCTATTCAACTAGTACGGAAGGCACGGTTACAATGCGAACTCCTACTTTATGGATGCTCCTAAGGGTCGTGTAGATGGTGAAGCGGAGGCATATACTGTACAATACTGCCATAATGCAATATTGACCGAACAAGTCTTTTATACAGACAAAAAAGACAAGTGGAGTCTGCACCCCATTATGATACGCTTAGGCAGCGAAAGAGGATCAGAGATGAGTAACAAGGGGTTGTAGTTTACATATGTGATTGCATCAAGTCAGTGTGCGGTCGAACGTGAGACCCAGAAACTTTGGTGAGTCAACGAAAGGAAGACGTTGGGCATCAAGAAAAATTGTATTGTAAGTATAGTATGTCCTACAGAAATGCATTCAGCGTAACTTGAACACAGGAAAACTAAAGCCGGTGAATATGCTCCAGTCGTGTTAACGTATTAAAACCAATTGGAGTTTCCTCTCGATAACAAGAGATGCTGCTGGATGAACAGTAGATGGCGAAGTTGTCAACGAAGAGCATATACCGGTTCTCGAACCACTGTCGCAATACTATTTAAGGCTATGGCAAATACAGTGACGCTCAGGATTAGCCCTGTGGGACACCGGTTTCCAACGGATAACTGGATGACAACTGATGGCCAAACCGGACGCGGGAAGACAGCTCAGGTTGAAAGCTTTCCAGGAACAGGGGAAGATGACCTCGATGTCCCCACGAGTGGAATGTGCGTAGGATTCCATTACTCATATGCTTAGAAGTTAAGAAGATGCCCACAAAGTGTTCTCAATAGAAACGGTGATGTAAATAAATAAATTTATTTACAAATAAAACAGTACAAACTGCTTATGACCATTTGGAGGACAACAAACTAATTTACTCTTCGGAAGCAAGCAAAGGACCATCCCATCAATTCCGATCAAGGGCCCTAAAGCAGAGGTGGATTCAAAAATTTCAGTAAAAATTCCTAGATAAGATAAAAAGTTAGCTGCGAGTTATAATACTAAAGAATTTAAAAATGTTTGTAATTTAACGCAAAAATTTACATGTACAAATTATTATTGAACTATAGATTATTCTGAGTATAGTGTTTAAGAATTGAAATAACACTAAATTCACGATTTATTATTACAATAAACATGCCCCTAGACAAAGTCTAGAGAACCTGTATAAGAAATCCGCCTGTACCCGAAGGAAAAACGGAGAAAAACCCGGGCCAGGATGGGGCTACAGAATTAATGTACACAACCGTGCCAAANAAGCACTGGTGCAGGAGGTAGTTTTTAACCGCGGATTTGAAGAGATTCAATTTCATAATATCTTTTATATTATTGGGCAGGGAATTATACAGA